>LNAC01000247.1:2476042-2567040 GCA_002007465.1 Ailurus styani
CCTTGCTTTGCCATTTTAATCGGGCTCCCTTGTTTCTCTCTCCCCCGCACCCTGCTCTCTCCGGCACCCTTCCCCAAGGTTTGCCTGTAGCTACCTGAACTGACACCGACGGTGCCTAAAGATGCTGAGCGGCGTCTGGTTCCTCAGTGTGTTAACCGTGGCCGGGATCTTACAGACGGAGAGCCGCAAAACTGCCAAAGACATTTGCAAGATCCGCTGCCTGTGCGAAGAGAAGGAAAACGTGCTGAATATCAACTGCGAAAACAAAGGATTTACAACTGTCAGCCTGCTCCAGCCCCCCCAGTATCGAATCTACCAGCTGTTCCTCAATGGCAACCTCCTGACCAGACTGTACCCCAACGAGTTCGTCAATTACTCCAACGCCGTGACTCTCCACCTGGGCAACAACGGGCTGCAGGAGATCCGAACCGGCGCCTTCAGCGGCCTGAAAACCCTCAAGAGGCTGCACCTCAACAACAACAAGCTCGAGGTGCTGCGGGAAGACACCTTCCTGGGCCTGGAGAACCTCGAGTACCTCCAGGCCGACTACAATTACATCAGCACCATCGAGGCGGGGGCGTTCAGCAAGCTGAACAAGCTCAAAGTGCTCATCCTGAACGACAACCTGCTGCTGTCACTGCCCAGCAATGTGTTCCGCTTCGTCCTGCTGACCCACTTAGACCTGCGAGGGAACAGGCTGAAAGTGATGCCCTTCGCTGGCGTCCTCGAGCACATCGGCGGCATCATGGAGATCCAGCTGGAGGAGAACCCGTGGAACTGCACGTGTGACTTACTCCCTCTCAAGGCCTGGCTGGACACCATCACCGTGTTTGTCGGGGAGATCGTCTGCGAGACGCCCTTCCGGCTGCACGGGAAAGATGTGACCCAGCTGACCAGGCAAGATCTCTGTCCCAGAAAGAGTGCCGGCGACTCCGGCCAGAGGGGCGGCCACGCCGACACACACGTCCAAAGGCTGTCGCCTACCGTGAATCCTGCTCTCAACCCAACCAGGGCTCCCAAAGCCAGCCGGCCCCCCAAAGTGAGAAACCGCCCGACGCCCCGGGTCACCGTGTCGAAGGACAGGCAGAGCTTTGGGCCGATCATGGTGTACCAGACCAAGTCCCCCGTGCCGCTCACCTGCCCCAGTAGCTGTGTCTGTACCTCTCAGAGCTCGGACAATGGCCTCAACGTAAACTGCCAAGAGAGGAAGTTCACGAACATCTCCGACCTGCAGCCCAAACCCACCAGCCCAAAGAAGCTCTACCTGACAGGGAACTATCTTCAAACTGTCTACAAGAACGACCTCTTAGAATACAGCTCTTTGGACTTGTTGCATCTAGGAAACAACAGGATCGCGGTCATTCAGGAAGGCGCCTTCACAAACCTGACCAGTTTACGCAGACTGTACCTGAATGGCAACTACCTTGAAGTGCTGTATCCCTCTATGTTCGACGGACTGCAGAGCTTGCAGTATCTCTACTTAGAGTACAACGTCATCAAGGAAATCAAGCCACTGACCTTCGATGCTTTGATTAACCTACAGCTACTGTTTCTGAATAACAACCTGCTGCGCTCCCTACCCGACAACGTGTTTGGGGGGACGGCCCTCACCAGGCTGAATCTGAGGAACAACCATTTCTCTCACCTGCCCGTGAAAGGGGTTCTGGATCAGCTTCCGGCGTTTATCCAGATCGATCTGCAAGAGAACCCGTGGGACTGCACCTGCGACATCATGGGGCTGAAGGACTGGACGGAACATGCCAACTCCCCGGTCATCATCAACGAGGTGACCTGCGAATCTCCCGCCAAGCATGCCGGGGAGATCCTGAAGTTTCTGGGGAGGGAAGCTATCTGTCCCGACGGCCCGGACCTGTCGGACGGAGCCGTTTTGTCCATGAATCACAACACGGACCCTCCGCGGCCGCCGAGCGTGTCTCCCAGTTCCTATCCGGAGCTCCACACGGAAGTTCCGCTCTCCGTCCTCATTTTGGGGTTGCTCGTCGTCTTTATCTTGTCTGTCTGTTTTGGGGCCGGCCTTTTCGTCTTTGTCCTGAAGCGCAGGAAGGGGGTGCCCAGTGTGCCGAGGAGTGCCAACAACCTGGACGTCAGCTCCTTCCAGCTCCAGTACGGCTCCTACAGCAGCGAGGCCCAGGAGAAGACGGACGGCCACGTCTACAACTACATCCCGCCGCCCGTGGGGCAGATGTGCCAGAACCCCATCTACATGCAGAAGGAAGGGGACCCGGTAGCCTATTACCGAAACCTGCAAGACTTCAGCTACGGCAACCTGGAGGAGAAGAAAGAGGAGCCGGCCCCGCTGGCTTACACGATAAGTGCCGCCGAGCTTCTGGAGAAGCCCGCCGGCCCGCGGGAGCCCGAGCTGCTCTATCAGAATATCGCCGAGCGCGTCCGGGAGCTTCCCAGCGCAGGACTGGCCCACTACAACTTCTGTACCTTGCCCAAGCGGCAGTTCGCCCCTTCGTATGAATCCCGACGCCAAAACCAAGACAGAATCAATAAAACCGTTTTATATGGGACTCCCAGGAAATGCTTTGCGGGGCAGTCAAAACCCGACCACCCTTTACTGCAAGCCAAGCCGCAGTCCGAACCAGACTACCTCGAAGTTCTGGAAAAACAAACTGCCATCAGTCAGCTGTGAAGGGAGACCATTTGCAACCCTACGGCATCCGAGGATGCTGCTCCGAACTGTTGGAGCCCCTGCTTTGGCCTGTGTGTGTGTTTGTGTTCTCCTGCTCTCGGCATCAGTGGGGACTTTGAAAATGTTCGGGGGTTGGGGTGAAGCGATGATACTGCTTTTCCAAGTTTTCCTTTAAATTATTTCTCTCCTGCTCCCCCCACCCCGCCCTGTCTCCCCCCTTCCCTTCTCTCCTGAGGAATCGTCAGTGAACATGAATGTTTCTACAGTGCATTTTTTTCATGTATGTTGTTTATGGTTTTGTTTCTTTCTGCTTTCATTTTTCCAGTGTGGAAATGGGAAGAGGAGATTATAGTGAATGAAGAAAGAGTAAGCAGACTTTTCACGTAAAAATGGATGTTTCGTGTATTTTGTAGAAGATCTCCAAAGATCTTTTGAGACTACGAATTCTTTTGTAAATAATGATATATGGTATTTCCGTCTTCAGTTACCAAGTATAGCCACTAGGCATCACTTCATTGTGTTAAAGTGCCTTTGCACTTTAAGTACATTACTTAAATGTTGCTTTTAGCTTTGATAAATTGAACATATTTTAATGTGTTGTATTTTTGAAATTAAAAACACTGTAAAATAGATCAAAATGTCAGCTATATTAAGTCAACGTACAGTTTGCTTGAGTTATAGAAACCAGCCTGTCATCAAATGATTCTAGTTGTAGGACTTTAGAGATTTAACTGTAAAATATTTCCTTTCCTCTGAGTTTGTTCTAAGTGATTTTATTTAAGTCAACTAAGGGGATTTAACAGTGGACTAGAGGTAAGAAACTGCCTCAGTCGGGATTAGTGATTCATTAATAAAATATATTTAACCCAATCTCAGAGTGAATTGAACAATTAATGCCCTTCCGTAAATCATTTTACACTAACAGGGTCACTGTTTTATTTTCCTAAGAGCGCATTACACAACTTGTAATATATTTTTTTCTGCATTAAATTAGATATTTTTATATATTTAAATGACAGAGTCTGTATTTCTGACTTTTTAATTGAAATTAATATTTTTTCTGCCTGCTGAAACATTTTCTATAAACACACACCAGTAGAGGCCGCCACATACCTCATTTAATAAAGACGTATGAGCCATTAAATACCTTGAAGGAACCCTTCAAAGGTGAGATCAAAACATCCCGAGTAAGTTCTCTGCAAATTCAAGGCAGCAGAGGCAAATGTGGACATCACTTTCCATCTCTTTTAGGGTTAAAGATTAAGTTCCGAATCCTCCATTTTCACATTTTCCGAGAAAGCAGCGTTTTCCTCCTACATTTATGGAAGCGTTGACGGGGTGCTGTCAGATCATGTACTATGTGCACCTTCAAATCAATTAAAAAGTACCTAAGCCGAGAAAGGAAGCATCTTTTCTCTTCTGCCTTCTTTAGGCACGTGGTTACTTGAATTTCTCCCAGTCAACTCGACCAAGCCTTTTGTTTTGGTCTTAGCATCAGAATGATTTTAACTAACCAAGTCTATATAACGTTTATGAAGCCTTATTAGCCTGTAAAGAATTTTTAGATGCAAACATTATTGCGAGATTTAAACAAACAGCCCTTCTTTACGACAAAAAATAGTTTTGTTTTGTCTATTGTAAATCCTTATGCAACTGGGGTGGTGATCTGCATATAAAGTAGTCCAGCTTTTCAATTCCTTATTAAAGCAATTGATGGCGTCTGAAAGAAGCACACTGTTTCCTTTTCATAAATAGGTTACTGCACATAATAATCCTTTATTATCATGTGGAGATTGAAGTGGATCCTGATAACTTACTTTCAGAGCTTTAAAATGACTAATAGTATATTGCCTGTCACTATAAACAATTCATGTGACAGGCTTGCAATTAGAAATTACTTAAATCCAAATGATTGGATTAAGAACTACTGGTGCAAAATCTTTCTTTTTTTTAACAATAGAAGTCAGTTATGTATATTTACATGTAAAGGGCATTCGGGGAAAAAATGCCTTTAACAACCTAAAATCTCTGAATAGCTACAGTGACAAGCTAACGTGTTCACTCTTTGATTAGAGATCATAATTCCTCTCCAAATCTATTAGATCGAAGTCAAAAATGGTGGCCTGAAATGATCTACAAGAAAGTTAATGTACTGAGATTTTACACTGCATACAAGAGCAGAGAGAATATTATGCTAACTGAACTTGGAAACAGCTCCCGGGAAAACCATCACCTCCTTGAGTCAAGTATCTACATATACGTGTGTGCCGTGTGTGTGTGTGTGTGTACATATATATTCATGTGTGTGTGTGTGTGTGTGTGTATACATATATATGTAAGAGTTTCAAAAATCCTCTTGTGGCTGCTCTCATTTGGTGCAATGATAAACACAGAATACAGAGGTAGGTATTTTGGGAAGTGATTATAAAGGCAAATTAGGATTCATATCCTGTGAATATAGTTTTAGGTTTAAACTATACATCTCACTAGAACTGTGGATCTAGTGATTCCACTTCAGTGTTTGTTCTTATTCACCTGAAAGTCATTCCATTATCCATAGAAAAACCCATTCATTGATCTTAAATAGAGATAGCTTAACATTCATGTAGTTACATGATTCTAAAGAGGCCTGGAAGAGCTCAGATTCATAAACTCTCTCGCTGAGTAATTATGATGTAAATCCAGATTCTCATGCTCCTTAGATTTTTACTTTATTTGTACTAGGTTTTAAGATGAATTGTTTGAATGTGGTTCAGACTATTTCATTTAAAGGCATCATACACCATGTACTCTGAAGCTTTATTTCCTAACGCAATCACAAAAGCTTTTGTGTTTATTAACTTATTAGCATCCCCACTGACTATACTGTTTTGCTTTATCCACTCAAGTGCTATTTTATTTTGGGATTTTGTTTTTATCTCCTACAGCTGGATTTTGCTATTTCGCTTTTATTTCCTAAGCAACCTGTAATGGGTATGAGCATCAGCACAGCAAAATGGTTCCAGCCAACAGAGCGTGATCTCCCCGGCCCTGCCTGGAACAGATCTATATGTCTGGCCCTACAAATGGCAAATGGTAATTTCCTTCAATTCAAGCTCTTAATGAATTGCTTTCACTGTTTCTGAATATACCTGTGGCTAAGTTTGTATCGAAACACTCAAAAGTACTATTTCTCGGTCTGGACACCATGGCCAATAGCTTGATTTGGTTTCGGACTTTGGTTAACCTGTGTGCCTTTTTAGTTCCCTCCAGCAGCTGGTAAGGAAATGACACCTCAATTTCCTCTGCTTTGCCCTCTGACCTCTAAGGTGATTTAATTTTTCTAAATATGTCCATGTTATCAATGGCTCCATATTTTAATGGATTCTACGAAAACCAAACCAAACCAAAACAAAAAAATGTATAGGGAACAAGAGAGAGCTTCTGTGGTTTTTCAGACTCTGGAAATTCATGGATTGTACACATTCCAGAAACATTGGGCTGTTTCCATGTCATCCAATGGATTGGATGCTAGAGCGAAGAAAGCTTTCCAGACGATTCTCCCAACTCAATTATTTCTTCATTCATTCGTTCATTCGTTCATTCATTCATTCGTTCATTCATTCAATAAACATCTATTGAGTGCCAGACCCTATGATGTGTGCTGAGGGGGTAGACAGGATCTCTGCTCCCCCCAGCACCCTCCCCCCAGGGAGCTTACAGCTATTAGAGGAGAACCTTATTTGAATGACAATCACCCAGATTCAACAGTGGGAACAGTAATGAAGTGCAAGAAGTTGGATTTTTAAAGGTGATTCTGCGCAATGAAGTATGAGACCGAGACATCATAAATAGACTAGCTACAGGGTAACCACCTTAACATCTCTTTAAAATTACACAGCTAAAAAGGGGGGAAAACCCACACAAATAAAACAAACCTCTGCAGGATAGGGCCCAATATCATGGCCTCAAGATAGCTGCACGTACTTGGGCTATCTAAAGATCTACGTGATAAAGTTGAGTCCAAAAGTTGTCTTAGAGGCAGTATGAGCTTTATGTTTCAGTGGCTTAAAAAGCAACATTTTGGCTTAAGTGTCCTTTACCAGTACAATGATAAGATACTTGCGTAGATCCTGAGAGAGAAAATTCAGTACTGTATACAGGCGTGCTTTGCTTCTCAAAATGGTTGTGCAAAAAGTCACGTGTAAACTGAAGTTCTGTAAGTCCCATTGTATTTTCAATGCATTAGGGGAGCTGCCCCTTACAGGAAACTTGTGAATCCTTTTATAAAGCCGAAGACCATTTTATAATACAAGTCATCCCTTTAACTCATCGGTTTTGTATGTTTGGATTTTCGATACCGACTTTGCTTAAAACAGAGCCCACCTGCAGAATAAGAGTGTGTTTTGCCAGCGCCGCTTGTGCTGCGGGTCTCTTGGTTGCTAAGGGCTTGGGCTTGACACGCGGCTGCTGGTTCGCGTGAATCGAGCTGTGGAGCAGCTCCACGAAACAGGCCGAGCAGCGCTCCCGTTTCAGCTCAGTTGAACACAGGACTCTCGCCAGCCGCATCTCCTCTCTCAGACATGGCCGTGGTTTCTTAGAGGGTAGAGTGACTCCGGCATTCACATCCTATAAAGTGCTTAGAGTCACACGTTTTACAATAAATATGTTACTATGTAAATATCTTGAACTGCATGCGCGTTGGAATTTTTTAGCAGTATTTTATCTTGAAAGTACTTGTACAAATACTGTCAGAGTTAGCTGCATAACTGTTGTCAAGTTATTGGAATAAATGGCAAATGAAACAAGCTCTCATGTAGACTTCTGTGCCAAGTAGTGACACTGTCTCAAATACTGAACGTCATGGTTGGGGCTGTAAATAGGCTAAATGAAATACTGAAAATGTCATCAACGACATTGTGTCCTATTGGATAAACTGTTCATACAGGTACTTTATGTTAGAGTTAGCTTTCAGTAAATAAATACAGTCAATAAATAAAGGTTCACTAATAAAGAACATTTGGATTAGTTAGAAAAGTTCTTTACGATTTTAAGAGGAATTAATAACAAAGTATTTTGAATTAGAAAAATTCTTTAGAATTAGAAAAATTTGAGGGGAATTAATAACAAAGTATTACTGGAACTCTGTTGTAAGGCGTTCAAATGCTTACAAATTAAGGCCTTCTATTCCTTATATGATTACAATTTACGTATTAAGGGTAAACTGAGCTTTTTAAAACCGTATTACTACTTTGCCATAAATGTCCCTTAGTATCAGACTTAAAAAAAATGGAAAGTAAAAAGAGTAACAAAAACCCGTTCAAACACAGATGTCTCTCTAGGACTTGAGGGAAAGTCTGATTTTCCATACCCCCCCCACCACACACACATACCCACTCCACACACACACCCCCACACCACAGCCAACTGGTTTTCACGATAAAATTCTAATACTGCAAGTAATCTGATAAGTTTATATTTCATAAAATAAGATGGATTGACATGCAAATCCAAGGAATGGAAATTACGAATTCATCTCTAATAGAGATGTTATCACTATATTTGCAAAGAGTAGAGTTAAAACGAGAGAGAGAGAGAGAGAGATGCATTTGTAGCTGTAATTGTGGCGAGATACATAGAGCAAAATGACTTCTTTGGCTATTCGCATTTGGTTGAGCATCAGAATATATTGCCATGTCTGCTCCACTCGCAAACGTAGAGCCTAACAAAGGATCTGTGTTATTCATGTGGCCTTCACAGAGTGGCTGAAACAATGGCACTAGCCTCGTTCTGAACTGTTTTGTTGAAGAATGGGAGTTGGCACCTGATAGTCTAGATCATCTGATCCTTTCAAAAGACGAGTTGAGGGGTGCCTGGGTGGCTGAGCACCCGACTCCTGGTTTCAGCTCAGGTCACGGTCTCAGGGTGGTGCTCCACACCGAGTCTGCTTGGAAGTCTCTCTCTCCTCTCCCTCTACCCCTCCCGCTCCTCTCTCTCTGAAATCAATCAGTCTTTGTGTTTTTTAAAGATGAGTTGAAAAGAAATGGGAATGAAAGTAACGCACAGCTCCCTATTCTGAATGCAGGTAATGTAACATCAGCGAGTCAGATGTGTCCGTTGAGACTAGAAAAGACCATCTAAATAGATGGGCCCTTCCTGAAGGGGGGTAGAAGTGCACCTGATCCCTGTTTCCCTGGGCAACCACTGGGTAATTAGTATACATCATTTTTATTAATTTAATTTTCAAACATTATTTTATATTTGCTATCAACATTATCCCAAAAAGGAACATTTGAGCTAATTATCTGTCAGATCCAGTTACCTGGCATTTTCTGACAGATAGGATCTTGACAGAATGTTGGCTCCAACAGGACGTATAAGGTACTTTCCAGCTCACGAGTCACTCTTGGGCAGACAGGACAGGTGAGTGGGTAATCCTTGGCCAAGTCCCTCGCTTCTCAAGCCCCTTTCATCTTCACATTGTTAACACCTGACGCAGTGTTTTGGAACATAATAACTGTCCAGTAAGTATTTCCTTAATGAATAAGTAAGACTCTGGCTTTCATGTAAACAATGAAGACAAGGTTGAAAACTGGACGACATAAGTTGAAAGCATAATTACAACGGATTCTTAGCTATTCCAGGAAGTCTGAAACAAATGTTCACTTGGAACATCTTCAGAACTCATTTTCAGAGAGACACACACAGACACACAGACACACACACACAAAGATACACCCCATGAGGATGGCAGAGAAGTTAAGGTAACACACAGCCAAGATCCAAAGTCTATTACATGCAGGCAGGCCCAATTTTAAGTGATACTTGAGTCTGTCTATTGAACCCAATGATCTCATTCTAGATTTAAAAGTAGCTTTACTGCTGAGCTGTGAGATTGCCTTGTTACTGGCTTTTGGAATTGGGAGAGTCTGAGTTGAGAGAAAATGCATTCCCTGACAAGCTTGAATGATGAATTCTTCTAGAGCTTATCACGTAGTTCTTCCTCTGGCTCTGTATATTTAATTGGTTTGTTTCTCAAGTCTTGCAGATAAGAGAGAAATTCTTTGGGTTCAAGACCACATTAAACCACATTTCTGTCAGAACACCATTATCTCGTAAAGTCTTAAATCAGAAAATCTTACAAAATAAGAACCTACAGGGAGTGTTTCATAACGAGGGGTCCTAGGATCTGAGCTTCTGATCTTCGTGAAGCTAAAAAGCCGCGAGGAAGATAAGCCATAGCCCTCACTGGGTTCCAGTTTCTCCAACCGGGAGCAGTGTTGGACAGGATGAACTCAATGGACACATCTAAATTTGTACTCTAGGATTCTAGGCTACTGTGGGAGTGGTGGCTCCACACAAAACAAACATTGAGACAAGTATTCAGTGTGATTCAACCGGAAAAATCTCTTACCCCACTTCCCCTTCCAGTTGTCCAATTCGGACATAGCTTTACTCCGACTTTATTTTTACAGGATTCAAATGCACCATTTGCCTTGGATCAATTTCACTGCTTAGACTTGACTTCCAAAAGGCTCAAACCACTTTTGTTATTTCTTTGTAAATCACAACATCCTACTGCTTTTTTTGGTGGGGTGGTAGGGCAGGGGAAGTGATGGGTTTTTCGTGTAGCTGTTTTGCAGTACTCTATGGGGTTGCTAGGTTTAATTAGTCTGTGTTATAATTAAGAGAGTTACACTATGCACCTCTCTAGGGAGAGCCTGTTACCACATTTCAGGGCACAGCACAGTTTTCTCATTCAGTTGTTCCTCATCGCCGCCTTGTAGCCAACACTGCCAAGTTCCTTATCATCAGGGAAACCGAGGAACCCTTGGACAACTCAGTTGCACTTCAGAAATGCAATGATTCATTCCAGTGAACAAAGCTCTTAGCTGACAAGTGGCGTTTGGCCTCTTCCTGATCATAAACTTCAGCCATAGTTTTACTGTTGGGCTCATGTGTCTCTATCTGGACAAACAGATTTTAACTGGAAACAAAGAACTAAAGCCCCCTCAAACTTGCAATATTCAGCTGACAGAATCTTTGCAAGATTGGAAAAGAAAAATACCCATTCAGAAACCTTCTCTGTTTTCCAGAGGTTTCTGAGGAGCTTATTAAAAACATCAGTGAATGAAAGGAAAATCCAGCTACACTTTGCTGTGTGTTTCCTGTCATGTTACAGAAGGTTATGAAAAAGGAAGTGTAGGTTATCCAGGTCCAAGCGCCGTCTTTTTTTTTTTTTAAGATTTTATTTTTTTTTAAGTAATTCTACCCCCAACGTGAGGCTCGAACTCACAACCCTGACATTAAGAGTCGCACACTCTACCCATTGAGCCAGCCAGGTGCCCCCCAAGCTGTCACCTTAAAAAAAAAAATAGGATTCCACCCAGATACTAAGGACTCAGAGTATGATTACCTCTCAAGTGTTCAACTTCAAGTTTGGGGAAGAAATATATTTTATCTACTAAATTGACCTCTGAAAAGCAAGTACATGTTAAACAATCATCTGGGTAATTTGAGAGAGGGACTTGTTAAAAGAATCTTATTAGTTTGAAGCTGTATTTATTCAGATTTTGCTTTGTGCAAATTAATCAGAAAGTTATTCAGTTGTGTTATGTAAACAGATCAAATGTTCTGAAATTTCAAAACGAAGCTAATTTTTCTGCTCATACAGATTAAAACAGGGGGGAGTCGTTGCTTATGCGGAGGCAGTTTGTTGTTTTGGGATTGGATCTTCTGAGTCTCTCTCTAAACCAAAACCAAATATCCAAGGGTGGATAAGGTGAAGTCTTAGGAGAAGAGTAAATATATATCTCCCCAAATTATTTATTTGTTTATTTTAAAAGATTATTTATTTTTTGAGAGAGAGCGAGCGACCATGAGCCGGGGAGGGGGCAGGGCAGAAGGAGAGGGAGGAGCAGAGTCCCTGCTGAGCAAGGAGCCCAACGTGGGGCTCTATCCCAGGACCCCCGAGATCATGACCTGAGCTGAAGGTAAACGCTTAACCCACTGAGCCACCCAGGAGCCCCTCCACAAATAATTTATAAGAGAGGGCCCCAAAATGGGGATTTCACAAAACCCTCTTACCCTTGCCTGTCCAAGAGAAATCTTTCCCAAGCCTCGATCCCTGCTCAGGAGACAAACATTTTCCCGGGAGAGTAAGACTTTGATTTTTATGGGGTTCTATTTTGTTTCGGTCTTCAATCACACCGGTTCCTTCTGATTTGCTGACTGAGCGGGGCCCGAGGACAGCAGAGCGACCATTCACCAAAGGAAAAGGGGCCTCCACGTCTGTGAAAGAGAATGTAGGCAGACACAGCCTTCCCAGTCAAGGAAGCCATTGAATTAAAATGAGCTGCTTTCTGGGGAAACCTGGAATCCACTTCAATTCATACAAAGATAGTAAATCATTCACAGACTTGACAAATTAACTCTCATTAATAACAAATTATTTTCAACAAACCTCACACCTGTTCCATGACACACCAGTGAAAACATTTGGACTCGAAGTTCTATTGTTCCTTTTGGCTTAAAAAAACAGTCTCATGATTTTCTTTCCCTCATCTTTATTTCAGCTCCTAAACATTATAATTGTATAAATCCATTTACACAAAGAGTATGAGTAATTTCTGGTAGTCCTTATGTGGTAACAGATCGTCTCTAAAAATACAATTTATGGAGTGCTCATTGTGTGCCGAACAGTGGAACAGAGCTATGCACATCTAAGACAAATCCACAAGTGTTCCTGACGGCCCAGCAGGTGCCCGGCGCTCGGATGAGACTCCGGGGAGAGATGAAGACGTCGCTAGCCCACTGCCTGTGTGTCAGGGACCTCCTCTGTGTGCCGGGGAGACGTAACATATGCACTAAAATAAGCCATGACTCCTGCCCTCAAGGAATTTATAACCAAGTGGGGAAGATGAGCTACTTATCCTTGAAAGGAATAGGAGAGGTCAGGGTCAGAGAAGAAAAAGATCAATGCACACTGCACTGGTATTATCTGAGAAGGCTGCTTTGAGGAGGAAGGACACAAAAAGAGCCTTGAATTGGGGTAAGGCTCCGGGAATGAGCAAGCTCGAAAATGTACAGACAGAAACAAGCCTGTGAAGAACAGCGAAGAGCATGGAACGACTGGCTCGACCTACCGTTTGATGGCTTTGAGAGCCAGAGTCAGACATTTGGACTCGATTCTATAAATAATGGAAAGTCCTTCAAGCAAAGTAGAAATCATAAAACTGTTAATATTTATATAGCGCCTTATAAAGTCTTCCGTACGCACTTCGGATGGGAAGCCCTGTAATCACTATTGAGATGATCAGAGTTGGGTTGTAGTGAGGAGCGCGGAGTTTTGGGAATGTGTGTGCTTGCCCCAGTGACCCGCTGGGTGTAGGGAGATGCCACCTCATTCAGCACGGACGGGTTCAAGGGCAGGCCCTCCGGAGCCCGCATGCCAAGATTTGAAACCCAGCTCTGCCACGCGCCAACTGCTTGACCTTGGGCAAGTCACTTAACCTCTCTGCACCTCCGTTTCTCCATCTGAAACAAGGTGACAGTAATAATTGCCTTCACAGGATGGTTATGAGCATCGATGAGTTCAGGTTTCCAAAATAAAGTGTGCTTCTTGAACGAAAAGTGGCAAAGGTGTGATTTGAAACCAGTTCTGAGTTGACTGTAGACCCGTGTCCTGTCCATTTCATCCCTGGGTCTCGCAGGATGAACAGAGAAGCCATGAGTCCTCCAGCAGAAAGAAGGATCGGAGCATTTGGGCAGAGCAGAGACTGGGGTCCAGAAGCTGCTGTGGTAACCCGGGCTTAAGGAAGTGAGCCCTTGCGATCAGTGAAAGCGGGGAGAAGATGAAGCCAAGGGGCCCCGCTCTTCCATCTGACCACGGGCTGCCCACGGCGGGAAGTGCAGATCCATCTCCTGGAGGGCCGGGCGTAGCACGCCTTCCCCCTTCGTCATCGGGGCTTCTTAGTTCGGGGATAGTCACATTCTCTACGGGAAAAGCCGAAGGCAAAACAGGTAAAGAAAACAAGGGCTGTCTTCTTCGTGGATTCTGAAGGGAGAGCCCCTTGAAGGGAGCTGGTCACGAGAGCAGGAACCCGAGGCCTCGTCAGGAGGAGACCCGGGGCCCGGGCCCGGCTCAGGGGCGAGCGGCCCTGCAGCCGGTCACACAGGAGCTCAAACTTACAAGTGTCCCACACTCGGCTTCCTGCTCTGCGGCTCCAGTGGCTCCTGAAATTGTAACGACGTTGGAACAAGAGACCCTACATTTTCACTCCGCCGGGGGCCTCGCAGATGATGTAACCAGCCCTGGGTCTGTGACACCAGTGACTCCATGAACTTGGCACAGATTTCTCTCGTCTGAGGCAGAGCTAGCTCTACTGGGATCACTTTTTATGAGCATCCTGCAGCCTCTTGTTGTTCTGGCTACCTGTCTCTCATTCCACTGTCCTCTCACATGGGGTCTCCCGCGAACGGAACGGAAAGGGTAGATGCTTCTCCTAATTCAGAACGTGAGCGTGTGCGCGTGCGCGCGCGTGTTCTAGAACAGTCGTTGGTGCTCAAGCTGTCTCAGCAGGGGAAGACTCGGTGTCTCCGTTCTGCTGGTCGCTCCCCAGCAGATTGCAGAGGAGAGCAGCCCAGTGATTTCACGATGTGAGAAGCGCAATTTGGCTTCTGCAGGGCAGGTAAAGAAGATGGCTTGGCATGATTTGGGTAAGCTCTGTGGGAAAGAAATTGTGTATTTTTTAAAACTCTCCACTTACCTCTGTCATTTGAGCTATGACCACAAGAAAAACTTCCAGTGGGCTCAGGCTTCACTCATCAGGAGAGCCTCAAAAAGAAAGGAGAACGAAGGCAGCAGAATTTTCTCCATTTAAGAACATGAGAAACTGGGAGCGCCCGGGTGGCTCGGTGGGTTGAATGTCTGACTCTTGGTCTCGGCTCGGGTCTTGACCTCACGGTTGTGAGTCTGAGCCCTGCGTTGGGCTCCGCCCTGGGCATGGAGCCAACAACAACTACAACAAAAAAGAACACACACACAAAAGAAGCATTTTGAGGGTAAGCAAACTTGGAAAAGTTGAAACAGTAAGTTAAGAGATTCACAGAAGCTGGATATTTTTATTGCATTCTGTCTCTTCATTGTAAATGAAATCGCTTCAGAAGCCTTTGAGGATTTCCATTAAATGGCACCCGGGTAAATTTTAACAGTTATTCATAGCAAAACTCTTTAAATAGTAAATGAGAAAGGTCACATCATGACAGCATTGTACAAGCAAAAACTCCCCCGACGCCCAGGCAAAGATTTCTGTCAAGCATTTGTCAGGCACAGATGAGGAGCTCGGAGGCAAACCCCGCAGCTGGCTTTGAAGCCTGGAGCTTTCAGAAGCCTGAGATGTTGGGCCACATATGGGTCTTCCGTTTACATCTGACCCACCAACCATGGGCCTTTCTTAGAATGCAAATGAATGAGACCCGGGGACAACGGTATCTTTGAGTGATGTACTTGGTCCTTCTGACCGGGAAACCCATCCGCCATTGAAGGGTCATTGTGGGCACAATGAAGTAGTTAAAGTTTATTTATGTAATGTAGGAAGTCCAAACTGTATGTGGGGCTCAAAACTTAGGTTTACATTCTTATTCTGAGTCTGCTTTTCTAAATAAAAGCACTCGGCACATTGCCCATTGATTCCTTAGGCTGACAAAATCCCAGTAGTGCCAAACAGTGCAGAGGCCCTGAGCCCTGAGCCCAGAGGAGAGGTAGGCGCCCCTCTGGGCTGGCTGCCTTGCTTCCCCAAGCTCTGCAGTGTGGACTCAGATGGCTACAGATTCAGAAAGCTTTGCTCGGCAACTGCTAAAAGTTGCTGAATCACAGAAAGGTAGCTTGTAACTTAAGAAATCTAGCACTATTCTTTTGGTTTTAGCTGAATAATCCTAATGTAACTAAATTCCATTTATGATTGATTGTTATAAACAACTGAACCAAGTAAAGATGATAGAACTAAAACTGAAAGACTGATTTGGTAAGTAAGTGCATAGGTTTCTGGTTTAATTCTTCTTCCTCTCCTTTTTCTTTAACAGAGAGAGAGAGAGAGCGCCAAAGAGCGTGAGCATGGACCCTGGAATGGGGTGGGGGAGGAGCAGAGAAGAGAGAGAATCTTAAGCAGGCTCCATGCTCAACGCAGAGCCTGACACCGGGCTCGATCTGACGACCCTGAGATCATGACCTGAGCTGAAATCAAGTTGGACATCCAACCTACTGAGCCACCCAGGTGCTCTGGCTTAATTCTTAAATAGATAAATCAGAATTCTTCATGTGTATTTTGGTTAGCCCTAGAACTGGTAGATTAAAAACTTTGTCTGGCTTTTTTGTAACATAACATCTCTTTAACATTGCCAATATTGTTTTTTTTTCCTCTAAGTAGTAATGACATCAAAGTCTCCTCAAATCTGTCATCTACACTGGACAAAAATGGTCTTAAGACCTCTTTTGATCTAAAAGAAATACGCAATTCTGGGGCATCTGGCAGGCTCGGTCAGTGGAACACGGAACTCTTGATCTCAGGGTTGTGAGTCTGAGCCCCACGTTGGGCGTAGAGGTTACTTAAAAATGAAATATTTTTAAAGTTTATTTATTTATGTTTCTTAGTAATCTCTACACCAATGTGGGGGCTCGAACTCACAATCCCAAGACCAAGAGTTGCATGCTATTTCGACTGAGCCAGGCAGGCATCCAAAAAATAAAATCTTTAAAAAAATTAAAAACGCACAATTTTATGGCTTCCTTTACAAATTGTGCCATGATTCAAATTATACTAAAGTACACCTATAAATTAAGTTTTGGATGAAGAAATTTCCAGTTTTGTAAACTGAACAAATAATTTTCACCTACAGCAAGCAACTTATTTTTAAACTGTGCTAACATGTTTGCAAATGTCACCTGATCTTCATAAAATTATGAAAATCAAGAACAATTAAAATATTTCCTTTGTACTTTCAGAGACCAGAAGTCTGGATGAAACCACTTGATGGCTCTTTTTCACATGATAAACACTGGCAAAAGCAGGAAGCGGAGGAGACTGAAATATGCGTTATCATTTTCCTGTTCCCAGGGTTAAAGAAAAGAGCTTTTGGGGGCACCTGGCTGGCTCAGGCCATAGGGCATGGGATTCTCTTGATCTCAGGGCTGTGAGTTCGAGCCCCACACTGGGCCTACGGCTTTTAAAAAAAGGTGTGTGTGTGGGGGGAGAAAATAACTTTCACCCCTAGCTATTACTCAGCAAACCATTTTTCTCCACATTCTCATTTACAATGTTTTCTGGAGTATAACTTCTGTCTTTAAAAGGTTTAAGGTAAAGCTCACACGTGCCTACTTAAAAATACTTTCCCATTTATTACATTTCCTTTTCCTAGACCTCTGGTAAACTTAAGAGCCCTCATTACACTATATGGAAATAAAGGGATTCCCAAGTGGAAACGAACTGTTTTGAACGCTGACTAATGTCCATGGCGGGGGGAAATAATTAACTCATTAACTCATTCATTCATTCATGTAACAAACATTTATTAAACACTGCACGGAACTCCAGCTCTAATCCTCCAGGAGCTCACGAGCGAGTGGTGCATAAAGCGAATGCTAATGCGGAGTTGCAAACGCAGTGCTAGAAGGAGAAACAAAGTGTGCGCACTGAGACTAGATAGAGGGGAGGCAGCCACTAACTCAATCTGGGCCGGAGGACCTGGCCAAAGTTATCCTCAAGTGGGACCTAGAAGAGTGAGGGGCACTGTGTTGACTGCAACAGGTGGGAAGGGAACAGCATGTGCAAAGGCACAGACCTGGGCAAGCACAGGCTATCTTGCGGTCATGGTGAGACATCCGGTGTAACTAACTACAGGATAGGGCTGAAGAAAGGCAAGGATGAGGCAGATAAGGTGGGCAACAGTCAAATCAGGGACGCCCTTGAATGTCATGCTAAGGAGACTGAGGGCCTTGTGGGCTTGAGCAAGGTAGTAACATGATCAAATCTGTATTTAGAAAAATTACTTTGGGGCCTTGGATAATGGACTAGGGTAGGGAGAAGCCAGAGGTGGAAAACATAACGTGGAAGTCAAAGCAGGAGCCAGAGCAGCTGATACTGGGGGGTATGGAAGTCCTAATGAGAAAAGGCGGTAAGGAATTGGAGGGTGGTCAAATCCTTCTAGAATCTTGTATGTTTATATCATACCAGATGTTCACATATATTTAACCAAAGTCTTGGCATCAAAAGCATTTACTAAACCCATGTCCCCTTTCATATGGAATTCCAAAGTACCTATGAGAAGCATACTTTCATGTCTTCATATGCACTGAAGGCTTCTGTAGATAAATGACTTACTTCAAATAAATGGCTGTACTTCCAACAGGAACATCTATAAATGCCCTAATGAATGCATGTGCTAACAGTTCCTCCATATCCTGAACATTAGCTGGCATTTATTTTTTAGTATGGACATGTGGTAACTGTATGAGCATATAAATTCTATACAGAATATGAGAACCCAGTAATGTGTGAATTTATTATAAATCTAGGATTATCCTTAGGTGAAAGGTCAATACAGTCTGGATGTCAGTCCCATCTTACACATGGCAATCACTGGAAAGCGTTCAAGTAGAGAAGTATAATTGAGTTATGACTTATATTTGACCCTTTCTCAATTTGTTACTTGAAAGGGCCGTCTTATTTTATATTGAAAGGTGTGATCCTAAAACCTAAAAACGGTTACTTTGCTGAATGGTTTCTCTAACGTATTCGTTATGTCTTTACACCAATACTCAAGTGACGGCAGCATACGAGGCACGGGAAGCCTGAATGGATGAGGCAGACAGGCAATGACTCTTATAAAGGTCAAGGGGGTGGGGCTCCTGGCTGGCTCAGTCAGTAGAGGGCGAGAGTCTTGATCTCAGGGTTGTGAGTTCAAGCCCCCCACATGGGGCATGGAGCTTACTTACTTACTTAACTAAACATAAATAAATAAATAAATAAATAAATAAATAAATAAATAAATAAATAACCGTCAGGGGGGTGTGGGAAAATACTCCTAGGAATATATTCTTCCTGGTTTCGTATGAGATCACAGCCACATCGCTCTCCAAAGAACCGGGGCCATAATCCTTCGTTCATGCAGCTGACTGGGCAACAGCACAGAGATTACTGTGCCCCAGGGAGCATGGGCAGTGCAATACTGAGTGATAAGGCGGGGTGAACTAGAGACCAGAAGTTCCCAGCATGCAATGGGCACTTGAGATTTCCATGCACGGATGTATGAGAGTGTAAAGATGTGCTTATCCTAATCTTACCTAAATATTACCAGATTCTCCAAGTCCCGTGTGAAAGGAAACAATACAGAACAAAACAGGAAGAGGGGAGAAGAGGTACATAAGTTGCACCTCCTCCGTGAAGCCTTCCATGCTTCTTCCGAACAGAAGTGACTCCTTAATATTTATGGCTCTCCATTCTGGATCATGTCCTCCAATTTATGGGCCCATTCTTTCTTGACTAAGAATAAAGAAAATCTCACACAATATCCAGTGATTTCCGACTCCTGCTTTTGAACAAATATGGAAAGAAACTTTAAAGGGTTGTTCTTCCTAAATGCTCTTCCCCAAAAGATTTAGCAGAATGCCGTGTAAAGACCGAAAAAAAGATGAGGACCATAACCTGCTCAAAGCTTGGTGTTCTGTGATTATTTATGCTCCTTTTTCTTCACCTCTGCCTTCCCTGTAATCAGCCCCATCCCGGAGTACACTGGAAAGATGCCGATTATATACAAGTCACCGGGCAATTTACCCTTTTGACCTTCCTTGAGCTCTTATAAATCTCCCGACTGCTGGGAGGCTGGGGTTTTGTTCTTCCCTCCGCAACAAAGGCCTGATGCTTTATAAGCTGCCTCACACAGCCGCAGAAAGGAAACAGTGAAAACTGTGTATGAGGATGGCTGGGGGTGGGGGGGCGATGACCTTGGCCTCTCTGAGAATGTGGGGAAGAGGAACATGTCCCATTTTCCCAGTGTTCGCAGCCCCATCATGCCAGGAGCGATGGTGATGACAAACTGGAATGCAGCTATCAGCTGTGAGTGTAAAATGAGGATGTTGGACTAGTTGATCTCAGCGGCCCCTTCCGGCTCTCACGTTCCAGGATTCTAACTATGCCTCCACCGTGATGACTTGAAGAGAAAATTGACAGGGCGATGAATTAGGCTTATGTGTGAGAAGCACCCTGGTGGATGCAGCCATTCACAAATCAAAGCTCCAGACAGCATCTCCCGAACCCAGATGGCAAACAGGGAAGGTTCAGTCTAAGTCGTGCCGAATAAACACAGATGGCCTGACTATCATACTAACTAAAATGCGGGAGGTGGGGGTGGCCTGACCTCCAGTAGAAGGTAAGTAGAAGGTAAGACAGGAAAATAATTTCGCATTTGATGTCTAGAAACCTGGGGTCCTTTCAGCTCTGCAGTTACATGGCTATTCCCCGGACTCCTACGATTCAAGAAGGGGGGCGGTGGGAGTTTCTCCAGAGGTTTTCTGAAGTCTGTCTGGTGATGTTATTTGCTCAACTGAGAGCAGCTTCTCTCTGATGAGGGATTCTGCTTGAATATTGCTAGAATTCTCAGTTTCCTGCACTTAGTTAGCAAGATCCTAATTCTTCCATTTTTTCATTTCTGTTTGTATTGATTTTGACGTGCAAAGGTGAGTGCCTCACAACAACTTGCTCTATTCTTATAGAGACCTGATGGAAGCAAATTATTTTGAGCAACTCCGCGTGTTTCATTCCTTCGAAGGGTCCAACACGGACGTGGGCCCATCCTAATGTAAGTAGTAATACTAATAATTATATAGCTCTTCATTTGTGTCAAACAGCATTTGAAGTGCTCTGCATGCATTCATTCATGCCAAGTTCACAGCCACCCCGTCAGAGTGTGTGGGGGGGGATGTGGCATTTTCCCCTTGTGCTGGTTTGTATTTGTAGTAGTTCAGAGTGTCCTCTGTTTTATTTTTAGTTCAGGGTTCTGAGAAAAGGAAAGAGAAATTCCCTTCATCGGTGCACCTCTCTCCTCTCTTACCATGGCACCCAGCCCTGGCCTGGCAGCCTTTCATGCCCGAGAAGTATGCGGGCGGTGCCGGGAGCCCAGGCAGCCATGCTGCGGGGAGCGGGGAGGGGGTGGGCAGCGGCGAGCACCGTGTGCCCCCCGGCGCGCCGGTGTGCCGCACACGCAAGACCCGGTGGGCTTCCCCTGGCACAGAGCAGTTGCTCTTCCTGGGCTCATCTTGCACGGGTACATGTACCACCGGGGGAGAGACTCGTTTCGCAGGAGACGTGAGAGTGGCTCCCGCCCAAGTGCCTGAGATCACGTCCCCCGCCCGCTCCCCGCAGGCCTTGCTGCCATCCAGACGGTCACGGAGCGTCTGAAGGCAGCCACGGGGCACGGGTCCTGCGCGGGTCTGGAGAGACGCGGCCCATCCCGTCATTTCCTGGGAAGGGTTTGCAGCAACCCGCGTGCTGCCCTTGCCACGGTCTTACTGAGCACATGTGCACCGCACTTGTTGCAACGCGACATTCGTAAAAGCCACATGCTCGGTGATGTTCGAGGACCGTGAATAGAATACTGAAACCAGACCTGAAGAGTCACTAGGAAAGGGAGAAAACTCAACATTATTTTGTGAGACAGTAACGAGCCCTCATCTGCTCGGGCTTGGGTGAGATCTTCGGAAGAGCCACTGGACTCTCAAATTTATTCTGGCAACCCGAGCATGCAGGCCTCCTCCTTGGGCCCGGGAATAGCAGGAAATGAGAGTGGGTGGTTGTTTTAAGGAGTTTGGGGATGAATATGACTGCATCCCACCTACCCTACCCCCCTGCCTAGCAGGAGTTAGTTTGGGGGATAGGGCAGACTTCACATGAGCCACTGCTCCCCAAAGTCAACAGTGGAGTATCAACCCCAGATGTCACAACACCGGGTTTGTCTTCCTTCGGGGACGAATGTCTTGGGAGCTACTGTGCATCTGAGTGTGCTTTATTCTAAAAAGCTCATTCAGAGGCTACTCAATTCTGTCGGTAAGTCACGCTGGGAAGGAAAGCTGGCACGCAAGTGGGAGCATCTTGCAGGCAGCATTGTGACATTTACTTTTCCCTCGCAGTCCCCATAAAAATCTCAAGCTTAAATCTGGTTCGCCTTTTATTTCTTCTGACACCCTACGCTGGCTTTTCCTTTGCAGAGACTTTCCTGAGCACGTTGGACGTGGGAATGGGCTGCCAACAGATAAAATAAAAATACTCCCATCATTCTTCGTACCACCTTCAAGTAGATGGAAATACTTGCAGGCCAGGGCTCCAATCTACATAGTATGTACACAGCACATACTATGTCGACTGCTTCCCTTTCAATCTTAAATGCAGCCAAAACAGACAGGCACAGTGTAGTCTGAAATTTTTGGTTACTTTAGAAGAAAGTAAATACATATTTTAGCTTTCAACAACAAAAGAGCAGATATGTATTCAACACTGCCTTGCTAATTTCAAGCCATTGTGAAGAACGTTTGTGCTTGCTAATGTTCAGCACAGACAGAAACACGGCATGTGTGGAACTGGTTCCACGGGAGTCATTAAAGGCAAGCTGAGGATATGTGCTAAGAATAAGACACAATTCTTTGTGCCTGTTCTCTGGCAAAACTCATTATGGGAAGTGATTTCAAAATCTTAAGAGATGACATGTTCATACCTCCTGGAAGGGAGAGGGCTGAATGGCAAATGTCTTCCTTCTTTCTGTCTTTCACGACAGCACATGTGGCTGCTTTGGCAGGACGATGTACTAGAAGAAGACAGGGAAGATGAGAGAGAACAGAACCAGGGTGGGGGACAGACAGTCTAACACGTTACTGATCAACATCCTGACATTTAAAAAAAAATTTTTTTTAAGATTTTATTTATTGGTTAGAGAGAGAGAGAGAGAGTACATGAGCAGGGGGAGGGGCAGAGGGAGAGGGAGAAGCAGACTCCCCACTGAGCAGGGGGCCCAAGGGCAAGGGACTCCGTCCTAGGACCCTGACATCATGACCTGAGCCAAAGGCTGATGCTTAACCGACTGCATCACACAGGTGCCCCAACATCCTGACTATTACATATGACACAGGACCGACAGTCTGTTTATCTCATAGAAGGGCTTTTCCTTTTGCAACGTGATGTGGTGGAAGAGGGTTCTAGAGTCAGAAGGAGTAACCAGAAATCTTGCTTCAGCCACGTCCTCTGTGATCTTGAGCAAGTTCAGCAGCTTGAGCCTGTCTCCTCAACTGGAATGCGGGCATAACAACAGTACCTACCTCCCAGTCAGGTAAGGGTCGATCGCACTCCTATGTGGAAGTGCCTAGCCTAGGTTAGTGGTTCAGAAATTTCAAAGAAACCTCTCTGCATAAGGAATGAGAACATACCCCAAACCCTGCACTGCGGCTGGACGGGCTCACGAGCGTGCTAAGCTGAGCTCCGGCTCCAGATGATCTATTTCAGTTGCTCCTGGAGCCACTGCCCCTCCCACCAGGTTTTTTTTTCCACCTGTAACAGCAATGTCCTGCTAACCCTTGGCATTGTACAGGAGCACCGTCCTTTCTGCATTCTTCACGACTACCATTACAACATGCACTTGGAGTCGTGGTTACTGGCCCAGGGCGCCACACAGGCCCAGACCCCACAGAGAGTCTCATTCAGCTTATCTAGGGTGGTTCCCTGAACATTGCTGGTGCTGGCATTTTTAAAGCATTCCGAGGTAATTCTAGTGTGTAGCTAAGGTCAAGCACTGCTGCTTTAGACAGCTCCCCTTGCTCCCCTCTCTGCAGCTCATTCCAGCCAGAGTGTCGAGGGGTTCTCTGAGCCCAGTGCAACCTCCTGCTTATTTCTGCTCACCCTTGGACTTTGCACAGTGCTTGGCACAATAAATAGCTGCTCAATACATATATCCTTCTTTTTTTTCATTTATTTTTTCAGTGATTCAAGATTCACTGTTTATATACCACACCCAGTGCTCCATGCAATACGTGCATAAAAAATATTTATTTATTTATTTGAGAGAGAGAGAGAGAGCACAAACAGGGGGAGCAGCAGGCAGAGGCAGAAGCAGGGAGCCCCACGTGGGACTTGATCCTAGGACCCCTGGATCATGACCTGAGCCAAAGGCAGACGCTTAACTGACTGAGCCACCCAGGTGTCCCGTGAATACGTATTTCCTGGATAAATAAATGCATCAGTGAGTCACCAGTGGTACCTGCTTGCAAGGTTGTATGCTGATAGCAAGTGAGAAAGTAAACACTGACTTAGGAGTCAGGAACATGGGCTTTTATTCTGATTCAGTCACAAGCTTGGTGGCTTTTCGTGGTTAAAACCCTTACCTATTCAGAGCCTCAGTTTCCACATGTGTGGAATGAGAGGGCTAGACTAAACAATGCCTTGGGGCCCTGACAGCTCTAGCATTGTTATTCTACGAGACTATGAAAACCCATGGCACTAATAGCTGTATTTCTGCCACCCTCATAAAATGACATGTACACGGGAAAAGGGAGTTTAATGAATCTTGTAAAAAGCACTTTCTGGAACCAGAGAAGCCATTTTCATAATGGAGAGGACTTAATGGACTTAGCTTGTAAAGAAGCAATTTAGTAGCTCCTGTCCATTTGGAGCTGTTGTCCAGGCTAGGCAGTGGGGGAGAGGGCAGTGAGGGGAAGTGTGGCCTCTGGAATCCGACAGACTGGACCCAGGCCGGCCGACCGCATGCGAGCTGGGTGTTCTCTGGGGTTTGGTCAAGATGAAATAAACAGGGGCACCTGGGTGGCTCAGTCACTAAGCAGCTGCCTTTGGGTCAGGTCATGATCTCAGGGTCCTGGGGTTGAGCCCCACATGGGGCTCCCTGCTTGGCAGGGAGTCTGCTTCTCCCTCTCCCACTCCCCCTACTTGTGTTCCCTCTCTTGCTCTGTCTCTCCCTGTCAAATATTTAAATAAAATCTAAAAAAATAAAGATGAAATAAACACATGTCAAGCACTTGCAATAGCACCTGACATGTAGAAGGGACACAATAAATGTTTGGAACTGGAATAAAGCCCCAAGTCCACTACGACCCGTGTCCATATTGCAACTGCAGAAATCGAAGCTCGGGGAAGTCAGATAAATTTGCCCAGGGAGACACAGCTGGGAAATCACAAATCTGGGATTTCAAGCAAGTACCCAAGACTGCAGTCAGTGGCCTTCTCCTTATTCCTCACGCCTTTATTGGGATTCCTAACATGGCCGGATCTGCTTGCAAACTCCCCGCTGCTATTCAGGCTTTGCTCACTCTAGTAGTCCACACTGGGGGTTTGCTCAATTCAGCAGCCTGCTCTGCGTCCTTACAGGTTCGGTTTTGCCACTGATCCTCAGCTTGTGCCCATGGCCCATTTTCAAGGATCCTTTACCATGAAAGAATGACAGTATTGCTGTTACAGATGGAGCTGGATTCAGACATGCACCTCCAGCTTTTAACACAACAAAAACCCCTGTCTAGGCAGAATTGTTTCTTTATGCAGCACACCATAAAGACCTTTGCAAGGGAGAAGCTGGTCTTGGAAACGCTAGCTCTATGCCCTGCGCAGCACCTAGCCCGCAGTGGGTGCTCAAGCACGTTTGGGGCAGGGCCTGAGCATTGTGTGGGAAAGCTTCCCAGGCGGTATTACTCTGCTCTCCTGCTTAAGAGCTCGCCCCCCCCCATTCTGGTTCAAAACCCTCATTATGCAGTTGGGGAAACTGAGCCAAACTGACTCAAGGTTGCATCAGAAGGACTCAGATCTAGGTCACCTGATTTCAGCTGCAGAACTCTTTCCCCCTGGCCAGGCCGAGGTGGTTCTAGGTCTTTGGGAGGGCCCACACTGTTCTACTGGGGCAATCTAAGGTCAGCAGTGTAGCAGAATCGTCTTGATGAAATGCTTTGTAGTTTCATGGCCCTCTGCTCCTTCCTGAGATATCATTTTGGGGTAATGAGAAAAGCCTTCTCACGAGGAAGCAAAGTATTATGGTGGTTGAAAATGTGGTATCTGGAACAATAACCAGCTGGTTGTAAGTCCTAGCTTCATCGCTTTCTAGTTGTGTGATGTCGGGGAAATTTCTTAGCTTCTCTGCTCTTCAGTCTCTCCATATGGAAAATGGGCATAATATTGGTTGATGTGACAATTACATGAGATCCTCCATATAAAGTACCATAAACAATGCCTGATAAAAGTAGTCAATTAATATTTACTTGTTTTAACCTTTTGTTTTATAACTTACTTCAGCTGAGCCTTTATCTCGTCATTCCTCAGGTTTCAAGACAACGATGGTTACCTGAGTGCCGGGTCTCCTGTCTATAGAAACGTAGGTCCGGCTGTACATAAATTAACCTGCGGCACAGAGCAGCGAGCTCTAACAGTTTACCAGAACAATCCCCAGCTCCGTGCTGCTCAATCTTTGTCAAAAGCAGAGGTAAAAAGAACAGCTCCTCAAATGGGAGAACCGCTGGGGGAAGACATGATCGGTCTACCCTTGCAAACATCCCTGGGTTCAGGCGTGTCAGCGAAGGCTTGGGCACAGAGAATTAATCCCGCTGACCCTCCAGCGGAACAGCTTTTCCTAAATTATGCTTTGGTATGATACTATGCCACTGACTTCTTTTTTACTGTTGTTTTTTTAAGGATATTTTTTCGTTTTATTTTTTTAAAGTAATCTCTACACTCACCGTGGGGCTTGAATTTAGAACCCCGAGATTAAAGAGTTGCATGCTCCACCAATCGAGCCAGCCAGGCGCCCCCACACCATTAACTTCTCTTAAGGGCCATGCTAAGCACTAGCCCAATGGAATTCAGTATGACACGTAGAGGCAGTGTTCGAGGCCTCTGTCATTACACTCCCAGGACCACTGTTTACACGGATGCCTGGGGAAACTTCCCGGCCTCTCAACCAAGAATTATTATACATCCATTGTATAATTGCTATGTGTGTACTTCGCAGACATTGTGGCTTTTTCAGCATACAGATTCTCTCTTTTCCTAGTGGCTGCTAGGCCTCCTGGAAACAATTCTGGGATCATATCCTTAGCAGATGTGTAGAATACCATGATCTGCAATTTTAGTTCAGACCTAGATGGCTCTGTTTTTATACTTTTTTCCTTTTATCTTTTATCCCTTCTTTTAAGCTACCAAGTCATGTTTTATGAATTTTTGTTTCTTTTCCAATATTTAGTATTGGACTATGTAAGAGCAGGAGGAGAAAAGGAAAGGAATTATTTAAAAAACATAAATATAAAAAGGCTTTCTCAGGGTGCCTGGCTGGCTCAGTCAGTGGAGCCTGTGCCTCTTGATCTCAGGGTAGTGAGTTTGAGCCCCACGTTGGGTGTAGAGATTACTTAAGAATAAAATCTTAAAAAAAAGACTTTCTCAAACCTTCAAAACCCAGACCAGAGGTATCACATAAACATATATCAGGATTTACCCACAAGCCTAAATTCCACAAGACAAAGATGCATTTTCTTTTCTCTCTCTTTTTTTAAGATTTTATTTATTTATTTCACAGAGGGAGAGAGATCACAAGGAGGCAGAGAGGCAGGCAGAGAGAGAGAGGGGGAAGCAGGCTCCCCGCTGAGCAGGGAGCCCAATGCGGGCCTCGATCCCGGGACCCTGAGATCATGACCTGAGCCGAAAGCAGAGGCATTAACCCACTGAGCCACCCAGGCGCCCAAGATGCATTTTCAAGATGCTCTCACAGGCATTAAAATTTAAAAGTCAAGAGCAATATTATGACTTATAAGAAAGATCAATCAGGCATCTATTGTGTCACTGCAGACTCATGGGACAGACTCATTTTACAGCGTTTTCTTTCCGAGGCCGTGGTGCCCTTTGAAGACCACAAAGAAAGAACAATCCACCATCATGACAATTTGCTTTTCCAGCATCTGGAGCTTTCTATACTTCCAGTTTCTGTGATGAATGGAAGTTTGAGGACGAGATGACTTAGCACAGCCCACATTTCATTGCATTTTATTTGTTTAATGGTGCTTATGCTCAGAGATATTTTGAAAATAAAATAAGAGGCATGACATGTCTTCCCAAATCAATAGTTTAATATCTTGGTTACAGATACTCCTGTCATTAATCTTGGTCTGCTTATAAAGCTATGGGTCATACCTGATGTAGCAAGTAAATAAGCAGGACTTTTCATTGGTTTGGGCTCAGAAAGATAAACATAGTTTTAGATGTGCTTTATTTTAGGGAAGTGAGTGTCCTCAATAACCATTTAAATAAACCTTTCTCGCTCACAAATATAACCTCCGTGTCACTCTTTAAAAGCACACGAAACATTCAAAGCTAGCTTTATGGTGTGCTCAGTACCTACAGACATATGACAGATTTAAATTTAAGTACATGAGCTATCTCAATTCACTTGTATTTCACTTTTAAGATATTCATCTGTACAACAGAAATCTAACCCTTTAATGGAATTCTCTAGCCTATGAGAAAAAACTTATCAATGTGGAGTGGATTTTGAAAATGCCCATAAATGTTAACCACTAATTCCCTTATCACAATGATAATCTTCAATTCAGCAACCTGGCAAGCAAATTGCTTCTTTAAAAGCTAGGTGCATGAAATCATATTCATTATGAAAATGGCTCGTCTCATTTCCAGGAAGTGATTTTTACAACATTCATCAACCTCTCTTTTTCAGAGTACAGGTCATTTTAAAAGGGAAGTAGCAATGGGGATATTAGCGTCATGTTTATTCATAGGTTTTGAAACAAAAGAATGTTAGGGCAGGAAGGGGTCTCAGAGATCATTCGGTCTTCCTCATTTTACAGAGAGGAATGTGAGGTCAAGAGAGGAGAAGGACCTTAGGTGGAAAGAAGCCCTGGGTGTGTTAGGAGGGCAAAGGGGCATGAGCCAGAGGTGGTCAGAGACAGAGATGCAGAGAGACAGAGAAATAAGACCAGTGGCAGTTCTCTCTTTCCTCGGAGCAGCTTAGGATTTTGGTGACTGAGGGCTCCACTGAATATAGCCAAGTCTGTTTGGCTGTAAGCAAAGTCAGCTACAGCAACGTGGGGGAACTGCTCTCATGCTCTCTACATCCATTTTCACATCATTATCAGCATGGATGAAGAATGACCCACATTTCAGGAGAGACTGCAATTAAGATCATGGAGAAATCTAAAGATCCACGAGGTTCAAGGAAGAAAAGAACCCCAGGAAAAGCCTCAATGAAAACATTTGCCTTTTCAGACATATGTCCGTAATAGGGTGAAATTTGTATCGCCACTAAGTGTTTACATTATTTAGTATAGTAAATGCCTTAAAAATCCAAATCAGTAATTAACTTTCTTAAGAACAAAATAACTAACTGAAATTTGCTTTTATTGGCAGAACATTTCATCCATGTGACCTCTGTCCATACTACTTCATGTAAATATGTTTCAGGGAAACTCTGATGTATCCGTGTGCATGGGTGAGGGAGTGTACGCAGCTTTTAGCCCGGTGTCACATGCACTGGCATCTGCCTTTTCTCTCCGAGCCATAGGTGGTGCCGAGCAATGGTCAGGGCGACACCTGGAGGTCAAGGGAGGGCTGAGGTCTGGGCAAAGCTAAGGCTCAGGTGAGTAAGGAAGATGAAAAAGGGTGAAATTTGACTTTGAAAGGTGAGAAATACAGATGAGAGGGGTGCCTGGGTGGCTCAGTCTGTTAAGCGCCCAACTCTTGATTTCAGCTCACGTCGTGATCTCGGGGTTGTGAGATTGACCCCCAGTCTGCACTCAGCACGACATCTGCTTGGGATTCCCTCTCTCCTTCTCCCTCGGCCCCTCCCCCTGTTTGTGCAAGCACTCGCTCTCTCTTTCAGATAGATAGATAGATAAATAAATAAAATCTTTAAAGAAAAGAAAGAAATAGAGATGAGAAAATAACAAGGGGTTAAGAAAGGGCATCAAATGCCAGAACATGATGTTACAGCAAGCTGCAAATTCTTGCACTAGCCTGCTATGAAATTTTTTGGGCTATTTCCAAAGTTTCTAAAAGATCTTTTTAAGAAAACGAATGTTATATTTTAAAACATAAGCTATTTTGAAAACTATGAAATATTCATTATAATGCTATTAAAGCACCACTTTTCTCCCATAATATACCAAAAGCCTACAGAATTTTATACAGCTTTACAAGGTAAGCTTCCACATGACCTTATGGAATTTACACCATCAAAACTGTGGAATTATTAAGTATTTCGGGTGTTTTAAGAGAGAACCTGGGCAGGGCCACCTGGGTGGCTCAGTTGTTAAGCGTCTGCCTTTGGCTCAGGTCATGATTTTAGGGTCTTGGGGTCGAGCCCCACTTCCGGCTCCCTGCTCAGCAGGAAGCCTGCTTCTCCCTCTCCCACTCCCCCCTGCTTGTGTTCCCTCTCTCACTGTGTTTCTCTCCGTCAAATAAATAAAATCTTAAAAAAAAAGAGAGAGAGGCGCCTGGGTGGCTAAGTCGGTTAAGCCTCTGCCTTCGGCTCAGGTCATGATCTCAGGGTCCTGGGATTGAGTCCCGCATCGGGCTCTCTGCTCAGCAAGGAGCCTGCTTCCCCCTCTCTGCCTGCTTGTGATCTCTCTCTCCCTCTCTGTCAAATAAATAAATAAAATCTTTTAAAAGAGAGAGAGAGAGAGAGAACCTATGCTGGGTCCCTGGGTGGCTCAGTGGGTTAAGCATCTGCCTTTGGCTCAAGTCATGACCTTAGGGTCCTGGGATCGAGCTCCATGTGGGGCTCCTTGCTCAGCAGAGAGTCTGCTTCTCCCTCTGCCCCTCCCCTCTGCATGTGCTCTCTCTCTCTCTCTCTCTCTCAAATAAATAAATATAATCTTAAAAAATAGAGAGAACCTGCGCTCCTGGAATTTTGTTTATTTTAAGCCAGTAATTATCATGCTGGTAAAAAAAAAAGATAATTATCAAAACTACAAGTACCCAGGGGCACCTGGGTGGCTCAGTTGGTTAAGCATCTGACTTCCGCTCAGATCATGATCTCAGGGTCCTGGGATCGAGGCCCGCATCGGGCTCCCTGCTCAGCAGACAGCCTGCTTCCCCCACTCCCTCTGCTGCTTTCCCTGCTGTGCCTTCTCATCAAATAAATAGATAAAATCTTTAAGAAAATATATAAGCACTAAGAAAATGCATTAAAAGAGTGCCGTATTCCTGCTTTCAACCAAATAGCAATTATGTCACTTGGCTTTCCTTGCCCCTTTTGTTATTTGCTCAGGAAACTAAACTATCATGAATAGGACCTTCCTGGGATTCCAGAAACTTTTCTCTAGCACACAGTTTTGGCAACCTAGTTCCAGAGTGTCTAGGAATCATCTGGTTTTAATTCAGAAATATGCCATTATGTCCCAAGTGTCCAATGATGGGTGAATGGGTAAGCAGAATATAGTAGTTCATAGAGTGGGACATTATCCAGCGTTAAAAAGGAAGGCAATTTTGATACAGGCTACAACAAAGATGAAGACTGAGGACATTCTAGGGAAAATGAGTCCATCACAAAAAGGCACATATTCTAGCATTCCACTTTTATGAGGTGCCTAGAGTAGTCAAATTCATACAGACAGAAAGTAGAGAGGAGGTTCCCTGGAGCTGGGGAATGGGGAACTATTTGATGGGGATACGGTTTCAATTGTACAAGAAGAGAGTTCTGTGATGGCTTGATGCTAATGAACTGGACACTTAAAAATGATCAAGAAGGGGGGGTTGCCTGGCCAGCTCAGTTGGTAAAGCCTGCAACTCTTGATCTCAGGGTTGTGAGTTCAAGCCCTGTGCTGGGCGTAGAGCCCACTAAATTTTTTTTTAATTAAGAATAACAAAAATGATGAAGATGGTAAACGTTAGCTATATTTTACCACAATTGTTTTGAAAAATAAGTCACTGCAGTACCTCCCAGACTCGTGTCCTTCACATCTGCTTTTCCTTGAATCCTTCAGGGTCCCCATAAGATGTTGTGAATCTTAAGGAACATCCCCTAAGCTTGTCAGGAATGTGTATGCCCACTCTTGCTTCTAGAGCTTTCCTTGCATGATGTGTTTTTCCCTGGAGGATAATTATTAAACTCAAGCCTACGAGAGCCCTCCTCAAGTTATACCTCACTCAATTAGCAGCCTCCTCCTTATAATTACACATTCTCGCAGGTTAGAGACCTTCCTTGCTGAGGGGCTGGGGAATTAATGGATGGGGTGGGTGGAACGCAAGTTTTCCCAAGGAACGTAATGAACAGTGTGACTCTGAGTCATCTGGTATTTGATTGCTTAATGGAGTTCAGTGGATGGCATCTAACCTTTGGGAACAGTTGTTCATCTGCTTTGTATCTGTGTATAGAAAGCAGTAGTCATTGTCCCCAGTTTGATAGGTCAAGCCCCTTGAAATTTTGCCTTTGAAGAAATAGTCGATTTGCCCGCCTTCTGTCTGACCCTCTGGGTCATGCACAGATGATCGCCTTGAGAGCGGATCTGTCTACTGCTGAGCTGTCACAGCCCATGAGGCAGAGCTGCTTCTACTCAGGGACCCGAAGGGGTTACAAAAGCTGGGTATCCGAAGAGTCCCCAGGTATTAGCCCTGTCATTCAATTATTTCCTATTTATTCAGGCCTATATGAAATCCTTGAATTTTTTATGAAAAATCCCATTAGCACAGAAGGATAGAAGTGTTATTAAGCTAATAAAACAGATTTCCAATGAAATTAACTGGGAAAGTGAGAGAAATTAACATAAGAAATATAAAACTAATTAATTCCTGGCTTGACACAGTTAAGGATTGTTTAGATTAGACACAGCAAAATGGGAGGTATCTGTTTTTTTAATAATAAACTAAGCCTACATACCAATATGCATTTTAAACAAGCCTGACAGAATGAGGGCATTATGATTTAGATACTTTGAGCACACTTGGAACGATAAATTTAGTAGACTTGAATAAATGGCCAGAAGATCCCACAGTGAGTGTCATATGGAAGAGACAATAGGGGGCACCTGGCTTATAGAGCTAAGAGTGAAACAACAACACAACTGGACCCAAGAAAGAACTGTCATCTTTTCTCCTAAGACTTCATTCCTTGTCCCTTGGCCAGAACGGTTGGCCTCCACTACTTTTGAGGCATTCTATAATTTTAAATAAAGAGAAAAGATCATAGAGTTCTGTATGTTTGCACTGAAGGTGAGCAAGGTGGCTTATGTTATGTTCATAAAAGCGATTGCCCTATATAAACACTAGTTTTAATTTGGACACAAGGGGGGCCGGATATCGAGGGCCAAATCCAGGCACTGAAAGAAGTAGCAGCCTTGTGTGTCGCTGAGGACACTGCTTCCAAGATTGAAGCAATATAGCGATTTTCAATCTGACCTGAAGGAAAAGGCGTGACTCTGCAAACTGCTGCCTATCTCCTTGAGGCAACTTCGGACTGCAACAGTCACTGCCACAGAACACCCCAGAACCGGGAACTTTGTACGTCTAGATGCCGGCATCCTGCTGTCTGTAGAGTAGACACAGCCCAACACAGCTGGCTGGAAATCAGATCTCTTATTTCCACATTCCATAATATCAGATCACTTTTGGCAGAGGAAAAAATTTCACAAAGTCTATGGAAAATATCCGGCAGAGGAGGGCTAGGGTGGTGTCAGCTCTGCGCTCCATGTACAGCAGGGCATCAAAGCAACAGTTCTCAGTGAAATCGAGGTCTGTTTCCTACTCACGGAATCAGACCTTTGCATTCTCTACCAAGAACGCATACTCTTCTCCGTTTATTATTCTAGATTTCTTCATGTTCAGTGGAGCCACGAAAAACATTGGATTTGGGTACCATACATCCCAACACAGTGCAAGCCGCTCATTTTGCAGATGGCAAAATAGCTCTTAGATGAACTGACTTGCCTCAGGTTGTCGAAGCAGCTAGCAGCAGCTCACTATTTTGTAATCAATCAAGACACGCTAAGGCACTACCGTGGAACAGAGTCAATGAGCAAAATCACCTATGAAGAGTGTTTTCTAAGGAAAAAAGAATTTACAAGGCTCCAAAGAAGTTCCTGCTGTAGGTTTTGTGGGTGTGTTTCATTTTTTTAAAAACAGTAAAACCCAAGCCTGGATGTAAACAAAAATCATGCAGCGGCATGTGGGTGGCGCAGTCAGTGAAGCATCCAGCTCTTGGTTTTGGCTCGGGTCATGATCTCAGGGTTGTGAGATCAAGCCCTGCACTGGGCTCCGCACTGGTCGTGGAGCCTGCTTAAGAGTCTCTCTCTCCCTCTGCCTCTCCCACCCTGCTCGCACACACGCTTTCTCTCTCTCTCTCTCTCTCTCAAATAAATAAATAAATAAATCCTTAAAAATTTTTAATTGGGGCACCTGGGTGGCTCAGTTGTTGAAGTGTCTGCCTTTGGCTCAGGTCATGATCCCAGGGTCCAGGGATCTAGCCCCACATCGGGCTCCCTGCTCAATGGAGAGCCTGCTTCTTCCTCTGTACTCACTCCTTTTCTTTCTCTGTCAAATAAATAAATAAAATCTTTAAAAAAATTTAAATCATGCAGGAAGATTCTCCCACCCAAAAGTGAACCACTTAACTGTTTTAGTCTGCTTTTTCTATAGGTTAATATGTATATACCCAAATTGTGTGTGTATATTTAGGATTGTACTTATTTGGCTAAAATTAGTTTAAAGCTACATAGTATGAACGTCAACTATAGTTCAATTAAAAAAACATACTTAGTATGGAAAAGGGGACTTCAATTTATAAATAAGGTACATGGCCAGAAACCTCTGGATCCTGAAAAGAGAAGTTAAGATCAATTCCATTCTACTTTTTTTTTTAAAAAGATTTTATTTATTTGAGAGAGAGTGAGAGAGCACAAGCAGAGGTTCTGGCAGATGGAGACAGAGAAACCAGCTCCCTGCTGCGCAGGGAGCCTGATGTGGGACTCAATCCCAGGACCCTGGGATCATGACCTGAGCCAAAGGCAGATGCTTAACCAACTGAGCCACCCAGGGGTCCCGATTATATTCTATTTTCAATGAGATAAGCTGGAGAGGTTGAGGTATGCTTTTTTGTTTGTTTGCTTTTAAAGATTATTAACTAATATACATTTTGGAAAATAGAAAATGCAGATTGTCAATGATGGAATTAGGAACAAAATCATTCCTAATCCTGTCGTCCAGAGATAATATCATCCTTTTGGATGACTATGTCTCTAGCTCTATATTTTTGTAAACCTATAAATACATGTAGTGAGGTAGTAAAGTTAATTATTTACTCAAAAAGCCAATAGTAGAGATCTTTTAAAGAACGGAACTGTATTTGATTAGGTAAATGCCTTGATAAGTACTTGGAGATGAGAAAGATGAGGTCCCATGCATGTGATTGGAAGAAGTATCTGGGAGTGCCTGGGTGGCTCAGTTGTTAAGTGTCTGCCTTCAGCTCAGGTCATGATCCGGGGTCCTGGGATCAAGCCCCGCATTGGGCTCCCTGCTCGGCGGGAAGCCTGCTTCTCCCTCTCCCACTCCCCCTGCTAATGTTCCCTCTCTCGCTGTGCCTCCCTCTGTCAAATAAATAAATAAAAATCTTAAAACAAAAGAAGCACCTGAAATGAAATTAGTAAACTCTGGAAAAATTTTTAAAAAATTTAGAAAAGGAAGGACAGGGATTCAATGAGAGGCAGAGAGTGAGAAAGGAAGTTCAAGGTTGAGCAGCCTGGTAGGAGGATGACACCCATGAGGAAAGCTGGCCATACAGTGTTTATGTGATGGGTTAGCCAGAGAAAGTTCGGAACAAAGATGTCCACTGGCTGCCCCTGCCTTCACTCACGTCATCAGGAACACAGCTACACATGCCTTGAATCAGAATGTCAGCTCTGCAAGTGAAAGAGCCCCCTCCTCAACCACAATAAGCCACATGTCTAACAGTGTTTGTAGCCTGGTTAAAGAAGTGGTTGGTGGGGGAATGCCTGGGTGGCTCAGTCAGTTAAGCATCTGCCTTCGGTTCAGATCATGATCCTGGGGTCCTGGGATTGAGTCCCATATTGGGATCCCTGCTCAGTGGGGAGCCTGCTTCTCCCTCTGCCTGCTGCTCCCCTGCTCATGCTCTCTCTCTGACAAATCAATAAATAAAATCTTGAAAAAAAGATGTGGCTTGGGAGAATAAAGAAATAGGGACCAAGTCTGGGCCAGAGAATGTGAAGCACCAGAGTTAAAAAGAACCAAGAAGTAAGGTGCTTACGAGGCAGAATAAATGTCTCTTCCTTAGACCAGGGGGGGAGGAAAGAAAAAGAAGAGCCACCTAGAATCAGAATTAAGCATGAGAACATAAATTGTCACGAATTCACAGAAATATTGGGGGAAATACTGGACTTCCCACAGGACATGGGATGGGAGATGAAAATATTTTCTTCCTATCTCAAATGCTGGAATGTCTTCATCTGACATCGAGACTTTCTGTATTTCTCAGCTTACATATAATTTTACAAAAATTTTAATAGTCATGATACTATGCCATAAATACTGTAACGTGCTTTTTTCACTTAGAAATAAATATGGATTCATGTTCATTGGAATGGCCTTATATTTAACAGATATAAATAATTCAGTAAATCTTTTATTAGTTTCCAACTTTTCACTATGAAAAATAATGCTGCACTGGACATTCTTAAGTAAAAAAAATGCTCACATAAATATAAAAATAGGAAAAGTCTACATGATTGCCAGAAAACAGAAGGCAAGAAACTGGGGACATTCTGAAAGGTGTGGGTAGTATGGATGGGACAAGGTTAAGAGACACACTATCCTGTTCTTGTTTCACACATGAATGAGAGGTTAAGAGGTAAGTGGAGGGGATCCATGCACACAGCTCCTCAAACCCCTGTGTCCAGTGTGGGGGTGCAGGTAAGCCCCTGGACCTGGGAGACAGTGATGGGAAGGGGACAGGACTGTCGGACAACTGCCCCCTACCGAGACCGCCGAGGGGCAGGCCGGGGTGCTCACTTGCCTGCTTTCTTTCCCTGGCACTGATGATGAGCTAGGAGAGGGGAAAGTGCTTAACAGGCCCAGAACGGGCGGTCAAGACAGTTCCGGAAGCGGAGAGTCCTCTAGCTAACTTTAGGTTGCCATCTTAAACAGAAAAATTGTTTTCCATAGAAACCCCCTCGCACTGTCCATAGGAACCCCCCTCCATATTTACTTATAATCCCTAGATTGTCACTGTAGTAAAATAAAAGTACATAAATGAGAAACTCCACTTTTCTTGCCAGAAATAAACTATTTGTGCGGACACCCACCCCAACTAGCGGAACTTAGTAGAGACTACTCTGTTAGGATATGAAAAGAAAACAACTTCCCATGGGCATCTGGTTGGCTCAGGGGCATGGGGTGAGCCCTAGGATGGGCATAGAGTTTACTTTAAAAAAACACATACAGAACTTCCCAGACATTTGAAGAGTTGGTAGTCCCAAAGAAAGGGGCTAATCCAAGGAATAAGAGCAGGTTTCTCCCAATGGAAGAGACTTACTCCACGGGACTGGAGAAAATACTAGAACATACCTATTTTGGATCCTCTAAGAGTTTTGAGAAAACATTTCACAGGTGAAGACAACGCAATATAAAGTCAGGCAAGAATGCATTCAGATGAAAAACCCAAGTACACAATGAAAAACACTAGCGCGGAGGCAGTGAACAGTAGATTATTGCAAAAAACCAAGTCTGTAAAGAGGAAGAACTCAGAAAATTCTCCCAGAACTGAGAAAAAAAGAGTTAGAGAGAAACATGACATGCAAAGATATAAAGGCCTGGGATTGTAAGTACATAGGATTGGGATTCTTCGAAGATAAAAAGGAACAAATGAAGGAGAAGAAATAGGGAAATAATAGGGGGAAAACCTCAGCTTAGGCTAATTAGGTTTTAGCTAGTTAAATCTTCTCCTGATTGGGGGAAAAATACAGGATGTTCATTCATGCTGCTGAAAGGAATACATAGTGTAGCCAGTCTTTTTCTTTTGACATTTGCCAAATAGCAAAGAGGAAACCAGCATTCTTCCCTTGGGCAAAGACACAGGAAGCTGCGAATATCAGCTGGCACTCCAAAGGACAATTACAGTGATTCCTTGGATGAGGTGTAAGGAGGAAGATAAAGAAAGATCTGAAAGTAGGAAGAAAGCCTGAATGGAAGCTTGCTGGTTTGCCGCCAAAGGTAAGTCAGTCTGAGGATCACCGTTCACCTCCAGGCGGGCTCCTGGGGTCGGAGGCTCCTCCACAGAAGCAGAGAGTCCCACGGATGCCTCGCTGCTCAAACCAAACCAACGAAACGGACAAACAGACGTGACAGAATTTCTCACTGTGGACATATAATGATGCACAGATGTACACACATACACACCCACGTATAGAGACTTGCATATACGATAATCACAAGTGATTAGCCACACTCTCCCATATCAGTGCTTAATTTCTGTCACAGGCCTTTGTGGGTTATATACTATCTTATATAATAATGTCAAAATTCCAATTCAGTTTAATTCAACACGTATTAACTGTGTACTTACCGTATGACAAACGTGTGTGAAGTCTGTTTCATATTCTTTTCCATGTGGAAGTCAATGGCAGGCTGCTATCAGGAAAATAGAACCTTGTCCAATGTCAGTGTGGAATTTGGTCGTTCGGCTCTAAGATCACAAGGGTAACAGGATGGTTCTCATTCCTATGAAAGATTATTTCAATAGTTATTCTTGTTTCTCCCTTATGAAAATGTCAAGGCATTTTAAAACATTGTTTGAAAGGATCGTTTGCATAAAAACGTATACACCTTGGATGTCCATCGGAGTTCTCTTCATTCTAAGGTTAAGGTGGACTTGAAAGCCCTTTCTATATCCTGCCAAAGTCCTAGATTTTCCCAACAATGAGAGGCTGCCTCACTATCCTAGGGAGACCATCACCGCTCCCACAAAAATCACGTGGAAATCTTGGTGTTTTCCTTCAAAAAGAGAAAAAAGACCTAGTCCCACAAAGCTTCCTGCAACATCTCTCTTCCAAATGAAGGACATGGAAAGAGGGAGTGAGGAGGCCAGAGGGTGAGAGCGTTGCTCAGGAGTGGGAAAGAAGTTTTCCCCTTGCAAACAGAGGAAAGGCTGGGTTCCCTTGATATCCATTAAATACTGCTTAGTTTCAAAAATCACTTTCATGTCACTTTTAACACTTAGCATCATTCTCTTCTTATGTAGGTCTTTTCCCCATGACAGTGACTGAGACCCTGAATTTGCTAAGTCCAGATGGCTTGGCTTCCAATTCAATTGTGGATAAGTCATTCCATTTTCTCATTTATTTGGAGCTCTATCATGAATCCATATCCACTGAAACCCTGAAAGGACCGCAGAGCCCTAACTGGACTACTTTGTCGGGAGGCTGGACCTGACCTTGAACTGCAACCAGCCACCCAGCACTGTCCTCCCTCTCTCTCAACTCATCTAAAACCACCCAAGGGGACTCAAAGCATTCTGCCCCAACCTCTGAGAGCCTGTTTGCTTTGATGACCTCACTGATGATCTCAAAGGCTGGACATCTCGGACAATTCTCAGACCACGTGTCAGAGTCACTTTTCAAAGACGACAACCTAGTCAGCCAATAATAGTCCCCCCCCCCAAACTAAACTCAACTTTAGATAATGGTTTCTCCTAGAAGTGGGGAAAATGATTCTCCCAAACCTTTGCCCCTGGGTACTCTTTAGACCCTATATCCACAAATGCACCAGCTTATTAAGTGCACTGAAACTGATAGGACACAAATAGGAAATGACTTGATTTTTTTCTCCAAGCATCACTCCCTACACTGTTCTGATGGATTTCCCTGCTCCACAATTGGAAGCACAGTCTTCCTAGCTTTGGTCAAACTTCCCATGACTTACCTTCAGGGACTCAAAAGTCCAGCCCAGTCTACATCAAAAGTTCAATCTCACACCCAATGTAAAGCTTCCCTCCACTTGACCCTCACGCCTCCCTCCAAGTTCACTCCTGTCCTCTGGCTTGGGTTCCTGCAGCCAGGATAAGTGCCTAATGTGTTTTGCTTTCCCTCTATTCTTTTCCATTTTTTAAAAAAATATTTTATTTATTTATTTGACAGAGAGAGAGCACAAGTTGGGGGAGTGGCAGGCAGAGGGAGAGGGAGAAGCAGGCTCCCCACTGAGCAAGGAGCCCGATATGGGACTCGATCCCAGGACCCTGGGTTCACGACCTGAGCCAGAGGCAAACACTTAACCAACTGAGCCATCCAGGTGCCCCAGTCCTCCGATTATTTTAAAGAAAGAGAGGTGAGTGTGAACATGACTTTTTCACATTAGTCTCGACATGGAAGGGACTACCTAATTGAATCTTTTGGCTGTATGCCATAAAGACATGGAGGATGATCAGTAAAGCTCAATGACTAATCAGATTAGTTAATCAAGGTGAAGGCCATGATTGCAGAAATTAGATTGCAAAACCAAGTATAGCCCCAATGATTCACTTTCAGTTCTGCTGGCCAACAGCAGGATGCCAAGATAGACTACAGACTCTGGAGACTGATGACCTAGATGGGAATCCTGGCATTGTCTGTTCGCCTGTGTGACCTTGGAAGAGTCACTTCACCTCCGGGCTTCAGTTTCTTCATCTGTAAAACTGGGACAGTAATCATACCTACATTTAGGTCTTTGCAAGAATTAAATGAGTTAATGTACATATGAAATGCTTAATTAAAACAGTGCCTAGGGGCACCTGGGTGGCTCAGTCAGGTAAGTGTCTGCCGCCTTTGGCTCAGGTCATCCCAGGGTCCTGGGATCGAGCCCCCACATCAGGCTCCCTGCTCACGGGGAGCCTGCTTCTCCCCCTTCTCCCTGCTCATGCTCTTTCTCGCTATCTCTATCAAATAAATAAATTAAAAAAAATTTTTTTAAAAACCCATGCCTAGCAAATAGTACTATTATCCATGAGGGATTTCCCCATTAGAGTGAAGCCCTCGAAACTAATGACTTGACGTGACATCACTGCCAAGTATTTTGCCATTGTCTCTCTCATCATATGTAATATTTGAGCAAATGTCTCGATCACTTAACAGCTGTGTAATTTTGGATAAAGTACATCATCATCAGTTCCATGGTTTGTAGAACTGTGATAACAACAGTACTTGCATTTGCAGGGTGGTTATGATTTGATAAGATAATGAATATATGAACGTTTTACAAATCTTAGATATGATTGACATTAGCTGCCATTTTTGAGAATCCACAAAGAAATTGAGAGAATATGTTAGGATTGAAAAAATATAGGGTGTAAGTTGTGATTTGAAGGACTGAAGTCTAAATAACTAAAAGTCGTAATAAGGAGGATCATTAGACAGAATCTTCTCCAGTCGTAATAAGGAGGATCATTAGAATCTTCTCCATATTGGTAAATTGATTTTCTTAGGACTGACATATAATTGTTAAAGGTCTTTTACAGGACAACAGGTTTGGCAGCTTTAAGATTTTATGAAAGCATTTTCTGCAATGCTTAATTTCTTAGAACTAAAAGTTCAATTGCATGACCAGTTAAGTCAGTTTTTATCAAAAATCTTTAGTGATTTGTATCCCAATTCTGGGTACCTTGCTTTGTACCCTGGACCTTGAAAATTCATTTGGAAGGTATTTTTGAAAGCTTTGATACTTGGGATATGTTCTCTCTAAAATAATGCAGAGCTAAGATTTGTAATTTCAATATTATGAGACTTTAGGGATTTTCAGCAAACGTTTTATAAGGGCTCTACACTGGACCACCTGATGTGATTATTCAGATCAAATCCTAGGAGACCTTACCCATTAGAAGCTGAATATTTTGAGTCTGTTTTGCAGCTAGGCAATTTTTTGCATAGATTCTTTGGTTATAATGGGAAAGTAAAGAACCCCAATGCAGATGGCTTTCAATTATCCACGATAATAGAGGTAGTCAAGGGTGAATGAGGCAATGTTGGAACGTACCCACACACCCCCACTAAGGGGAAAGAAAAAGCTCATCCATGTTTAAAAGCATCTTATTACTGATATTCTTCCAGATCCTTATGCTGCTACTCAACCATCTTATTATTATTCTCTCCCTTGATCTTCTCAGGAATCCAAGCCCTTGGCTTCAAACTGTATCCCCCTCAACCCATCTTAAGATTCCTCAATTTGCCAAACAGAAAATAATTCCTTTACTCTATAGAACTCATTCAGGCTTCTGCACTCTTGGCTACCTCCATAAGCTTAAACTGCAGATAGGAGATGCTATTGATACTTGTTCCAGCTCGACAGAAGGGAGAAAGCCTGCGCCAGGTAGAATAGAACTGTGCACGTTGTGAGAAGCAACTTATGTCACCTTAGTTATTTCTTTCTAAAAGTTAGTAAAATTTCTTTTCTCTTCACTGCGTCCAATACTTAGAGCAATCTGAATTTGTTGACCATTATTTGGAGAAACACATGCACACGTGCACGTGCACACTCACACACACACACACACACACACACACACACACACACACCTCTACCTTGACATATACGGAAGGTCTATCAATGGTTAGCAAAGTAGTTAATAGAGCACACCAGATATAAGTTTCTGCAGTTAACTTACTGAGTATGAATTATTAAAAGAGCATAGACAACTAAGTATATAACTATTATATATTTATTTACATGTACATAAATAAAACATTTAGACAAGAGGATAAAAACCCCAGCTTAACAAACATGGTTCTTATGTGCAAATACCTCCTATATCATTATTTGCCATTAGTAATTTACCAAAATAATTAGTTGTGATCAGAAATTCAAACTGCTCGTCTTTTCTGTTGGTCTCCTGATGGAGAGTAGGTGAAGTACATCTGTGTGTGTGTGTGTGTGTGTGTGTGTGTGTGTGTGTGTGTGTACTCAGGGTCTTACTTCAAGCATAATTTCTCCTTGAAATAAATTTAAAGCAGGCTGTTAACTGTCTTTTTTACTATCTTCAATTAAAATGTTCTTTGGTTATACTGATGTAAGATAAGGCACACCTTTTATATATCCATAAAAAGATTTGTCAAGTCAAATGTATAAGCCACTTAAAGAACTGATTTTCTGAATCTCCCTAGTGTGTAAGTCACTTCTTGTCAATTACGAAAGCATGTGAACTCTTTCCTAACTCTAGCAAAACTACCTAGTCCATTGCTGAACAATCAGTTATTTGAAAAAAAAATCAGCTAGTAAATTTTTCAAATACAGCAGTTTTTTAGTCAGCTCCCAATGAAAGGGGCAAATATAAGCAGGGATTTCTTAGTGAATATTGAAAGCTCTAGAAAATTGTGCTCCTTAGACCCAGTTATACTTGTTATAAAGATATCCATTCAGCTGGCCTCGGTATAATGAGTACAGGTGATGTAAATTTGGCTCAGTTCAAGTAAATTAAACTATCTGCTAAAATACAGTAACCAGAGGTGCCTGGGTGGCTCAGTAGGTTAAGCGTCTGACTCTTGGTTTTGGCTTAGGTCATGATCTCAGGGTCATGAAACCAAGCCCCATGTCGGGCTCTGGAGTGGGCGTGGAGTCTGCTTAGGTTTCTTTCTCTCCCTCCTCCCCTCCCCCTGCTTGCAGGCATGCACGCACTCTCTCTCACATAAATTAAGAAAAAAGAAACCTTTAAAAAAATAAAATACAGGGCGCCTGAGTGGCTCAGTGGGTTAAAGCCTCTGCTTTCGGCTCAGGTCATGATCTCAGGGTCCTGGAATCGAGGCCCGCATCGGGCTCCCTGCTCGGCGGGGAGCCTGCTTCCCCCTCTCTCTCTGCCTGCCTCTCTGCCTCCTTGTGATCTCTCTCCCTCTGTGAAATAAATAAATAAATAAATCTTTAAAAAAAAATAAAATACAACAACCACTCGTAATGCATTTCTTTCAGCATTTGGACCAAGTTATTTTCCTAAGTTGTCAGACAAAATGTGAACATCTATTATTCAGCCTCAATTATTCCCAAGTCTAGAGTAACATTCAAGTGGCCCTTCCAGCCATTAAAAACACCAGCTGCAGAATTACTTTCAAATCAGCACTACTGACTTTTGTATGAAAGGTTTGAAAATACAATGGATGAACAAGCAAATGGCAAAGTTTTGCTCTGGATCCTGAACTGCCTGCCCCGTGGGGGTGCTTCCTGTTTCAAAAGCTCTCCTACCAGAAATCGTGAATCTTTGCACAAGGTCACCTGTTGTCTGCTTCGCTATGAAGAATGCTAGTTACAAATTCTAAGGTTAATATGTGGGGATGAATAAGACATGAGCTGGTTTTATTTGTCCAACTTGACTTAGGCTGTTGCTATGAACTAAAGTGTGCTTAATTGCCACTGGAGAGAAGAGTTTGTTTAAATGAGATAAATGATTGAAGAGGAGCTCCGGGCTGTGCAAATGCAAATACTACCTCAGATGAAAACAGTACCTCAGATTGAAAGAGAAAAGTTGCCTCGTATGTTCAGGAAAAGTATATCTGGTGGACAATTTACTTTCTATTCCTTTTAGTTACAAAAATTCATTTTGAAGACACTTAAGCCAGTAGTTTCTAAACTGTGCTCAGAAGCCCTCACTGGCAACCTTACAGGAGGGGCCTGGGAGAGTGGGGACAAGGTCTTCCTCAGACCCCAAAATAGCTTTCTACCATTTCTACACAGTGATCTTCTTTCAAAACCTTTTTTTTAATAAAGATTTTATTTCTTTGAGAAAGAGAAAGCATGAGCTGGGCAGGGGTGGGAGGCAGAGGAGGAGGTAGAAGCAGGCTCTCTGCTGAGCAAGAAGCTTGACCCAGGGCTCAATTCTGGGACCCCACGATCATGACCTGAGCTGAAAGCAGGTGCTTAACTGACTGAGCCACCCAGATGCCCCTACACAGTGATCTTCTATACAGTCTTTTTTTTAAAGGACTTTTATTTATTTTAGAGAGAGAGAGAGTGAAAAATAGAGTGTGAGCAGGAGAGAGGAGGAGAAGCAGGCTCCCTGCTGAGCAGGGAACCCGACATGGGGCTCGATCCCAGGACCCTGAGATCATGGCCCGAGCCAAAGGCAGATGCTTAACCCACTGAGCCACCCAGGCACCCCTCTATACAATCTTTCAATGAAGCCCATTACTCAGAACATAGAAACCATCTTACTGAATAACTTCCTTTCCTAGAACCCAGGATTTTAATTTACACAAAGTTCTCCTAGTTGTGAATCATTTGTTCTCATTATGGGCTGTGTGTAATTAGTGAGCATAATTAGGATGCCTGCTCTACAAAGAAGCTATTGCTTTTCTGCAAAGATGAGGCCTGAATTCAGACTGAAGTTATTGCTTTTGGCATTGTGCATAATCTGACGGAAAAGCCTCTTCTTTCTTCTTTAAATTCTGGGAAGTCACCTCTAAACGAATGGATTGCCTCAAAGAAATTAGAGATAGAAAATATCACCTGGGTTTCCTGTACCAATAAAACTACCAGACAGTTGAAGGTGTGTGTCTTGAATAATCTGCTATTTAATTCCAATGCTGGCAAGTTCGACCATGTACAAGGCTTGTTGATAACCTACATGATAAGCTATTTAACTTGCCATGACCTTAGTTTGCTAAAACTCAAGGTCCTTTGCTCTTAATTTTTAAACAGGTTTCATCGACCAACACATTGGAGTATACTTAGTGGTAGAAATCTTATCAATCCCTGGATCCAAACGTGCTCCTTTTCCATTTAAGGACAAGGTAAGTTAGAGTGGACATTGTCTGGTTCCTGTGCACTGGGTTGGCCAAGTCCTACCGGAACACTGCTCACGGGGTTTCACAGGGTTGACTGTAGGGTAGAAGGATTTGTAACGGAGTCAGCCCTGTAGGAAATGTTTTACCCAATCAATTTGTGAGCATATAGTTTTGGTAGAGAACCTGAATCACTGTTAAGAGAAGTCAAGGTAGGGGCACCTAGATGACTCAGCTGGTTGAGCGTCTGCCTTTGGCTCAGGTCATGACCCCAGTGTCCTGGGATCGAGCCCCATATTGGGCTCCCTCCTTGGCAAGAAGCATTCTTCTCCCTCTCCAGCTCTCCTGTGCTTGTGTTCCCTCTTTCATTCCCTCTCTCTGTAATAAATAAATAAAATCTTAAAAAAAAGAGAGAAGTCAAGGTAGAAGGCAAGAAAATAGTGCAAACAATAAACCTGAAAGAAGACAAAACCAGGAGATCGGCAGATTAGGGAATCTGGCGGGGAGGTTTAGGAGGAGGATAGAGCATGAGTCCTGGGTACGTTTCAGCTGTAACGCAAACTTTATGAAGGAGAAAGCTGCATGGCCTCTTTCAAAATCATGACTCAATGCTACTACTGACAGTGTGGCTTTGGTTTCTATCAGTAAGTCTGTTAGCACTGTTCGCACCATCTCATGGAATCCTCACAACCACTGATAAGACTGGTGGCTAACCCACCTCATTTTACAATAAAGAAACCCAGCGCCCATAGTAACTGGCAGGAGTTGGAATTCAATTCCAAGTACATGTGATTCCGGAACACATGCTCATTTTATCACTGAACACTGCCTCTCTGTGTCCTGTGCGCCTAAAACCACAAGATTTGTTTTGTCTTAGAAGTTGCAGACATGCTGTTTACCCTGTCTTGAATACTCTTCCTGGTCTCGGCTCTATGCGTGTCAAATCTGACTGAAATGTCATCGCTGCTTGACCTTGCCCCCTGCCCAAACTGGGTGGCCATTGCTAGTATTTCATAACATGCCTTTCGTCTTTTACATTATTATTTAACAACTGATAACCAGATCTCTAACTGCATACCATGTATTATCTGTCTGTCCCCAACATACTGAAAACCCCAACAGAGCAGGGACCAGATCTTTTCCCTTTACCATGTTTTGCCTAGCACCCAGCACAATGCCTGGCCCACAATAAAAGCGGGTTTCCAGGAGTCAGGTGCCAAATACTCATTGCATGATTACTGGTGGCTAAAGTTAACAGGCACTCACAGGACAGCTAAGTGAATTTCCTGGAGGAGGTAGGTCTTATGGATAATAATGGTGTCTGTGGACCATCCATGTAAGTCTGCCTTGTGTCTATTATTTCATTTCAAACTCTAAACAAACCCAGCAAGGAAGGACTATTATTATCCCCACTTTACAGATACAGCAAGTGAGGCAAGTGGGATTAAGTAACTGCCTATATTACACAACTTAGTAAGTGATCTACCCCACTAACAAACAGAAGAAACTGTGAAATGCAGAGTCAAGTACCAAGATCAGACTGGGGCTTGTATGTAGAAATCTAGAAATCTTTCCTGAGGGATACATATCAGTTTCTAGATAGGACAATTCAATATTATAGAGATGCTAATTTTTCTACTTAATTTCTAATTAAGGTAATTGCATTAAAATCCAAATGTTACCTTCAGATTTTCTTTTAAACAAAGTGATGCTCTAGTTCAGGAGAAATGTAAAAAAAGGAAGCAAAAATGAGGGCATATTTGCCATACCAGGTATTAAGTGGGTGTTGGAAAGCTAAAATAATTCTAATATTGTGGTAGTGGCTTAAGGATAGACCAAAAGAAGAGTCAATCAAAACAGGTGAAATTTGGTTGGTTAAGTTGAATATTTTTAGGGGACAGAGTTAGATTTTCACTGTATCCCAATGAATTTCAAGTGGGTTAAGGAAGGAGATTTTAAAACATGGAATCATTAAAAAAGACGCAGGAGACAATATTGATTACTATTTTAAAGATCTGAGAGCAGAGGCTTACTAAGCCTGAACATATTTTATACAAAAATCATTATACTTCACTAAATAAAAATTTAAATCTTCCATAAATGAAGAAGCCTTGCACTGAGAAGCTAATATTTTTTGGAGAATAAAAAAACAGAACAAGCTTTATGTATGCAAAAACAATATTCAAATGGGAGAGATTATTAATCTGCCCTCATGTGAAAACACAGTTTTCTTTTAATTAAAATAATTTAAAGACTATGAACAAGAATGACAAATAACAGACCAAGAAAATGGCTTTACAATATGCTAGATAGAGGTATAAATCTGAAGACCAATTAATGATCAAGTGCTGAATTACTAACACCCTGTTTCAGGAAATAATTCTGAAGTGGGAATTTCACATCATGAGTGTATCAGGACCAAGTGCGTAGTGCGTGAAGACTGTGCATAGACAGAGGAGCCCACTACTTCCCTCTCCTCCCGGGAGAGTTCAAAGCTGGACTAGCTCTTTGAAGGTGACCATCTTTAAGGTGGGGAGGCAAGCCTTTACCCCTGCATTGGATAGTCACTGGCAGAGGGCCAGCCCCCCTTGAGGAGGTAAGACCTTGGCAAGAGATTCAGACAGCAATATCCTTACCATCTGAGAGAAAAAGTGCCTCAGTCCTGAAAGGGAGATCTTGGGGGCACACCACGGTATCTGCTACATACCCCATTGGGAAGATGGATGAATGCTAGGCATAAAACTAATCCCCCTCAATTAAATTTAAAAAAATGAAAAAAAAATAGCATTATCACCATTACTTAAAGACATGCAAATCAAGGCAACGGGATACCTTTTTTAAAAATTTATTTAACTAACTAATTAGCATTTATTTTCAAATAATATACTCAAAGCCATGGAGGATACGCTGATCTGGATTGAGCCATACTCTTTATAGTAAGTATAAATTAGAACAATTGGAAAGCAATTTGGATATATGTGCCACAAGAGGCATGCTCGTACATTGTAACTCATTTTAGCAGCAAACCAGAAGAAAAAGGTAGGTGAAGCTATGGCATTTTCCTGTTAAAACTCCTCCAGTGCTATATGGGTATATCTAGAATAATGCCCAATCTCCCCATCATGACCCATGAGGCCCTCAGTGATCCGGTTCACCAGTCTCCTGCTGTTTTTCAGATTTCTAAGTTTCAGCCCACCTCAGCCTCTTGACCCTGACTTCCCCCTTTGCTTGGAACTCTGTCTCCAGAATGTGGCATCGCTGGCTTCTTCTTGTCACTCAGCGCTCAATTCAGATAGTGCCTTCTCAAAAAGGCCAGTGTTGACCACCCTATCTATAAAGGTGATGCTTCCTTCCCCAATCCTGCCTACTGTTTCATTTCTTCCCACTGTTTATAGATAAACTTGTCTTGATTTGTTTACTTCAATTCCTGTGCTTCCCGCTCCAATCTATCCCTGGAGAGTATGAGCTGAGGGAGAAGAGGTTTTTGCCAAACTTGTTCACCACAGTGTGCCTAGCATCCAGCAAAGTACCCAATACACTGCAGCCATTCAATAAATGCCTAGTGAATGAACAAGGGAGAAATCATCTGCAATGGCAAGAAATACTAGGACTGTCCAGAAGTCACCTTCACAGAAAGTGTGACATGGGAATCTTGCTGGACGTACAGAATGCTATAAAAGCACCTGAAAACATATATGAAAACACGATTATCATTTCAAAGTAGGTAAATTCTTAAGACACTGAAATTTAAAAATAGAAAAATAATGGATTAATCATAAATATATTGTAATCCCCCTCAAATAAATAAATAAATCTTTATAAAAAAAGAATGAAGATCTAGATTATAGGGCGCCTGGGTGGCTCAGTCGGTTAAGCATCTGCCTTTAGCTCAGGTCATGATCCTGGAGTCCCACGATCGAGTCCTGCTTCGGGCTCCCCTCTCAGCGGGGAGTCTCCTTCTCCCTCTGACCCTCCCCCTCTCATGCTCTCTCTCATGTAAATAAAATCTTTAAAAAAATCCAGATTATACTAGAACTCCTTATAAGTTAGTAGATACGGAACAATTAAGTAACTTTCCCAAGGAGTTACAACAAAACAACACCATGTTTCAATGGGTGGTGAGAATAATCATAATTGTAGTTAATATTCCCTGGGATCCATGTGCCAGGCTCTATGTACTTTACATGTGTATTACCACCTAAGTCTCCAATAATCTTATGAGCTAAGTATTATTACTTAGCTGAAGGAACTGAGGAAGGCAAGCAAAGGACAATTGTTGGGAGTAATAATGAAGGGGCATTTTAGTTTGACCTGGTACGCTACAATTAAAAAATAGAAAACAGTCATGTATTGCTTCTACAATCAAAAACTCAAACCCTAAGTACCAAAGCATTGCCCACTGCTACCATCATTATTTCACATTGTCTTGGATGTTGCTGTTTAATGCAAGTACAAAAGAAAAGTAAAGAATCAGAATAGAAATTCTGTTTGCTTACAAAATGGCCATATAACTAGAAAACCGCAGAGCAGGAAAAAAGCCCAACTAGAATTTTTAAAAATATTTTAGTTATTTATTTGAGAGATGGGACATGAGTGAGGGAGAAGGAGGGAGGGAGAGAGAGAGAATGTGCAAGATGGAAGGGCAGACAGAGGGGGAGAAGCAGACTCCCCACTAAGCAGACCACCCAACGTGGGTCTCTATCCCAGGACCCTGAGATCATGACTTGAGTCGAAGGCAGATGCTTAACTGACTGAGCCATCCAGGTGCTCCTCAATTAGAATTTATATGAGATTTTGATACAGTTGTTTTACACAAAATAAATGCATATAAGTTAACTCTTTCCTGTATCATTGAGAGACATTTATTAATAGAATGGACAGTTAATCTTATCCAAAACACAAGTCTCAGGACTCTGGTAACTTCTATCTTCTCTTCGACATTCAGGCTCAGAGGTGGTGATGGCCACTTGCTCCAGCTAGCCCTGACATAAATCGCCGTCCCCTCATCTCACTTACATATGTCCCTTCATTAAACTCGAATTCTCTAGGTGAAGGTGTCATTTGTCTCCTGCCAGGGCCCTGGTTGATACAGATTTATTTCTGAAACTTGGCGTCATTTTAGCATTTATTGGAAAGAATGATTGTCCAAGAACAGCTAAGACCTTAGTGAAAAGGCAAAGAGAGATTTGTCTAACCAGATAATGAAAATTTATCATAAAACTAAAACACTACGTGAGGAGGGCACGCGATGTGATGAGCACTGGGTGTTATATGAGACTGATAAATTGTTGAACACTACATCTGAAACTAATGATGTGCTATAAGTTGGCTAACTGAATTAAAAAAAACCCTAAAATACTATGGTCCTGCCTTGGAAATAAAAAATAGACAACTGCAAGAAAATTAAAAGTATAAAAGGTTCAGGAATATAGAGGAACAAGTTTTTACATCAGTGAGAAAAAGATGATTTGTTAATTAACTGTGCGGAAATTATCTAATGAGGTAGAAAACTAATCTGGACTCTTATTTTTGACCAAGTAAAACATAAATTCCATATGGATTAAGACTCTAAGTATCAAAAGTAGAATAAGGATTAGTGAAATCTGGAATAATATGTGTATGAAGCTAGAGTGGCGTATACTGTCCTAAGGCAAAACAAAAACTCACCAAGACATTAAAAACTTAACATACATAGAAACCAAAATCTGTTAAATGGAAAGAGATATAACAGCAGAAAGACAAAGAATGAGAAAAATATTTGCAGCACATATGACAGATAAAATGCAATAACCACAATATAGAATGTATTTCCACAAATTGTTGTAAAAGGACAATAGAAAAAAGAAGTCAACAAAAGTTATCAGTAGGGATTAGGGTAATACCCAAATAGCTAATAAATATATGAAATGCTGCTCAAGCTTAATGATAATTAGATAAATGCAAATTAAGGTAAAATGAGACATCATTTTTTGACACAAGTGGCTGGCTAAAATTACAGAAGATTGATAACAGCCAGTTCCTAGCGGAATGCTGGGAAAATGACACTCTCGTTTATTAATGATGGAGTGTGAGTCATTCCATATCATTTGAAAAGTGATACAGAAAATTATTAAAATCTTAAAAAAGTGAACCAACAGTCTCACATTGGGGAATGTATTCAAGAGAAAGAAAATTAGCATGTGAAGGTCTATGAACAATAATGTCTGTTTTGGCAAACATTGGGGAAACTTTTCAATCGACTCATCATTAACAGAACTGAGTAAATTGCAGTTTGTCACTATTATATAATGTTTTATAACCATTTAAATGAAGAGTTAGCTATAGCTCTACTGACCTAAAACAGGATTTCTCAACTTTGGCACTACTGACATTTTGGGTGAGAGATTTTTTTGTTGAGATGGCGTGTCTGTGTGTGTGTGTGTGTGTGTGTGTGTGAGAGAGAGAGAGAGAGAGAGAGAGAGAGAAAGACAGAGACAGAGACAGAGAGAGTGACTGTCCTGTGCTGGGTTAAACCGCATCCCTCACATGTACACACAAAATGCCAGCAGCAGGGGCGCCTGGGTGGCTCAGTTGTTAAGCAGCTGCCTTCGGCTCAGGTTATGATCCCCCCCGCATCGGGCTCCTTGTTTAGCGGGAAGCCTGCTTTTCTCTCTCCTGTTTCTCCTGCTTGTATTCCCCCTCTCGCTGAGTCTCTCTCTGTCAAATAAATAAATTAAAAAAAAAATGCCGGCAGCATGCTTCCTCCAGTGATGTAGACACTCTGATCTGTTACTCTGGGGTTGGGGTGGGGTGAACAAGATCTCTCCCTGTTGAAAACCACCAACCTAGAAGAGATGTCCTAAAATATTGTGGCATGAAGCAAGTAAGCTGCTGAGTAATGTATCTATGACTAAAAATTTTGTAACAGTTGGGGCAACTGGGTGGCTCAGGTAAAGCATCAGACTCTTGATTTTGGCTCAGGTCATGATCTCAGGGTTGTGAGATCCAGCCCCTTGTGTGTGGGGGAGGGTCTGCGCTCAGCAGGGAGTCTGCTTGAGGTTCTCTCTCCCTCTCCCTCCCCCCCTCCCCCCTGCTCCTGCTCACACTCTCTCTCTCAAATAAGTAAGTGAAATCTTTTTTAAAAAATATATCTTTAAAAAATGTTTGTAAAACCAAATGGTAATAATAAACATCTCACATATGTATGTAAGGTTTGTGTTTGAGCTGAAGGAAAGAAACTAGTATAATATGCACCAAGATGTAGGCGTTCCACCATCTCAGGGGGGTGGAAACAAAGAGGGTAAGAAGAAAAATTAGCAGCTCCTTCTTTGTGTTTATCTGCCTATTCCACCAGTTACAATGTGGAAGTACTACAGTTGTGAATACTCACAATTTAAGCAAGAAAAGTAATTTTGTAATTTAACAAAAAAGAACCCAGGCCACCCATGTGTTATGCCAACTAAAAGAAACCACTTAAGGTTTCAAGGCTTCAAATTATTACATCTATAAAAATAGATAATAAAATCACTCAAGTAATTGCTAAGAGACTTTTATAAGAATAGTACCATTTAATTCTCATGAGAACACTATACTACATTAGACTCACAAGTTTCTCATAAGGTTCAATCGAAAAAAACTGGAAAAATACTTCTGGTGAAAACCAACATAGATGCAAATGATATCATTTCTATAACAGATTATGTATTTATTACTAAAAAGATGGCTTCCTATTTAGAATCTATGCACCTAACTACCAAAGATGTGAATGTGTAATCTAGACACTAGACAATTCCAATTTTCACTGTTAGACTGTATTCTTAATAGTTACCATTAACATGTATTTCATTTATACTATGTGGCAGGCACTGTTCTAAGTAGTTTCTACCTACTCACTCACTTAATCTCTAGTATGATTATGATCCCCATTTAATAGATAAGCAAACTGAGGCATGGAGAGTTAAGCAAATTGCAAGACCACACACAGCTAGGGAGCGGCAACGTTAGGATGGCATTCAAATCTAAGCATCAGGCTATGCTGCCTCTCTATTAAAAAAAGATTGGTGGGGCTCAGTTTTTTAGCGTCTGCCTTTGGCTCGGGTCATGATCCCAGGGTCCTGGGATCGAGCCCCGCACTGGGCTCCCTGCTCTGCAGGAAAGCCTACTTCTCCCTCTCCCATTCCCCCTGCAGGTGTTCCCTCTCTCACTATGTCTCTGTCAAATAAATAAATAAATAATCTTAAATAAAATAAAATAAGATTGGCTTGTAAGCTTATACTTTACACATGGTTACCCATCCTCTATTCTGTCCCTCTACCTGGATTCATAGGCATCACTGGGGTCCTCTTCTGTGTCCTCTCAGGTTACAGAAAACTGAGTGGAGCTGCCATTGTCTTATTTCCAAGTCAACTCCAGATGCTGTTGCTCTCATCCACAGAACTGCTTTCCCATCTCAGCAATGCTTTTCAGTCAACATTTTCGCACCTTTTAAATGCCTAACGTTTTTCTCTCTATAAAAGGAAGCCTGCCTCTGACTGTTTCCCTGTCTTCATTTCTTTCCTTCCTGTTACCATTTTGCTTCTAAATTATGATGATGATGCCTATTACAATTTTAAACACAAAGCCATGCAAAATACTAACCACTGTTCCAATCTCTCAAAAGATAATAGCAATGAAGCCTGTACTTTACAGACTTCTCATTAGACCAAGAGGGCTCTGGCTGCATTTTAGATTGTTAGATCTCTCCAAGAAGTTCAAGTTGTATTGTCAGGTTCACTAAGACAACTCCAAAGATGGTTTTAAGATGTGTTTATCAGTCAGGGTTCTCCAGAGAAATGGAACCAGAATAGATTGATATACAGACGATACAGGTAGACCTAGAGAAGATATATAGTGTATAGGAGAGATTCATTTTAAGGAATTGGCTTATCAGCTTGTGGGGCTGGCCATGTCTGAAATCTGAGGCCAATCACCAGGCTCAGGTAACTGAAGATGCAGTTCCTGAGACAAATTTTTCTCCAGGAATCTTCAATTTTTGCTTTTAAAGCCTTCAACTGCTTAGATGAGGTCTATACACATTAAGGAGGGCACTCTACTTTCTTTAAAGCCATGTGATTAAAGCACATCTGCTAGGGTATGATGGTAAATGCAAGGGTTAGTACACCATATTGACAGGACTAGAGCAAACACAGTCAGGAAGGTGGAGGCTTGGACAACACATTACCACTTACCAATGACAACTGAACCTACAACTTGGTTTTAACATTAACAATGGATCCATGACATCGACGACACACACCGTCATTCTAGAACAAACTGAAAAATAATGAGAACCAGTGAGATGTTGGGTGTTAGGCAGAAATAAAATATACTGATATCAATACCTTTCCTATGTAACAGCAGTAGGAAATTAGTACAATGGAAAAATAAGTTAATTTGCAGTAGAAACAAAGGTTGTAAAATATCTAGAAACAAAATTATCAACAATATTTTTGGAGTTATGTAAAAAACATTAATGAATTTGCTTAAATCTGAACAATTAGATTGGTTCGGCTATCTGCCAATTTCTATGCCACTGCTGCATTTTTTATTCATTATAGCTTTATAATGCAGTTTATTATAGGATACTTTAAATATCCCTCTCATTTCTCTTCTCATATTTTGTATTTTTTAAACATCCTCAGCCATTTAGTCTTACCAATGAACTTTAATATCACTTTGACAAATTTCCAGAGACATAATGGAATGTTAAATTGAAACTGCCATAATAATGTAGATGTAGTTGAAAAAAGGTAACATCAATATAACATTGAGTTTTGCTATCCAGAATCATTTGTATATACCTTTTAAATGTTAGGGCTGTGGCATAGAGGGGGTAGGAGAAGATTATGAACTTCTTCAGTTTATACCTTTATAATCTTTCACAAGTTAGACTAAAAATACAATTTTCCTTATTAAGTAACTTGGGGCTCTTGGTGATTAAAATAAGAACCTTTCCAGGGGCTCCTGGGTGGCTCAGTTGGTTAAGCAACTGCTTCTGGCTCAGGTCATGATTTGAGGGTTCTGGTATCCAGCCCCACATCAGACTTCCTGCTCTGCGGGGAGCCTGCTTCTCCCTTTCCCTCTGCCTGCCGCTCCTCCTCCTTGTGCTCTCTCTCTGTCAAATAAATAAATACAATCTTTAAAAAAAGAACCTTTCCAATCTCATTTCCTATTCTGTACAGGGGAGAAAATAAAACAAGTTCTTAGTACTAATACTAATAATATTGACAATTATTAACATTTAATGATCATTTACTTATTTCTCAGGCAGTATGTTGACTGAATTTACATGGGTTATCTCCATCTTTATAAAAATTTATACCATAAACTCTATTTTCACCTCTATCTTACGGTTTCAGGATGCAATAAAGCAACACATGGAAAACACCTTTAAAAGTGAAAATCAACATGGAAATATAAGAAAATATATTATTCAAACATTTGATTCCATCTCTAGCGAAACGCATTTGTAGATATTTGCTTTCCTCCTTAAACTCTATATTGTTACCTGCTACTGATAAGTACTGAATACACTTTCCTTCCAGCTGAATTGAAGCTCTACTGTTCTTTTTTAAAGATTTTAGTTTTTCTTTTATTTATTCAGAGAGAGAGAGAGTGATCAGGGGGAGGGGCAGAAGGAGAGGGAGAGAATCTCAAGCAGACTCTGCTAAGAGCCTGGAGCTCAATCTCATTAACCTGAGATGATGACCTGAGCCAAAAACAAGAGACGCTCAACCGAGCCATTCAGGTGCCCCAAAGCTCCCAAAGTCATATTGCTATTTTATATGAAAAGGCAACAAATCCATCCAAAAAGTTTACCTGGTGTGCTCTGTGCAGCAACACGTAGCCCTTACCAACTGTGGTAATGTGTAACATTGTCGTGCAAGTTATAGAAGATATTATGATTGGGCGCTGGGGACTCAGATGGTTAAGCTGGTGGGTGGTTAAGATGGTTAAGATGGTAAAGCCTTTGGCTCAGGTCATGATTCCAGGGTCCTGGATTTGCATGCTGCATCAGGCTCCCTACTCAGGGGGGAGTCTGTCTCTCCCTCTCCCTCTGCCCCTCCCCACTGCTCACGCTTGCTCTCTCTCTCTCAAATAAACAATCTTAACAAAAGAAGATATTGTGATTAATGTATCTAAAAAACATCTAGTGAAAGATGATGAAAGCTCCTATCTTAAGTGAGCAGACAAAACAATGTAATAGCTTGTCTATACAGTCACAATATTTTAGAAAGAAAAGTAGATAATAATTTACATAACACAAACTTGGTGAATCACTGTTATACACTTAAAACTAATGTGACTTTGTGTGCCAGCTATACTCAAATTTGTAAAAAAATGAAGTAAAATCCATTCACAACAGTGTGTCAACTATACTTGAGTTAAAAAAATGAGGGCTAGAGTAGAGCATGTGACTCTTCACCTCAGGGTCATGAGTTTGAGCCCCACATTGGGGGTAGAGTTTATATTAAAAAAAAAAGGAGGGGAACCTGGGTGGTCAGTGGGTTAAAGCCTCTGCCTTCGGCTCAGGTCATGATCTCAGGGTCCTGGGATCGAGGCCCACATCGGGCTCTCTGCTCAGTGGGAGCCTGCTTTGCTTCCTCCTCTCTCTGCCTGCCTCTCTGCCTACTTGTGATCTCTCTCTGTCAAATAAATAAATAAAATCTTTTAAAAAAAAGGAGGGGCACCTGGGGGGCTCAGTCAGTTAAGCATCTGCCTCCAGTTCAGGTCATGCTCCCAGGGTCCTGGGATGGAGTCCCAGGGCTCCCTGCTCAGCGGGGAGTCTGCTTCTCCATTTGCCTGCTGCTCTCCCTGCTTGTGCTCTCTCTCTCTGACAAATAAAATCTTTATTTAAAAAAAGGAAAAAGTCTCTTTACAGCTGAAGAAAATTTTTAAATGAAATAATTAGGCAACAATTAGCAAGGCTTGGTCAGGATTCCTTAAAAAAAGAACTTCCAAACTATTCTGAACACAGAAACCAGCTATATATACTTGTGATTCTAGGAGATCCAATATTGTAAAGCTAACTATACTAAATGTTTCAAAGTGATTTTACTTTTTTAAATAAAAAATGACATTAGTTTCATTTGAGTAACAACCAAAAATGATAAAGTAAAGTAAGCCCTTCAAAACTTGGGGCATTTTGTCTTCAAATTTTGTTCTAAAGCTGTAATACATAAAATAATTATGGCACCAAGAATTGACCAGATAACAGTGTAACAGAATCAACAGTACAAATGCTTTGGGGAAACATTAGAGTCACAGAAATAATATTAAAACCTCACTTACTGTATACATGCAAATGCTTCCCACACAGCTAATGAATTTTAAAATCTAAAACCTTAACCTGTAAGAATGTCTACTATGTATTGTGAGCAAAGAACAGTATGATACAGAATACTTTGGAGAATACATCAAATATAATTACATTTTAATACTAAATACCATATATTATTTTTCAAATGATGTAACTCAGTTCCTCTACATGAAGAAACTGTTAAGAGTTTTTAAAAGATAAGCTTCAGAAACAGCAAGAAAAAAATTACAGGCTAATATCTCTGGAGAACATAGATGCAAAAGATCCTCAAAATATTAGCAAACTGAATTCAATAACATATCACAAAGATTATACACCATAACTAAGTAGGATTTATACATGGGATGCAAGATTGCTATAACATATGCAAATCAATTAATGTGATACACCACACAACAGAATGAAAGCTAAATATCACAAGATCATCTCAAACGATTCAGAAAAAGCCTTTGACAAAGCCCAACATCTATTCATAATAAGAACTATAAACAAAATAAGTATAAAAGGAAATTTACTCAGCATGATAAAGGCAATTTAAGAAGGCCACAGCTAACATCATAATCAATGGGGAAAATTCAAAAAGTTTCCCTCTAAAGTCCAGTATGAGAAATAGATGGCCACTCTTGCCACTTATATTCAACATAGCACTGGAGGTACTAGCAAGAGAAATGAGACAATAAAAAGAAATAAAAGTCATCTATATTGGGAAGAAAGATGTAAAATTATTTGTTCACAGATGACGTGATTCTATAGGTAGAAATTCCTAAAGTCTACACACACACACACACACACACACACACACACACACACACACACACGGAGTTAGAATACACAAATTCAGTAAAGTCGCAAAATGCAAAATCAACACACAAATATCAGCTGCATTTCTTTACATCAACAAGGATCTATCAGAAAAAGAAATCAGGAAAGCACTCCCACTTACAATAGCATCAAAAAGAAGAAAATACTTAGAAATAAATAATTTTAACCAAAGAGGTAAAAGATGTGTACACTGAAAACTATAAGCACTGATGAAAAAAACTGAAGACACAAATAAATGGAAAGATATACCATTTTAACGGATTGAAGAATATTGTTAAAATGACCATACTATTTACAAGTGACTTACAGCTTCAATGCAATCCCTATCAAAATTCCAGTGGCATTTTTCACAGAAATAGGAAAAAAAATCCTACAATTGGTATGAAGCCACAAAGAACCCCCAAATAGCCAAAGCAGTCTTCTGCAAGAAGAGTAAAGCTTGAGGCATCACACTTCCTGACTTCAAATTATATTACAAATCTATAGTAATTAAAGCAGAATAGTGCAGGCAGGAAAAAAAGACAAAGACCAATGGAGCAAAATAGAGAGCCCAGTATTCAACCAAAGCATACAAGGACCAAGAACACACAATGAGGAAAGCTCAGTCTCTTTTTAATTATGATGTTTGGGAAAACTGAATACCCACTAAGAATGAAACTGGACGCTTACCTTACACTATACACAAAAATCAACTAAAAATGGATCAAAGACTTAAACCTAAGACCTGAAATTGGGTAAGACCATAAAACTAGAAAAAAAGGAAGAAAGCTTTTTGACATTTGACTTGGCCATGCTTTTTAGGGCATTACACTAAAAGCTCAGGCAACAAAAAAAAAAAAGTGGGACTATTTTAAACTAAGATGAGTCTATACAACAAAAGGAACCGCCAACAAAATATAAGGGCAACCTACGGACTGAGAGAAAATATTCACAAACCATATATCTAAAGGGTTAATATCCAAAAATATAAGGAACTCACGTTACTCAATACCCAAATCCCAAATAATCCAATTTTTAAAAAAATGGGCAAAGGACCTAAACATACATTTTTCCAAAGAGCCAACAAATTCATGAAAAGACACTCAACATCACCAATCTTTAGGGAAATACAACTCAAAACCATAATGAGGTATCACCTCACAGCCTGTGAGGGGACCATTGTGAAAAAGATCAAAGATGGGTGTTGGCAAGGATGTGGAGAAAAGGGGGAACACTCGTACACTGTTGGCTGAAATATAAATTGGTACAGGCATTATGGAAAACAGTAAGGAACTGCGTCAAAAAACTAAAAACAGAACTACCATAAGATCTAACAATCCCACTTTGGGGCATATTATCTACAGGAAATGAAAACAATACCTTGAAGAGATATCTCCACTCCCATGTTCACTGCAGCATTATTTACAATAGCAAATATATGGGAACAACTTAAATGCCCAGAGATGCATGAATGGGTAAAGAAATAATGGTATATGTAGACAGCGAAATAAAATTCCCCTTAAACATATCTCTGATATGAAGAATTTGAGAAGCAGGGCAGGGGGTCGTGGGGGGTAGGGAGGGAAAAAATGAAAGAAGATGGGACCAGGGAGGGAGACAAACCATAAGAGACTCTTAATCTCAGGAAACAAACTGAGGGTTGCTGGGGGGTTGGGGGGAGAGATAGGGTGGCTGGGTGATGGACACTGGTATGTGCTATGGGGAGTGCTGTGAATTGTGTAAGACTGATGATTCACAGGCCTGTACCCCTGAAGCAAATAATGCATTATATTTTAATTTAAAAAAACCAGGAAATCCTATTATGTGCAACAATATGGGTGAACCTGGAGGACATTATGCTAAGTGAAATAAGCCAGACACATTAAGGAAAAATCTTCACAGTCTCATTTATACACTAAATCTAAAAATGTCATATACATGGAAGCAGAGAGTAGAATAGTAGTTAGCAGAGGTGGGGAAGTGGAGAAAATGGGGAAATATTGGTCGAAAAATACAAAGTTGTGTTTACATTGGATGAATAAGTCTAGAGACCTTATGTACAACATGGTGACTATACTGAATACTGGAAATTTGCTAAGAGAATAGATTTCAGGTGCTCTTTCCACAAAACAATAAAAAGGTAACTATGTGAAGACATAGGTAGGTAGGTATGTTATCACCTTGAATGCAGTTAAGTACTTCACTATGTACATGTGTATCAGGTCATCATGGTGTATGCCTTAAATACGTACAATTTTATTTCAAAAGTAAGGAAAAGCTTTCGGAGAAGAGAGCAGAGGAGGATATTTGTCACGGTACAAAGTATTATTTTAATCAAACTATGAAAATTTAAACTACAGATGTACCTCAAAAACTGCATAGGTAGTTAAGAACCACAATTACCAACATGGCTTAGTCAAAATACCCTGTAAAATGTACAAGTTATTCAGTTACAGCCCATCTTGTACTACTATGATATTAACTAAAGGATAAAATATTAAAGCATTAACCATGAAGTTTCTTTTTAAAGATTTTATTTATTTATTTGACAGAGAGAGAGAGAGAGATCACAAGTACGCAGAGAGGTAGGCAGAGGGAGAGGAGGAAGCAGGCTCCCCACTGAGCAGGGAGCCCGATGCGGGGCTCGATCCCAGGACCCTGAGATCATGACCTGAGCCGAAGGCAGGGGCTTTAACCCACTGAGCCATCCAAGAGCCCCAACCATGAAGTTTTTGATATTGACATGTATATTTATCTGCACTGGCAAAAGGATGGTGAGATATAACTATCTGTGCTGGGCAAAAGATAGTAGAAATGTAAATAGAATTATTCCATCTTTAAACAAATGAAAACCACCATTTCCATCATATGTGTTCATGGATCTATACATGTTTCACTGTGTACAGAAAATGGTACATCAGGCATTTGTTAAAAACTAAACTAAGAACGAAACCAGAGAGGGAGACAAACCATAAGAGACTCTTAAATCATAGGAAACAAACTGAGGGTTGCTGAAGGGAAGGGGGTGGAGGGATGGGGTGACTGGGTGATGGACATTGGGGAGGGCATGTGTTGTAATGAGCACTGGGTGTTATAAGACTGATAAATTGCAGACCTGTACCTCTGAAAGCAATAATACATTATATATTAATTGAATTCAAATTAAGAAAAATTAAAGGACACACTCCCATCGGGCAAAAAAATTAAAATAAGAATAAAGAATGAAGGGAAAATATAAACTTTCAAAATTCACCTTTGTATAAGTTCCCAATTTAGCATGACAAAATACTGCTTTGATATTTTAAAATATAAATGAAGATGATGAAATTAAAACCTTAATTTGAGCTGCTTACATTGTGTTTTTCTTAAAGAAATCCCTGAATATTCTCAACTCTGAAGTTCCCACATATATCATAAGGTGATCAGGCATCAAATGAGCAATGATATACATAATAGTAAACATATACTGAGTGTTGAGTAATATCTCAGGCATTTTGCTAAATATTTCCTGTGATTTATTTCATTGGGTTTCACTATATTCCTACCAAACAGATATCTATTCCTTCTCTCTCAAAAGATTTCCCTTGAGGATCAAGTAAAGCAATGTAATAAAAGTTTTTTGGAAAGTTTCATTTAAGGCTCAAAAATACATCATATTAATATGAATCTAAGAAATCATGATCATAGAGAAGATACTAGCATCCTATTTTGAATGTAGAAGCCTACATCCAGAATTTTGATTCTTTGAGTAATTTCGCCCAATAGGTAAGTTTTTTTTATCCTCCAATAAAAAAAATCACTATTTTTATATCCAAAGGTCAGTACTGAATTTGAGTTTCATGCATTTATGGTGAAGCTTATCCCTTTATATTTTCTACTGGAGGGCCCAAATCCCACACTTCAGGCAAATGTACTGTGTCTAAAAGATGGGGTGGCCAGGCAAGGCCAGGTAGGGACAGAGACCAAAAAAGGCAATTGTTCCATCTGATTTGCTCTAGTGGATAGTGCATGCTACTCATTAGAATGGTGAAGCATTTTTAACTTTCATTTTAATGGTGTATCAAACACAGTTAAGATTACATACACAAAAGTTCATTTATTAAGTATTAATATAAAGAGGGGTAGTCAGAAAAAGTATGCAAAAGTCACTTTTCCCGCTATACCAGTAATAATCAATTGGAAGACAATCTAGTGACAGCAAGGTTAAGCATAATGTAACTAGAAACAAATGATATGGAGTTATTCCAGTGGTATATGAAGTACTCCACAAAACTTTTCTAAAAGTTACCGAAGGACTGAGTACTGAAACCATAAATAACCTATCCTGGGTGATTACTTAGAGGTCAGGCAATGACTACTTTTATGAGCACCATCCCACTTAACCCACCAGAAAACCCTTGGCTGTTTCAGGATGTTCTTAACATCTGCCTCCAGATTTGTTGTGGGGATCAAATGAGTCAGTTATGTATCCCAATTATCTTGGCAAATCAAAGTATCAGAGCAATAGAAGCATGTATATGGAAAAAGTCAATCTCATGTTGAAGAATACACATTTACTCATAATGTTAACTTTCTATTTGAAAACTAATGGCCAATATTAGGACGTAGGAGCTTTAAGTAAATTCATTTAGTCAAGAGTAAGCTCCAACTTGTAAGTTGTCATTTTTTTTCCCCACTAGGTCATTCAGTGACTTTGATTTTCATGTTGGTTCCAGGGCAACTGCGTAAGAGCTGGTCACACAATCACCGCAGACCTGTTTTATTTATTATTTTTTTAAAAGATTTTATATATTTATTTGACAGAGAGAGAGAGATCACAAATAGGCAGAGAGGCAGGCAGAGAGAGAGGAGGAAGCAGGCTCCCCGCCAAGCAGGCAGCCGGATGCGGGGCTCGATCCCAGGACCCTGAGATCATGACCTGAGCCGAAGGCAGAGGCTTTAACCCACTGAGCCACCCAGGCGCCCAGACCTGTTTTCTTTAGAGACCAGGTGGGAAAATGGATTTTGGAATCCTATTTCCACCATTATGCCAGTCAAGGTAGTAACATGCTACTCAAAGTGTGGTTCAGGGACTAGCATCACAGGCGTTCCCTGAGAACTTGTTCAAATTTGGAGTCTTGGACTCATCAGAAGATAAACTTAATTAGAATCTGCATTTTTACCAACATCCCCAGGCAATTCATAGTCACATTTAAGTTTGAGAATCACTGATGTAGATGATCTAAAGACTGTTGTCTTATTAACTTATAAATATGGGGGAAATATAACAAAAATCTTCTTTTAAAGATTTTAATTATTTTAGAGAGCGAGAGAGCATGAGAGGGGGTAGGGACAAAGGGAAAGGCAGAGGGAGAGAGAGAGAGAGGGGGAAAATCTCAGACTTCTCACTGAGCATGGAGCCCAACACAGGGCTGGATCTCATGAACTGAGATCATTATCTGAGCCGAAATCAAGAGTTGGACGTTCAGCTACACAGGCACCCCAACAAAAATCCTTTTGAATGTAGAGTTGAGTTCATAATAAAGTAGGGGTCCAAATTCACGAAGAGAAAATAACCAGAAGGGTAAATTAAGATGAAGACATGAGTGGTGGGAAGGTCCAGCCACACTCAGTAACCTTAAAGATTTGGGTTTTTACAATAGTGAGCAGGAGAGGGGTATGGCTGCGAACCATGGCAAGGTAGGAAATTAGAATGTAACTCTCATAATAATGGCAGCTAATTAGCATAAATATTCATTCCTCATAGCACTCTTAGAAACTAAGAGTAGAGGAAAACTCACTGGATAATAACTCACTGCAAAAACACCCTACAGCAAACATATTTTGATGGTGAGTATTGATAGTATTAATAACAAGAAAATTATGAAGCGGTATTCCACGTCATCATTAATCAGAGAAATGCAAATCAAGACCACAAGGGGTACCTTCCACCTCCATCTCAGTGGCAAAACTTTAAAGGACCAATGACACCTAGTGTTGGGCTGGAAGTCAATTCACAGCATCTCCTACACTGCTGCTGGGAGTGTGACTTAGTGGAGATAATTTGGGAAATGATTTAGCATTACCACCTAAAGTTGAACATCTACTTAACCTGGAGCCCACCAATTTCCTTCCTAGGGAAGGCCTGAGAGAAACTTTTATTCATGAAAGCAGGCAACATCTATCAGGCTGTTCACAGCAGCACTTCGCACAATAGCAAAAACCAAGTTCATCACCCGGAGCCTCAGTGAAATAACTGGTAAATAGACCCAGCAGAATGTTCCACAGTCGTCAACTGTAATAAACCACAGCAGCACACAAAAATGAGGATAAAACTTCTAACAAAGTGAAAAAAATGAAGCGCCAAACAACATCACACATAGCAAGAGACAAGGAGGTGAGGGAGTGCTGAACAGAAATCAGGGTGACGATTACCCCCACTGGAGGGAGGCCAGGGCCAGAGCTGCTAGGGTGGCCATGGAGTTAAATGCAGCTTATTATGAACGCTGTTGCTCTGATGTTCAGCGATAGATTTGTTTCTTACATTATTACAAATAAGTAAAAAAAAAAAAAGTAGGGCAGGCATGGCCAAATATGAAAAGCATGTCATAGAGGAAGAACTATGACAAATTTAATTCTTTGCACCCAAGGTGCATTTAACACTATCACTTTTTACTTAAAATAATAAAGATTATTAACATTTAACAAATTCCTAAAGGTCAGTGGGTTAGCTTGTTTAATCCTCACAATAAATGTCTTACATGCACAGCATTAATTCTCCAGTGTTCTCACAGGCACACAAAATGGTAACTATGTGAGGGAATGGACAGGTCAATTTGCTAGACAGTGATATTCACCTCACAATGTGTATGCCGCCATGGAGTCCTTAAATATACACAATTTTATTTGCCAAACATATCTCAGTAAAGCTGGAAGAAAGGAAGAAAGAATGGTCCAATGCAAAAACATGAGACTACAGAATACATTCTTTAGAAAACGGACCAAAAGCGTAAATTTTAAAATATCAATACAGTCCTTACATTATAGAAAGAGGTAGAAAGCAGAAAAGAAAAATAAACAAAAATGTAGCAGAAAGACAAAATGCAAACTGTTGTACATATTAAGAAAATTTCAGAATCTACAATTAAAACACAAAACTTTATTATATAGTATAAAGGATTTAAATAATAAGACACATAGGTATGCTCTCAAATATGAAGTTGACAGTTTGGATATACTAAATTTTCTCAATTTCATTTGTATTTTTGAGGTAATCAGATTAAAATCCCCATGGGAAATTTTTGATAACTTGACAAACAGCTGTGAAAACTCCACGTAAAAAACGATCAGTGAGAGGGGAGCCAGGGTGGCTCAGCGGGTTAATCATCCAACTCTTGATTTCAGCTCAGGTCATGATCTCAGGGTCATGGGATCAAGCCTTGTGTTGGGCTCACACTCAGCGCAGAGTCTGCCGCCCCTGCCTTGTACACATGCACCAGAGCTCTCTCCGAAACAAATAAGATCCTAAAAAAATATATATGTATACATACACACACACACACACACACACACATATATTTAATTCTCACTAATATATATATATATATATATATATATATATATATATATTAGTGAGAATTAAAAACTTCAGCAAAATCCTGTACCACAAGCTTGCATGACTTTAAACAGCAGAAATTTATTCTTTCACGGTTTTGGATGCCACAAACTCCAAACCAAGCTGTTGGCAGGGCCAAGCTCCCTCCAAAGACTCTATAGGAAAGGATCACTCCTTGTCTCTACTGGACTCTGGTGGCCCAGAAATTCCTTGTCTTCTGGAAGTAGGACTCCAATTTCTGCCTCCATCTCCCCTCTGCATCTGTGTCAAAAATTTCCCTCTTCTTTTAAGGACGCCAAATTAGATAAAGGGCCCACCTCATCTTAACTAGTTACAGCTACCAGCCTGGATTTCCAAACAAGGCCGCGTTCGGAGATACTGCGATACTAGGGTAAAACGGATGCAACATCTTTTTTTTCTTAAAAAAAAGGTTTTATNCTTTATTATTTTTTTTAAGATTTTATTTATTTATCTGAGAGAGAGAGAGAGAGAGAGAGAGAGAGAGAGAGAGAGAGAGGGTACGAGCACGAGAGCACAAGCATGGGGAGCTGCAGAGGGAGGGGAGAAGCAGGCTCCCCACTAAGCAGGGAGCCTGATGCAGGGCTGGATCCCAGGACCCTGGGATCATGACCTGAGTGGAAGTCAGACGCTTAACCAACTGACCCACCCGGGCATCCCCTCAACATCTTTTTTCAGGACAAATTAATTCATAATAGCTGCTGAGGGCAACAGCCAGGAAGGGTAATGAAAAGGAGGTATCAAGTTATAAAAATTCAAACAATGTGGTATTGGCTTAAAAACTAAAAGAATTGAGGACATAAAATGACCTTCTTAAAATTCTGTTATGTACACTGGCTCTTTTTTGGAAAATAATTTTTTTAGGGAAATCTTATCACTAATGAATCCCATTTGGGTTTGACTTGAATTTTAAAACCTAGAACAATAAAGTATATGATGACCTAGAGGGATGCCTATGAAAACATATCCAAGGAGAAAACCAATTTCCAGGGAAATGTGTAGGATAATGTTACCACAGGTTTTATAAAATGATCCTGATCTTGTAAAATGAATAAAAAACAAGGAAATATAGAGTGTCTATGTGTGTATGTTATTGTCTATTTTTGTGCACAGAGGGAGATGGAGCACAAGTTTAATATAGATAACGGAAAAGGTATGGAATGAATGAGTTTTTGGTATGTTACTAATTTGTCAATTTATATCCATAAGTTGTTTCCTTAGGTAAACTGACAAAGGACAACTTTTAATATTAACAATATTGACAAACAACATTCATATTTTTAAAAATGAATGAAAACACAGCTACTCTCTTGGTTTTGTGTGCCTAAACACATCATTTATCCTCTCTGGACACACTTCCTATCTAGAATGAAGAATGAAATAACTGCTTTTAATAACAATGACAACTGCAATATTAGGAATGATTTACAAAATCACTGGAGGTCTGCTACCACATCAGGAAGTGTGAAAATGTCTTTGTATATACTACCTTGTAACAGACCTATGAGTCGGATACCACAGTTAATTCTATGTCATAGGATTGATGTTAATTTTTTTTAAGATTTATTTATTTGAGGGAGGGAAGGGAGAGAATGAGTGTGGAATGGGGCAGAGGGAGAGGGAAAATCTCCATCAGGTTCCCTCCTGAGCATGGAGCCCGATGCAGGCTGCGATCTCATGACTTTGAAATCATGACCTGAATCAAAATCGGGAGTTGGATGGTTAACCTACTAAGCCACCCAGGCATCCCTTAATGTTCACTTATAATCATGATTCAACATATGGAAAAACTTCAGTAAGTTTAAAAGCTACTCAGAAGCATAAAAGATGGTGTTATCTTGACCACTCATCCCATGCATATAACATCTAAAAATTATCTCCTGACTTATTTAGTATCTACATGCCCACTCATCAGTATGTGTGTACTCTGTGTAACCTTTCTCACTAGCTAAGTTTGCTTCTATTGTTAAAGATGATTCCTCATTTTTTTCACCCAGCAATTTAATGAGCACCTACTATGAGCCACAAGTTATTGCTGGCACATAGTTATTACCTGTAAACAAAATAGAAAAGAATACCTCTCTGTTGGACTTTTGGCTCTATGTTGTGTACAGGGAGGATATAATAAGCAAAGAAGAAAACCAAATAAATAAACAATAAAATTAGGTGGGAACATATTAAGTATGCCAAAAAGACTAAAGAGTTAATTAGAATAAAGAGAGTAAGACTGGTGTGAGGATGGTGGGCAGGATACTTTTCAAGGACATCATCAGAATGGGTATATTTGAGGAACAACTTGAAGAGAAGGATGGAATTATCAACAACACAAAATTGAATCCTAGAAGTTTCCTCTGAATATTAGCTATTTATATTCTAAAAGATGATGTTTGTATATGTTTTAATTTTTATTTTCAAAAAAATTTTTAAAGGTTTTATTTATTTATTTGAGAGGGAGAGAGAAAAAGATCACAAGTGGGGGGAGGGGCAGAGGGAGAGGGAGAAGCAGACTCCCCACTGAGCAGAACCCTGAGATCATAACCTGAGCTGAAGGCAGATGCTTAACTGACTGAACCACCTAGGCACCCCCCCAAAATTTTTTAAGTAAGCTGTGAGCCCAACATGGGGCTTGAACTCATGACTCTGAGATCCAGAGTCATACGCTCTACTGACTAGGCTGGCGGGGGACCCCTGTATATATTTTAAAAGCATTTAATACATTTTATATACATATATTCTCACCTTTTTTTGGTTTACAGATACACATGGGGATCTGAAGAAATCTATGATCTATCTATTCCAAAAATGTATTTACGATCATATACATCAATGTATTTTTAGAAGGTTCATGAGCCTAATAAGGCACATCCATTAATGCTCTGTTTGTGCATGATGTGTAAAATTTGCCCACCTAGACAATGGGAAGTGATGTTTAATTTTCATTTTGCTACAAACACATGAATATTTTTTATGTTCTAAATAACATGTGAAAATTGAACCAACCAAAATTCTAAACAGTGTTGAACATATTAGTAAGTTGACCACTAAGAAAGAAGAATTGCTGCTTTCGCTATGTACCATCATTTTATAAAGATAACTCAAATTCACAACTAATTCACAATAGCAAGAAATCACTCACCAATACACTTGTGAAGACTTATTCAGGCCTTATATAAAGAAAGTAACAAAACTTCTCTAAGGGATTTAAAAGGACAGCTTCAGAGGACATACCACCAAACAGACACAAACGTAGAAAGACTGTTGTTATTAAATGTTTTCTCAAAAATACTCTCATATTATAGCAAATAAATTAAAAAGCTAAATGTTATTAGAAATTTGAAAAGTGAGGTTAAATGTTAGCTGTAAGCCTTCAGTAGGTGAGATTATACAAAGAAACCCTCAAAAAAGAAGGGTAATGAGGGATACTTTTAATTGTGGATATGGTCCATTAAGTAAAATAGTGTAGTATTGGAACATTAATGTAAAAAGATAACACTACAGCAAAATTGATTATTTAATGGTGCTGGGCCAATCTGGCATTTCTGCAGTGTGAAGCATGCTGGGGAAATGAATGAAAACTTCACTACACACAGTGCAAATGTGTACAATCAAAATGTATACAAGATGTCCAATTGCTTTGTATAATGAGTGTACCTCAATAAAGTGGGAAAAATGAAGTAAAAAGAGCAATCTTTCCTTGGTTGCATTTAAATTGACCAAATATCTTTATAAACATTAGCATCAGCCATTCACTTTTTGCTTTTCTGACCTCTAATAATCGTGATTCACAACAACTTAATGCATACTTATGTGGCAGCTGGAAAATGCACAGCATTGTGTCTCACTGTATTAATTCATAACAAGACCCTGAGCTGTGGACACTTTTAATTCCATACCTCGGATTTGTCATGAGAATTCAACAAATCAGTGTACACAAATACTTTGAGAAACTCAAGAGCCACGGTAGAATGAGGGACTATATTTCCACAGTATTATTTACATATTTGACAATAATTCTTTCAATGGTCCTTTCGTAATTAGAAGCCAAATGCCTACCCACCACCATGTAAGTACTTTGACAGTAATAGCCTATATCCTTACATTAACACTCACAATTCAACTATCAATTTGCTGCATGCATGATATGTATGCTGTGCTCACATTTGGGTAGTTTAAAAAAAGGGGAGAATGACATAAAAAATATTGGGGTGTTTATATATATGGGTATACATATACACACTATATACATTTAGAAGGGTTTTCAGAACAATAAACATAAACTTGATAGCTCCATGCACTGCAAAGATAATCAACTAGAACATACAATGGCAAAACACCCCACAGACCAAAGAAAGTAAAAAAGTAAATTACCAAGCAACAAAATTATCAAAAATAACTCAGGCCCTTATTATGTAAATTAAAACTTTATACCAAATATATGTAGCAATATTCAGGTATGGAAAGATTTGATGCTGCCAAAAATGTTCATTTTCCTGGAAATGTTTTACAATTTTAGGTCAAGGATATAGGGGGAGGAAAAAAGTCAGTTCAATTCTCTTGGTATTTGGCAAAGTGTTATTCCAGGTTAAGAGCAAATACAAGTTGGTGAGATTAACCAAGCTGACCTCAAAACTTAAATAAAATGTAAAAATTTCTATACCTTCATGAAGTGATAAGTCACTTTGTCATAACGGCAAAGATAATTTAAAAAGATGAATCAAAGTACCAAATTTATAAAATAAATTCTGTTGGGAAAATTTTATATGGGAGGATTTAACACAGTTAAATATTAGTTTGCAACATAGGAACAAAGTTTGACCTGGAAGAATATAATGGGTAACAACTTTGAGCACAAAGACTATTTCCTGAAGAATATATATACTGTAATTTTGTTTCCCTGAGGTGAGCAATAATGAAAAACAAATTCACTGTAGGTCTATATAAGAGTAAAATATACGAAGTGCAAGCTTAATGAAGGGTACGGGTAAGTCTAAACAAATACATGGACACTGCTCAGGATGGGTTCTTGTGAGTGAGGCTGGGATATGAGCAAAGGACAATGGAGACTGAGATCACCACTTTCTGTGTATCTATTTTCATAACAGTAATTATACTTTCCTTTTATCAAAAAACATTTAAAGGAGTATATTTAAAAATGTGAAAAAAATACTTGGATTGGGCATTTTTTGGTGACATTACCAAATGCTATTTAATCAAACCAACTTCAAGTACAACTCTTACTGAGAAAGGAATGAACAATACCTATTAATAGTAATAACAACAGCAGCAGACCACAATTATATATGGCTTCTAGAAAGGTCAAACACTCTGCTCTGTGTATTTACATGTGTTTTCCAATTTGGTATTCACAAAAGTGATAGGAAATATTTACCACAGGTGTTGCCATATCATGTCATGCACAGATAAGACGAGGAACATGATATGACAAATACTTAAAATGAAAAATAACAGGCACCTGGGTGGCTCAGCCAGTTAAAGCCTCTGCCTTTGGCTCGGGTCATGATCTCAGGGTCCTGGGATCGAGGCCCGCAGCGGGCTCCCTGCTAGGCAAGGAGCCTGCTTCCTCCTCTCTCTCTCTGCCTGCCTCTCAGCCTACTTGTGATCTCTCTCTGTCAAATAAATAAAAACAAAATCTCTAAAAAGAAAAAAAGAAAAATAACGAGACAAATTCAAAGGGTTATTAAGATAATGGCTTAAATTCTAAGAATGCGCATTAATGGATAACATATGTTTGACTCCTCCTTGGAACTCAAATGTCCACTGAGCAGGAACTGGACATTAGGTTTCACCCTAATAAATAACTAAATATCTTTTCATATGCCTCTAAATTTTTTGAACACAGTAAAAAGTCTATACTTTCCGACTGCAAGCACAAAAGCGAAGGACTTGACCCAATGTATATACCAACATGTTCATCTATGTGCCATATCACAGACATAATATTGAACAAGACATTGCTCTGACTTTCACAATATGACCAAAAAAAAACCCAAAACCAAAACCAAAACAAAACAAAACACAGCACTTACAAGATATATTGGGATTTGACATTTCTAAATATCACAATGCATCAAACAGATATTTTAATACTCTCTATACAAAAACCTAGAGAAATGGAGAAAGTTACGTTAATGTTCAACTCTAGGAATAATAGGTAAAGTTAATAAACACAATCCTGGAAAATTGAGAGCAATGAAGGAGTTTCAATTTTGAGATGGCCCCAATGAGGAGCTTTGCAAGCTTACTAGTCAGAGAAAGAGGCATCAGTGGCAAAAATTATTTTAAGTACTTTTTATTTTTTAAAAAATTTACTTACTTGTCAGAGGGAGAGAGAGGGAGGGCACAAGCAGGGGCAGTGGCAGGCAGAAGGACAAGCAGACTCCCTGCGTAGCAGGGAGCCTGATGCAGGGCTTGATCCCAGGACCTGAGCCAAAGGCAGACACTTATTCAACTGAGCCACCCAGGTGTCCCAGCAAAAAGCATTTTGAAGAATTGTCTCTGGAAATTGTACTAATTGTATTCATCAAGTTAAGACATATTTATTCAAGTGAAATTTACTAATATGTAGGAAGAATGGCAAGAGTCTATGCCACTTGCGCCACACCGCACTTTCTCACTCTTCCCCATCTCCCGCTGATGGAGCCTCAGTTCTCACTGACTCTGACTAAGATAGACTCTCTCCTCTCAGATGTCCATCAACTAATAAGCTATTTAAACAAAAGGGCAGGTTTCCTGCACTTGTCACCCACTCCCATTCCAAGCTGAAGAGGTTAGGGTCTTCGTGAGTGCAGTCACAGATTAGAGGTTCCATTTCTACGACCATCCCACACTTAAATGGTGTAGATTCCACTCTAGGTACAGCTGTATGAGAATTTTGGGGCCCTAAACTGCCCATTCCCTAGCTTGCTCCTTGGGGTGCATTCCAACTGGAAGGGGTAAGCTAAAAAAAAAAAAACAGTTTAACACCCTGCCCGGTATCCAGATTAGTGGCTCAGGCACTAAGTAGAGAGAGAGGCAGTCTATAAGAAAAGAGAAATCCAAAGCTCTTCCCAAAGGAACGGATTTTTTAAAAAATGGAGTGTGAGGAAGTTAGAGACTAAAGAGGTGCTATTGAAAACAAATGAGATTTTGGTAATAAGAAAAAAGGAGTCAAAAAGTATCTCTTAATTAAGAGCAACAAAATAAACCATAAATCAGCTACTTTAAGAAAGAGAACGAAGCCAAAGGGACAGGTAAGAAAAGCCCTCTTGGCATCAGAACCTCAAAGATAGGCCTCAAAAATTACCCCTGCCTGAATTTAACTGGGTCAGACTTTAGAGCATTTACGCCAGGGGCATTGTTAAAAATAATAGTGCAATCAGTGGGCAATTAGTGAAGCCTGATGAATGGGTGTGATACCAAATGAGGCAGAGAGCTTAACAGAGAAATCTGAGAAAGAGAAAAACAATGAGAGCCTAGCTAAAGCAGTATCATTCCAAGGTAACTTTGGGCAGTCCCAAATCTTCAGCCTTTGCGAAGCGACATCAAGGGCTTTACATTGAGGGGGAAATGTAATTCACTGCGACAGGTCAGCCAGGTCACTAAGACAATTAAACAAAAGGCGAACAACAAAAAAAGACATGGGGGTGGAAATCCAGAGTTCGCTTTCTCACAAAAAAATTATGACACATACAAAGAAATAAGAAAGCATGTTTTAAAAAGCCAAGTAGAAAGAATTGAAAATTATAGTAACTGAAGTGAAAATTTCACCACAGGGAATTAACAATAGAATTGAACTGGGAGAAAAAAAGAGCCAGCTAACATGAAGAAAGCTGGTCAGGGAATACCCAACATGTCAAACAAAACAAACAACCACAAAAGTCTCAGAGCAATGTTGGACACCATTAAGGCCATCAACACAAGTGTACTGGGGATGGGAGAGGGGGAATGAAAAGAACAGAAAAAATATTCAAAGAAATACCAGCTAAAAGTGTTTTTTCCAAATTTGATGAAAAATGTAAATTTAAACATTAAAAAAACCTCAAATGGACTATAGGTAATAAAAGTACAAAGAGACACTTATACAGTCATCATTGTAAAAATACTGAAATACAATTACTTAAACCAAAGCATGAAGCCAGTAAGAGAAAAACTATGGGTCAAGGGTGAAACAATGCCACTAAGAATAATGGCTGACTTAGCAACAGACACAATGGAAACCAGAAGGCACTAGGTGACCTGTTCAAATCACTGAAAGAAAAAGTAACTGCTTATTGAACATTTTATATCCAGTGAAACAATCTTTCAGAAAAAATGAAGGCAAAATAAAGTCATTCCCTGATACACAAAAACTGAATATGTTGCTAGTGATTTCACTATACAAAAAAATGCTAAAGGGAGATTTTCAACCTGAAATAAAGTGATTCAAAATGCTAATTCAAATCCACATTTAAAAAAACAAAAGAACTGATTAAATTATTTAATTGTAAAAGATACTATAAATAAATACATGTCTGCTCCTTCTGATTTAAAAAGAAGTATATAGGGGTGCCTGGGTGGCTCAGTCGTTAAGCGTCTGCCTTCGGTTCAGGTCATGATCCCAGAGTCCTGGGATCGAGCCCTGGATCAGGCTCCCTGCTCTGCGGGAAGCCTGCTTCTCCCTCTCCCACTCCCCCTGCTGCTGTTCCCTCTCTCGCTGTGTCTCTCTCTGTCAAATAAATAAATAAAATCTTTAAAAAAAGAAGTATATAAAACAATATATAAACCGATGCCTGTTAATTATCCAAAAAACTGAAAAAACATTATCCATTCTATTCTAGGCCATGTAACATGCACAGAAGCAATATATTTGAAGGTAACAGCAAAAAAGAGGTGAGTGGAGGGACGCCTGGGTGGCTCAGTTGGTTAGGCATCTGCCTTCAGCTCAGGTCATGATCCTAGGATCCTGAGATCGAGTCCACATCAGGCTCCCTGCTCAGCAGAGAACCTCCTTCTCACTCTCCTCCCAGCTCATGCTCTATCTTTGTCTCTCTCTCTCTCAAATAAATAAAATCTTTAGTGAAAAAAAATATAAGATAACCTTCCCGACTACTGGTACTGCAAAAATTAGCTATCTGTATGGGCAAAAAAATGAACACCTACCTTTAGCTCATGTCATACTCAAAGTGAACTCAAAATGGGTCATGGTATTAACTGCAAGAAAGAATGAAGAAACATTATTAAATTTATATTAAATATAGAATAAAATCATTGAGACATTAAGTCAAATATTCATTAAACAGCACACCAAAGAACAAAAAAATTAAGGAGCAATTTAATGAAATGGACTTACTCAGGATAAAAAATTTGCTATTCAAAAGACATAGTTAGCAAAAATACATATGACAAGCTGGGAGAAATTGTACCAAAACACATATACAACCAGATGACTGTACTCAGAATGTACAAAGAACTTGTACAACTAAGTAAGACAAACAACAAAATAAATAAGAAAAATCTGAAGACACTTAACAAAAGATATACATGAAATCCATAAAACTTATAAAAAGATGTTCAACATCAATAGTCATCAGATAAATGTAAGTTAAAACAAAAATTTAATACCATTTCACACACACTAGAAAGGGTAAGATTTAAGACTGACAGAGAAAGACAAATACTGTATGATTTCACTTATATATGGAATCTTAAAAACAAAACCAATGATCAAAGAACAGAAACAGACTCAGAAATACAGAAAACAAATTGCTGCTTGCCAGATGAGAGGAGAGTGGGGGGGGAGCAAGATAGAAGGAAACTGGGAAGTACGAACTTCAGGTATAAAATTAAGCCACGAAGATGCAAAGTACAGCATAGGGAACAAAGTCAATCCTATTCCAATAACACTGTACAGTGACAGAGGGTAACAACACTACCTGTGGTGAGCACTGAGTCACGTATATAACTGTCAAATCAGCGGTGTACATCTGAAACTCATATTAACATTGTATCTCGTAATACTTCAGTGATACAAAAATAAATAAAAAATAAAATGACTGAAATTGTCAACTGTTGAGTCTGTGGGGAAAGTAAAACTCTCATCCATTGCTGGTGTGAAGGTGAACAGTCACACACTTTGGAAACACTGTGGTAGTACTTCCTAAAGTTAAATTTGTGTGTACTCTATGACCCAGCAATTCTACTATTAAATGTTTACCAAAGAGATATGAGAATATATATCCATGCAAAAATGTACACAAAAATATTCACAGCAAATTGTTCATAATCATCCCAAAATGAAAGCAGATCAAACGTCCAAAACCTGTAGATAAGTAAATCAATTATGCAATATCACAGCATGGAATGTAATACAGTAAGAGAAAAGAATCAACAACTGATACATGCAATAACATAGGTGAATCTCAAATGCCTTAGGCTAAGTGAAAGAAGCAAAACAAAAAGTATTTCATTTATACAAATGTTCTGAAAGGCAGACCTATTGTGTGAGAAAGCATTTTAATGCTTGTATTGAATGCAAGATAATGAAGAAATTTTTTAATCAGGTAGCATTGTTCTAGATCTTGATTATGTATACGTATTACCAAGAGCCACGGAAATTTGACTTCATATTGGATTTTATTGAACATACAATGATACATTAGAAAATAAAGGGGGGCCACCTGGGTGGCTCAGCTGGTTAAGCGACTACCTTCAGCTCAGGTCATGATCCCGGAATCCTGGGATCGAGTCCCACAGTGGGCTCCCTGCTCAGCAGGGAGTCTGTGTCTCATCTCCTTCTGACCCTCTTGCCTCTCATGCTTTTTCACTCTCTCTAAATAAATAAAATCTTTAAAAAAAGAGAGAGAGAAAATAAAGAGGGAAGAGTTGATAGGTAAATAGCATCAGGCATCAGGAAAATTGCAAACTCAAACCTCCAGATAACATGATATGCTCCCTGCCAATGTCTGAAAAGTACAGAAAAACTGACAACTGCCATGGTTTGTGAAAATGCTGAACAGTCAGAGAAATGTCATCCATTGTTGGTGGCAGAGTAAACATTTGTAACACTTTTGACAAACTCCTGTCAATTTTTCAGAAAACTAAAAATACTCCTCCTCTCCCTGTAAATTGGCATTTATATGCTTAACATTTGGTAAAGAGAAATGAAACTATAACTCCACAAACTTGTACACGAATGTTAATAAATGCTTTATTTATAATAGTCCCAAAATAGAAATAATCCACTGTCCATCTGTAGGAGACTGGGTAAACAAAGTATAATATATTCATAAGCTGGAATATAACTCTGCAATAAATAGTACTGAAATATTGATACATGTATCAAATGGACAAATCTCAAAAGCAGTTTATGAAAGAAAAAAGCCAAGCACAAAAGAGTAATCACTATATTATCACATTCACATGACTTCTAGAACATGTAAAATTAGTATGTGGTAGGAAAAATGAAAATATGGATTACCTCTGGGATTGGATTGGGAAAGGGGATGAGAAAATTTTGGACAAGATGGTAGTATTTTTTTAAAGATTTTATTTATTCATTCATTTGAGAGAGAGAGGGAATACAAGCAGAGGGAGCAGAAGAGGGAGAAGCAGACTCTCCGCTGAGCAGGCAGCCTAATTCGAGGCTTGATCTGAGGACCGTGGCATCATGACTTGAGCCAAAGGCAGATGCTTAACGAATGAGCCACTCAGGTGCTCCCAGGATGGTAGTATTTTGCAACTTGATAAGGGTTTGTGTTACACTGCAAAGTACACTTTAAGAACTGTGAATATTGGGGGGGGGCGGATGACTCAGTCGGTTAAGCGTCCAACTCTTGATATCGTTTCAGGTCATGATCTCGGGGTCGTGGGATTGAGCCCCTTGTCAGGCTCCACCTGCTTAAGATTCTCTCTCTCCATCTCCCTCTCCTGAGAGCTCTTCCTGCTTAAAAAGAAAATTATGAATGTTATTCTCAAGAGAAATGAAAGAGTCAACAAATATTAAACTCCAGTTAAAAATGATACATAAGGGGCACTGGGTGGCTCAGTTGCTTAAGTGTCTGTCTTTGGCTCAGGTCGTGATTTCAGAGTCCTGGGATCGAGCCCAAACAGAGGATCAGGCTCCCTGCTCAGCAGGGAATCTGCTTTTCACTCTTTATCTCTCAAACGAATAAATAAAAAACTTTTTTAAAAAAGATAGGTAAAAATGATAAAATTTCCTTTTCTACCAATAAACTTCAGTGAATGGAATATAAAAATTAAGAGAAAATTGCCTATGTTTTAAACTTCAGCGGTGATTCAGATTTTCTTAAAAAGGAACCCCCTAAAGAAAATCTTCGCAGGAGATGGTTTGTGTAAAGATGTTACTTTTTTTTCAATATTTGGTTTTACTGATTTTTTTCTAGTTAGGCTGGACAACATTGTATTTCTCAAAAAAAAATCAATGTAGAAAATCAATAACAAAAAACCCAAAGATAAATATTATTATAATCAAAACAGAGAATCCAATGAAAACTTTCAAAAAACAATAAAGCAATTCAGAAAACTGTAAGGAGATTAAAAAATATATATAAGATATTAAAATTTATTGTCTAGGTAAAAGCTGTCATTATTGAAATGGTGTGGAATAGGTTCAAAGAGTCAGAGTTAACTGGAAGAAAAGGGACATTTAAAATAGTGTTTAGTTAATTCCTACTTGAGAAGGAAAACAATCAAATAAAATCCTCACTTCATTGCCCCCATATCATACATTCTACATGGATTAAACTGTAGGAATTTACAACAAACTTTAATAAATCATATTTACAAGTGAAGATACACCTTACATTGAATAGAAGGTGCATAGCATCATCCCATTTTTGTAAACACAGAATTAAAAATAATATAAATATATGTACCCATACGTATATTTTAAACATGTAGTTTTCCTGTTCAAATTGAACTTCGTCTCAGCATTACTTATAAAGTTAGTCATACTAGTACCAGTTATGGTTATATTAGTAGAGTAGTTGTGAAAGTAGGAAGTATCATTTGGTGAATAATTATCTACTTGGGAGACAAGGTGCCTCATTCATTTCTGTGGTTAGGCACTCACAACAAACCAAAAGTGAATAAAATTTTAATTATTCTATACCCCTGCTTTGTATTGAGACAACATGTGAAAACACTGTTGGAAATTGAAAGCAAAAGCAGATTTATCGTCACAATATTAGATCCATATGTGCAAAACCAATTTAATTTGGACATGTGGATTTCTGCTTGCAAACTTACCTACTACCAAGAAGGAACTCGGGAACTTATTTTCAGCAATTTCTCTGATGTGCTAAAAAGTAACCTATATAATAAAGTGCTCTGGTTTTCATACCAAAAAGTCTCCAGATGGCACTGACTCAGGAAGACACAGTGGGTGATACAGGATGTGCTGGAAACCTAGTCCTTCAAAACTCCAGATGTTACTACCAACTTCTCTAAAGAAAAAGGAATCTGTATAAGAGAAAGCCTGAGTAAGGCCTTAGAAAGATGGAATTAAAAAAGTTAACAATGAAGGTGCTATCCACCTATTTTGCTACTCCATTGTAAAGCAGTTCCTAACAGGTCAATGTATTTGGAAAGTTTATTTAATTCTACTGCCTAAAACCTTTAAATGAAATTATCTACCTAAAGTGGGCTAAAACCTAAGACCTGATAGAAACGTTACTTGTGTTGGCAAAACTCGGTGTGTTACCTATCTACCACCAATAATCAGTCAGCAAACATGATGGGGATGAGAATGCAATCAACCTAAAAAAAAAAAGGAATAAAAGTGCTAGGAATAAACTTGTAACATCCATTCTACATATCTATGAAGATCACAGCACAACTTCCCTGAAGGAAACAAAATCTGTATGTCATATAAGCACACCAGGGGATGAGCAAGTTCTATTACGTAAAGATTTTCATTTTGCTTAACTCCCATCATTGCAAAAGCCAAATAAGAAGGCCAAAACTTACAGAGAGATTTGTCGGAGTGATGCTATTTTTTAACGCCTATATATAAATGAACCGGATTTTCTACAAAATCCTTAAACAGGAAGAATAAGGGGGATCATTTCAAATACACTATCTTCTACCATGATATCAAAGTTACAGAAATTAACACATGGAGTAACTCCCGGAGACTGTGCTAGAAGAGAATTCTGTGTTATAGCACATGGGAAAACAGGTAAACGGTTAAACAAAACTGCATCCTTAGTTTACATCACTAACCCTAGAGCAGATGCCATTAAATAATTACATTTTAAACCTTAAACCAGAAAACATATTTGATGTAGGTCAATCTGTTCACTTTCACAGTCTGACATGTTACACAAAGAACACTGTGTGATCCCACTTGTTAAAAACGCAGCCACGTCACAAATACAGTAACACATGAGCATCTTTTAAAGAGATCCATTAGTGAGGGTTCTCCAGAGAAACAGAACCAATCAGATTTACACACACACATGAGAGAGAAAGACTGAGAGAGAGAGAGAGAACAAGAATGAAAGCAAGAATGAGATATTTACTTTAAGGAACTGGCTCACATGACTGTTGCGGTTGGCAAATCCGAACTATGCATGGCAGACAGGCAGGGCAGAGTCCCAAGGTAGAGGCGATGTTCCATCTTGAGTTCCAGAGGTAGCCTAAAAGCAGAATTATCTTCTCTCATCCTTGAAGAACCAGACCTTCAACTGATTAGATAAGGCTCACCTACATTATAGAATATAATCAGTTGTCTTTAAAGCCCACAGATTTAAATGTTCATCTCATCTGAAAAAATAGCTTCATGGCAATATTGGTGTTTGATCTATATTGGTGTTTGATCAAAAACTGGGTACTCCTGCCTAACAAAGATGACATTTTTTTTAAGGAGAGTGAGCGTGAGTAGGGGGAGGAGCAGAGGGAGAGGGAGAGAGAGAATCTCAAGTAGACTCCCCTCTGAGTGTAGAACCCCATGCCAGGGTTGATCCCAGAACCCTGAGATCGGGACCTAAGTTGAAATCAAGAAATCAGACGCCTAACTGACTAAGCCACCCAGGTGCCCCTAGGAGGACATTTAAAACTAAACATCACAGTCTATGTTTAACAGGAAAAAATGAATTTGAATATTAAGGTACCAGAGTGAAAACTGTTAGAAATCTATACAGGATAGGGCGCCAGGGTGGCTCAGTTGGTTAAGCAACTGCCTTCGGCTCAGGTCATGACCCCGGAGTCCTGGGATCGAGTCCCGCATCGGGCTCCCTGCTCCATGGGGAGTCTGCTTCTCCCTCTGACCTTCTCCCCTTTCATGCTCTCTCTCTCTCTCTCAAATAGATAAATAAAATATTAAAAAAAGGATCTATACAGGGTACATAAACCTGTCCTTATATATACCCTAGGTTCACTAGTCTCTGTGAATAAAAACATTTATCATTAAAAATTAGTACAAATAACTTGAGATGAGTAGTCAACCCTCACTTCCTTAGAAATAAAATAACCAAGCCTCCTAACTATATTCTCCTCAATGCTTCTTACTTGTATGAAAAGGATTATGAAGTTTTTAATGTTAATAAAGCCATACTCATTAAACATTAATAATGATCATTTTTAACACTGGCTTAATACTAATATGCCAATCTGAATGCTCAGATTTTATCATAAATTAAATTCATCCTCACCATACCTTTTCACAGAAAATTGTTATTAATTATAAAATTGGTGTTAAAATGGGTGTGAAAATATTCCCTAATTGTTTTTGTAACCTAGTGACAGATACAACAGTGACTGTTATTTTTATACCATTTGTTGCCATGAAAAAGCAAATTTCTCACAAAGCAACTACATTTATGTGAAAACAAATTTCCTCAAACCCCTCCCTGGCCATCCTGCGAGCTAGCTGTCCAGGAGCCTGAGCAAGAGGTGGTGAGGAAAGCCGGAAGCACCCTACGGCAGGCGGCGCACACAGGAGGTGGCTTCCTTTCACCTCGGAAGTCAGCAGCACAAGCAGGCCGAACCTGCTGAAAGTCAGTGGAAGTGACCCAAACAAAGGACATAAAAAGATTTGAAAATACCAACAACGAAATGATATCATCAACATAAAATGCAATCACTCAAAGGGTGTCATCATGGATCAAGAAGAGAAGTGGAGTTTGAAGCAACAGATGCACTGATACGGCCTGAATGTGAGATTTGAAATTATGACTTGATAAAAATCCAGAGTTTTTGTCATTTTTAGCCAATAAGTCATGCACTCATGCCCTCCCTAATACATTTCCTTAGTCTTCATGGCTTGAATTGAGTGAAAATGATTATGTATCTGTCTTGGCATGGATATACTTAATACTTAAAAAATAAGCACACTGAAAAAAAGTATATCAAAAATATATGAAACAGTAAAGAACCATACACCTTTGAAATCTGTTTTTTTTTTTTGAGAGAGAATATGCATATGGCCGGGGCGGGGGGGTAGAGAATCTTAAGCAGGTCCATGTCCAGTGTGGAGCCCAATCTGGGGCTCGACCAATCTGGGGCTCGATCCCACAACCTGAGATCATGACCTGAGTGGAAATCAAGAGTCGGATGCATAACCGACTGAGCCACCAGGGAACCCCTTGAAACAGCTGTGTTAAGTACCAGGCATAGGGAACTGATTTCAAATGTGCTTTAGAGGAGCATGTTTCTTGTGTGATGTTAATAAATTATCAAAATTATTTCCTCATTTGAATCAATTTTCTGAGAATTTAAAAATACCTACAAATATTGACAGAAAAGTATAGTATATTTCTTAAAAATATGCCCTACATGGTATACCCAAGTGCTGCAGTCATTACAATTTCCAGGGATACCATCCTGTTCAAAGGTGATGACATCATGTGTTCTTTGCCCAGCTACTACACAAGGCAGGGGTAGTGGCAGTACTCAGCATGAATCACTTACTGAAGGACTGCTTAATTGGGAGGGAATATACTTTTATTTCCTTTCAATGTATTTATTGAGATATAATTGCTATAAAAAGGACTGAACATATTTAATGTGTACAACTTGATGAGTGTGAACATATACAAACATGACTGAAACCATCACTAAAATCACAGGAACAGAAATGTCTAGCAAGAAGGTTATGTACTTTGCAATTTTCATGCAGATTTTCTCATTTGACTGCCACAAATAACATCTCTTTAAAAAACTATGTAATTCTTGGGTACCCGGTGGCTCAGTTGGTTAAGCATCTGCCTTCAGCTCAGGTCATGATCCCACAGGGCGGGGGCAGCTGGCATGGCTCAGCAGGGAGTCTGCTTCTCCCTCTGCCCCTCCCCTCCGTTCATGTTTGCTCTCTGTCTCTTTCAAAATAAATAAATGAATAAAAATCTTTAAAAATTTTTTCTAATTCTTTTTTTTTATTTAAAGATTTTATTTATTTATTTGACAGAGAGAGATTACAAGTAGGCAGAGAGAGAGGAGGAAGCAGGCTCCCTGCTGAGCAGAGAGCCCGATGTGGGCCTCGATCCCAGGACCCTCGGATCACGACCTGAGCCGAAGGCAAAGGCTTTAACCCACTGAGCCACCCAGGCACCCCCAAATTTTCTAATTCTTAACATTGGTTAAAACCACCACTGTTTGCCACTTTACTCTGTATTCGTGGATGACCAAGATCTACTAAAAGAACCCATCCTTACCAGTTAGGATAACCCTCATTGGCCTGATGGCCATACTTAAAGTATAAATATCTTGATAATAATGGATACCCAGCTGACTTCTGGAAAGGGACCTCCAATGACACCTGCCAAGCCCACCCCATCGGTGGTCCAAAGGCCACCAGAAATACTCTTCCAAGCATTACTCTACCCAAAGAGGCACCTTCCTGGGCTGGACACAGCACAGAGCATGCCAAGTCCATCTCCCATTCTCAACGCAGCCTTCACTGCTCTGCCTACCACATGTCATGATGCCTCCACCCAAGACTGTCCCATAAACCCTGCCGGTGATACACACTCTGCCTCTACTTGCATCCTTCCCTCACATAGGATTCCTACGTGTTCGTTATGTTTACCTGGATGATTCTGAAGATGCAGAGACAACAACATTGTTCCCGTATTCTCTTCTTCTGATAGGAAATGTCCTCATATTCTCTCACAGGTTTTCACTGGAATGAAACTCTAAAGTCACCCTGAAGATGCAGAAGACTCGGGTGGCCACGAGAACCCTCCTGAGGTCATATAGGGAGGCTAGAAGACAGATACAAAGACAGCTCCATCACTGGTCTGAAGGCCACCACAAATGTTCTGGTTATGATTTCGCTTACACAGAAAGGCACCGATTACACAGTCTATATGCTCAGTACATGTCTGGACAGCACACTGCGTGTAACATGGCTTCATCGTATGGGTCCCCCTCATACCATCAAATGTGCTGTTAATCATTCCCCCCACTACAACATGACGACTATACCCAGGTTTTCTTCATAACCTGACATGATGCCAATGTGTTGCCCTCCAACTTTCAAACCTGCACTCAGTGGGGATGCCCTTACCTTGAGTGTTAGAAATATACCCATGAAATCATCTTGAAAATGCCTGCCAGCAGACCCAGGGAGCTTCAGTTAGCTCAAACACGTGTGCATTTCCATACACACCCTGAGACTGAAGGCTACCAAAAACGTTGTTCTTCTTCAGCAGTGACTGTGCCAAGACAGGTGCAAGCAAAATGCAGGCTAATTGATCAGTATCATTCCAGGTGACCATGGAACTTCACAGAGTGTGGTTCAAGGAGACGAGGACCTGCAAATTGAACTTGTCCACAGAAATGTACTTTTCTCTCTCGCCCCATCACACCGTGAGGATTGTAAAAATACTATCTCATAACTGAAGAAAACACCAAACCCACTTGTCTTCCAACATGGAAACCTCCCTCAGTGATGAGCTCACCTGGTCTACCCTTAAGTTACATACATGATTTGAGAGACCCACAGAGAAAGAGCTGATACGTATGAACTGTGCTTTTATTAGGAAGGATAGATTCTTATCTTTTCCTAATCTGTAGCTGTACACAACACTGTAAGGCATGCAGCACTGCAACTATTCTGAGGTTGCCAGAGACACATGTGGCTCCTAGTACTGTCCTGAGCTCAAGGCGCAGCTCAAGGGCACTTATGCCTCCAACCCCGTCACCGCTCTGCACGTCAGCACAAACATCTTTCTTGTTGAGTAGCGCTGTACCGACACAGGTGCTATCGACCCTTGGTCTAAATTACTGGTACCTTTCTGGGCAGGGCATTGTACAAAGGAGGCTTCAAAGGGAAGGACGCGCCCAGTTCCTCTTGCCCTGTCCGAGGTAGCGGTCATCTCTCCATCCACCACATCACAACGCGTATCCCAAAGTTTTCCACACGTGTAAATAATGCTGACAGACTGTACCCCAATTGGCATTTTTTACCTTAGTGAAGATTCTCGCAGGGTCTCCATGTTTGCCTGAAGAGAATTCTGGGGCCCAGAGAACAATCTGCGTCCTGTGCGGTCTTCATCTATAAAAAGTATCTCCACCTTCTCTAAACTATAGGCGTTTACCTTGTTAAAAATAGAACACTAAAAACTTCTTCATGATGAGTATGCCCAGACCCAGGTGGATAATGGCACCATCTAGATTTAGGTATTCAGCGACAGACGCGGATTTCCATCTCCTCACGGGAACAAAGACCATCCCAAAAACCTTGTTCTTGATAAGCATTACTCTACCTAGACCAGCGCTAGGAACACGTGATCTAAGTGATAAGCCCCTTTCTTTGGGCAGAAAGACATTACCTGGATCCCCGTCTCCGGTGTGATGACCAACAGACACGGTGTTTAGTGAGCATCACTCTGCCCAGGGAGATGCTAATCAGTGCAGGGCCACGCCGTGAGCACCACCCTGGGCAGGGTACGGAAGCCATCATGGCCCCAGACACACGCTGCCCAGTGCCCTGCTCACTCTCACGTGGACTCTTCGTCTTAACCCAACCCATTAAAGCGACCGAAACCATGAATGGTCCATGACCCTGGAGGGTGAAGACCGACTATTCTGCACCTTCCGCGAATCCTCATTGAGAAATCGCTTACTGGGGTGCCGGGATGGTTCAGTAGTTGAGCGTCTGCTGTCGGCTCGGGTCTTGGCCACAGGGTCCTGAGATCGAGCCCCAAGTCGGGCTCCCTGCTCAGCGGGAAGCCTGCTTCTCCCTCTCCCACTGCCCCTGCTTGTGTTCCCTCTCTCGCTGTGTCTCTCTCTGTCAGATAAATAAAGAAGAACTTAAAAAAAAAAAAGAAATCACTAAGCTTTAGGGGCACCTGGGTGGCTCAGTCAGATAAAGGTCTGCTTCTGGATTTCAGCTCAGGTCATGATCTCAGGGTACTGACACCACATTACACTCTGAGCTAAGCAGGAAGTTTGATCCTCTGCCTCTAGCTCTCCTGCTCCCTCTGCCCCTCACCTGCCCCCACTGATTCTCTCTAAAATAAAAAGAATCATTTAGAAAAATCCCTTCTGTTCTCTAGGCATACCTTAATGATTGTGAGTGACCAAAGAGACCCAAACTCGATTCTCTATTCCCTTCTATTAAGAAGTACCCTCATCTTCTCAAATTTCTAAGTATTTCCCTTAATAGGGGAAAAACACTAGAATCAAAGCAAAGATGCTTACAGACACCTGTCAAGGACCCAATAGGATCAAAGAGAACCTCTTTGATCAAAGAGACTCACACACGTCTTTCCATGCACATTACTTCACCGAAGGATACCAAAGCCCTCGGGAACCCTGCGTAAAGGAAGCCCCTGACTGCAAGTTGACGACCAAATTCCTAAGTGACCGGTAACGCCCTAAGCAGGGGAGCACCTACAATATCGACTACATGCGGACACCGTGTACGCCGCACCGCTTCCTCTCAAATCCGGCTTTTTATACCTTGCCAAATCAACTTGATGACACCAACCATGATGTTTCTAGACCCTAGAAATGGGAGATACTGGGCACTTCGCCGCCCATCGCTCCCAGGATAAGGCAACCCGAAAAAGCGCTCCGTGTCCTTTCTCGAGATGCCGTACCTACTCCACATTTTCTGAGCGTCTACGACACAGAGGGGATGAGCCGATTCCTCTGTTCTCCCCTCCCATGAAGAAGGACCTTCCTGCTCTCTAAGCTCTAGGTGTTCACCTGCTGGGGAACGAGGCCCGGAAATGACCTCCTCACCGCCTGAGGTGAGGCACAAGGGGCTGCGAGACCTTCCCGGTGCCAGGCGCGCACCTCCGGGCACGGGAGCCCCGTCCGCAGCGAGCCACGGAGGCCCTGGAGGGACGGTCTCGGGCAGCGGTCCCCTACCCTGGCCGGGACCTGTCACTCTCCACGACCGGCCTCCGTCCCTGCGCGGGGAGCGCACCGCGCACAGCCTGCCTCACGTGCAGCCCGGCCGGCCCCGTGCCGCGCCCCACGGCCCGGCACCAGGAACAGCCCCGCCGGGCCTCCGGACACTGGCCTCCGCCACCTGCCCACGTGCCACGCCCCTTCCGGGCCCCCGGGGAGCCGGACGCTGCGGAGCCGCAGAGAACACGGGCTGCTTCCGGCCTTCTGCTCTCCTGTTCGGAGGGCTCATCGGCCCTGGCATCCGAGGCCCATCGGCCTGTCGGGAACGCAGCAGGGGAAGCTCTCTGAGGAGACCGGGGAACCCGTGGCACAGGTTTCCCGGCCCCCACTTCAGAACTTCCACACTCTTGCAAAATGCTGCACACCTGACCTCCAAGGAGTCCCTTTCTGCCCCCGAGCAATCTGAGTCCCTCCCGTTTCCCCACAAGAACAGGAGGAATGACCAATGGCACCCTCTTCTCCAGTCTGCTTCCCCCTGGAAGGTTCCTTCTCTGCGCCACTGGAGAGGGAACACCGAGGTCCCCTTGCAGATCACAGATGCAGCGAGCGGCCCAGGTGAGCGCTCCTGAGGGGAAGCCGAAGGCCCAGGGACTGCCTCTGTGTCAGAGGTCTCCCCAGCATTCTACCCGGAGAGGCACCTGCAACCCTTAGACTCTGGAGGAGGATCCCTCACCCCGACACACAGTCCCGCTACGTCCAGGGGACCAGCCCTCTCCGGGCAGAACGTGCCTCAGACCAGCCTCGGGGAGACCCTGCCGTGTCCCCCTGTGCCCTCCAGCGTGTCTTTCCCGTCCCTTTCCAGCACCTTAACCTGCAAAGAACCAGGGAGCTTCGGCAGTCCCCCGCCTGTTTTTCCACGAAGCACCTTCGTCAGCCCTCATTTCTAAGTGTTCACCGCCAAAGAAGAGAACCAGACAAGACCTTGAGCATGACTCCAACAGCACCCCAGAGTCGGCCAGGGAGGCCTACCGTCAAGGCAGTCCACTCGATGGCATCACGCCTCCACACTGATCTCTGCGCGCGACGCGACTCCCATCGCCGTTCTTTGTGGGCGTTGCTCTGACCAGGCAGGGACTAATGAATGACTCTTAGTGGACGTCATTAGTGGCTGCCTGGATACAGCACCGCACACAGCTCGCTCACGGCCCACAGACACCCCAGCTTTTTTCATCCACTCCCGTGGAGCTCTCGGGTCTCCGCACCACATCGCTGATCATCCGCACGATGGCTCCACATCGCGGTCCACGAGTGTGACCACCATCCCCCAAATTTCCATATCCCTGCTCGGGAAAACCCCTAATTGACTCTAATCTACCGGGACGACCGGGGTGATCCACATACACTCTTCCAACACCAAGTTGCCATCTTCGTGGAACAGAAACGGATTCACCATGACCACAGCGGAACACGGACACCGGCTGTGGGATCCCGGACCCCAGGAGCGCGTGGCTGGCAGAGAAGCCTGTCTCCCGTGTGGGCAGCAGGACCTCATAAACACCCCCTCCCAGCCTGCAGGACACCGCACGTGGGTCTCGGTGAGTCTTACTCTACTTAGGCTGGCAGTCATTAAGAGTGACTCTATGAGATGCCCTCCTTTCCGGGTAAGACACGGCACACGGTCTCGCTCTGCGAACAGAACCATCCCAAACTCCCTGGCCTTTGAAGAGGAGCTTTCTGGTCTCTCCCCCACAAAATCACGAGACCTGTAGCCCAGACTGTCCCATCATCCTATGCAGTTCCCACCTATGCACCGTCCACTTGCAGCTCCCCCTCGGTGGGGAGACCCTCACGCGCTCTATTCTTCCTGGAGGACTAGGAGGACCCACAGAACCACCTTCCCCCCTTTCCTCCCTCTTTGTCAAGCTTCTTTGTGTTCATGGCTAACACTGCAGGACTGAAGTCACCTTAATGGCACAGAATAGCCATGTACGGGGCCAGAAGATGGACGTCATAGTTGTGCTCAACATTCAGGAATGAGAAGCTCGTCAAATAACTGACTTGTATACCTGAAACTAAGGTGACTGTGCACAACTTATAATCGGGTAGAAAACATCGTCTGAATGTCGACGGAGATGGGGCCCAGGGGGCGGCCAGACTCTCCCGGTTTCCAGCGCAGAACCTCCAAGACAGCAGCATCTTCCTCCCCCACCAGGGATGTGAACACCCCTGTGGACGGGACTTTGCTGGTCGGGATGCTACCCAGTCAGGTGCTAACAGTATGCACCCTGCTTCCTCAGCACCTTTCTGGGTAGGGCCCCGACTCACCATGGTTCCACGGGGAGGATCTTGCCGGCACCTGTGAGCTCAGAAAGGCTGTTCATCTTCCTCTCCATCCAGCCCACGAGGATTGTACAATACAGAACTCCCACACTCTTGAAAAGGGCTGCACGCCTGTCCTCCAAGGAGAACCCTTCCGTCACCAAGAGACCCGCATCCCTCCCGTTTCCCAGAAACGATGGGAGGACTGACCAACGGCACTCTCTTCTCCAGTCTGTGTCCCCCACGAAGTATCCTTCTCTGCGCTACTGGAGAGGGAACACTGAAGTCCCCTTGCGGATCACAGATCCAGGGGGTGGCCCGAGTCTGCGCTCCTCCAGGGAAGGCAGAAGTCCAGAGACCGCCTACACGCGAGAGGACACCCCAGTGTTCCACCCGGAGAGGCACGTGTAGCAGTCAGGCTGCCCAACTGGCTGGGTTCTGGGCAGGACCCTGCCCAGGAAAGGACTGCAGTTGGAATTCCCGCCCGTCCCCCCTGTACTCTCCAGTGTAGCTTTCTCCTCTCTCCCCGGCGAAACAGGATGATCGCGCCCACTACTGCTCATCAATCCTACGTCACGCCCACCTACCGATTTCCATGGAGTGTCGATGCCTCTGTGAAGATCCACTCACACCCTCGGGGGTTCCCTGGTATCGACAACGACCAAGAGTGAGGCAGGCTGGGTCTGTATTGTCTTCTTCTATTAGGAAATACCTTCATCGGCTCCCTCAGTGGTTCAATTAGTTACGTGACTTGACTTCAATGCAGCTCATGATGCTGGGGTCCTGGGATTGAGCCCCGCACCGGGGTTCCTGGCTCAGTGGGAGCCTACTTCTCTCTCCCTCTGCAGCTCACCCTGCTCGAGCTTGCTCTCACTTGCACACACTGTCAAATAAATAATATCTGTTAAACTAATGAACTACCTACCTTCCATCCTACAGAATATGGTTTTAAAACCATCTTGAGGATATTTGTGAACCATCTCGATAGCAGGAATCCCCTGTACCCAAGGCTGAAACTCAAGGACACAAGGATTTCGATGAATTTTACCTTCTGATGTCTACCACACTCCCGATCGGTGTGACCTGACCCAGAGAGGCACGACCCTCCAGCGTGAATGACACGTTTCTATGAGGGACGCTGCGCACAACAGGACTTTAACGGGTTACAACCGCCCACCTCCCAGTCACCCGCTCGAACATACCTCAGCACTCCCTCCTCCACACGACG
>LNAC01000248.1:2217-67622 GCA_002007465.1 Ailurus styani
TTTTTTTTTTTTTTAAGATTTTTAAAATTTATTTGACAGAGGGATAGAGAGAGCGCACAAGTAGACAGAACGGCAGGCAGAGGGAGAGGGAGAAGCAGGCTCTCTGCGGAGCAGGGAGCCTGATGCGGGGCTCGATCCCATGACCCCTGGGATCATGACCTGAGCTGAAGGCAGCTGCTCAACTGACTAAGCCCCCCAGGCGCCCCATCCATGTCCTTATCTTGATGTGGGGACAGAGCGGCTTCATTCCTCAGGGCATGGATGCCAAGGTTCATTGAGGTCATTCCTATAAACCATGAAGCTAGTTTAAACTGACTTTTATTCCTATCATTATCATCACCATTTTTTCTTAAAGATGGAACTTATTTCTCTAAATATTATGCTAAATAAACTTTATATTTATTTTTAAAAAGATTTTATTTATTTATTTGGGAGAGAGCGAGCACAAGTCCTGGGCAGAGGCAGAGGGAGAGGGAGAAGCAGACTCCCTGCTGAGCAGGGAGCCCAATGCAGGGCTCCATCCCGGGACCCTGGGATCATGACCTGAGCCATGCTTAAAAAAATGAGTCACCCAGGTATCCCTATCATCACCATTTTCACTATTATTGTAGATAGAGTTCTGTGGGCATTAAATAAATGGTGGTGATTAAGTCTGTTGATATCATTTATGTCCCTACTACAGGGCGCAGGGCCTTGTACACAGTAGGCGCTCAGCACACAGCAAATCAATGAATGCACGCTGTGGAGCCAGGCTGCTCAGATTCTCATCCGGCTCTTCCACTTTAGAGCTTTGTGATCAGGCAACTTATTGAATCTCCTTATGCTTGTTTCTGCCTCTGTGAAAAAGGGTCTCAGAGTACTTAATTAATGGGGTTGCTGTGAGGGGGAAATGAGCTGGTAGGCATAAGGGGTCAGTAACCAGAAGATGGGCAGCAGCAGCCCCAGGAGCAAGCCACATTCATAAGCATCATTATCCGCCACACACGGTTGAGGCCACACTGCCCTCTGGTGACCACATAGTGTAAATGCACACGCACGTCCACTAGGCCTCCTTTCAGGGGAGACAGGACCAGGAGGAAAGTTCGCCTGCACCTGCTTTAGTGCCCACACACAGGCATAATGACTTCTGTGTCCTTACCTCTTTTCGAATCGGGTCCGGGCTGCTCACCACAGCTGATTCAGCCACCGCCGGATGTTCAGTCAGGGCGTTCTCCACCTCTGAGGGCCCGATGCGGTACCTGTAGGATCAATGGCTCCTTCTAGGTTTCTGAGCAGCTACCAGGACCAGGAGACCCAGGCCCTCAGGTCTCATGTTTTGGAGGGTCACATCCACCTTTGGCCTGCAGGAAAACTGTCACAGGGAGCCAGATACCTGTGACCTGGCTCTGTCATGGGCCCCAAACATGAAGAATGGGCACTCTGTGCTGAGAAATACAAAACTCACGTGCTCCCCGGAGTTTCTCACCTCACTGCCTCTGCTCAGGGAGGAGGGTGAATATTCAGCCCTCCCCAAGCTCTGGGGCTTGGCTCAAGCAGCTTCCCTTGGCAGGAAACCTAGTGGAACTCTTAACCCAGGGGCGCCTGGGTGGCTCAGTGGGTTAAGCGTCTGTCTTTGGCTCAGGTCATGATCTCAGGGTCCTGGGACCGAGCCCAGCATTGGGCCCCCTGCTCAGCAGGGAGCCTGCTTCCCCCTCTCTCTGCCTGCCTCTCTGCTTACTTGTGATCTCTCTCTCTCTCTGTCAAATAAATAAATAAAAAAAATCTTTAAAATAATTCATGCAAATTCTGCATACTCTTCCCCATTATATTAGCATCTTTTAGAAATTTAAAAAGCAAACACACTCAATTTCCCTGAAATATCCAAGAGAATTTGTTACTCTGGTATAATGTGTCTTTTTTTTTTTTCTTTCCAAATCACTTAAGGTTTAGGGACAACTGACCTGGAGGCAGGAAACTTTGGTAAATTTGGGTTGTATCCATCACTCTTTGAGGAACTTTCTTGACTAGTCAGTAACTCAGTTCCTTCATCTGTAAAATGGGCATAATTGCATCTACCTTTCTAGCATTCAGAGGTGGGATATATAAAGCACTACAGAGCATGATTCCTCATAGTAAGTGCCCTGTAAAGGTTTTCGTTGTTGTTATTTATTATTAAAATTTTCAGTGATATGCTGTGTCCCATTAGAGGAGCCAAACATAGAGGAAGCTTCCTCACCATAAGGGCTTAAGTAAAGTCTTCCTTCCAAATCCTTTAAATTGCATAATGTCTGATTATGGTTCCCCTTGCAGACCTTCTTGAACTACATTTTGATAGATTTTTCTGGATGCAGGGCTTGGGGAAGGTGCACTAGTATCTCCAGAAAAGGACCCCATAGACAGAGGTCTGTTCAGAGTTAGCCTGAGGGTCCCATCACCAAGCTTGGAGGAATGTCGAACAAGCTGGATCCCATGGAGCATGTGAGGGTGATGTCTCCGGCTCAGGTCAGTCACACTTACCCCGCGGTGTTGATGATGTCATCGCTCCTCCCCAGGAACCAGATGTAGCCCTCTTCATCCATAGTTGCTCTATCTCCAGAGTTGTAAAAGTCCCCACACTCCACTTCAGCTGTCTTTACTGGGTTGTCCTGCAAAGACAACACTCCTTTGTTGAAGGCAATGAGTTTAGAGATGATGAGCCACAACCTGGTGCTCGGATCTGGGTCTGGATCTTGCTCCTTGCTCTACCTACCCCCGGGCAAGTTTTGTAATCCCCTGAGTCTATTTTCATTATATCCAAGTACTCAATGAACACTACTTGTCAAGTAGTGAGCAGTCCTGAGCCAATTTTAAGAATAATTTTTTTATTCTTTGCCCCAGGGGTACAGGTCTGTGAATCATTCGGCTTACATCTTTCACAGCATTTACCAAAGCACAAACCCTCCCCAATGTCCATAACCTATCCACCCTATCCCTACCCTCCCACCCCCCAGTAACCCTCAGTTTGTTTTCTGAGATTAGGAGTCTCTTATGGTTTTTCTCCTTCCCCATCCCATTTTCTCTTCTGTGTGGCACTCTAGTTGAAAAAAATTTCCCACTAGAACATGGACCCTGTGTGTTTCATTTATTGTTCTCAGCTTAGCATTCACACAGTGCCTGGACAAATGAGAGGTGTCAATAAACTTTTTTTTAAATGAAATTCCTTCCCCAAATACTACCTCATCTGATTCTCCCAGAAAACCTATAAGGCTTTTATTTTTCTAATTAAACTGTTTATCTTAAGATCATTATATATGTGCAGGGTACCTGGGTGGCTCAGTCGGTTGGGTGGATGACTCTTGATTTCGGCTCAGGTCATAATCTCAGGGTCCTGAGATTGAGCCCTGCATAGGGCTTTGCACTCAGCATGGAGCCTGCTTGAGATTCTCTGTCTCCCTCAGTCCCTTCCCAACTGATGCACACACTCATGCACACATGTTCTCTCTCTCTCTCTAATAAATAAATTTTTAAAAAAAAAGATAATTATATATTTGCATGCAGTTACAAGAATAACATAGAGAGATCTTGTGGGTCATTTACTCAGTTTTCCCCAATGGTTGCATCCTGCAAAACTGCAGTTCTGTATCACAACCAGGATATTGACATTGCTACAGTCCACGAATCTCACTCAGATCTCCCAGCAGTTTACCTGTACTTTTTTGTGTGTGTCTGGGTGTATTTAGTACTATGCAGTTTTATCAAATGTGCAGGTTTGTGCATCCACTACCAGAGTGAAGATACTCCCTTCAACCTGAGGATATCCCGTGTTGTTCTTTTGTATCCACACCCATCTCCCTGATCTTTTCCCTCCCACCTCCCTCCAAACCCCTAAGCCCTTGGCAGTGGACTGATCTATTCCCTAGTTTTATAATTTTGTCACTTTAAGAATGTTACATAAGTGGACTCCTATAGTATGTAACCTTTGGGACTAGCTCTGTTTTTTATTTTTTTCAGTCAGTGTAATTTTCTGGAAATTCATCCACTTTCTTATGCTCATCAATACTTTGATCCTATTTACTGCTAAATGGTATTTCATGTTATGGATGAACCCTAGTTTGGGTGTCAACCCATTGAAGGGCATCTGGGTTGTTTCCAGTTTGGGCCATTGTGAATAAAGCTGCTCTCAACATTCATGTGCAAGTTTTATGTGAGTCATAGCCCATAGCAGAAGAAATGAATGCTGTCTACGGCCATACCACCCTGAACGCGCCCGATCTCGTCTGATCTCGGAAGCTAAGCAGGGTCGGGCCTGGTTAGTACTTGGATGGGAGAAATGAATGCTTAGAGAAGCACAATAACTTCCTCAAAGTCACTGAGCTGGTCAGTGGTAGGGTTGGGATTTGAATTTAATTCTTGCTCCATAGCCTATGCACTCGACCACTAAGCAATGTGTTGAGGTCATCCCTCTCATGAAACATGAAATGATTTCAAGAGGTTCCAGGAAAAAAAAATTAAAAAACATTGAATGACATCCCATTTTAGGTTCCTTTTGAACTGTTCTGATTGTATTAAGGAGACTCTCTGACAGGTTTTTAAAGGCTCTGGAACTACCAAGAGTGAGTTTCGGGACTGGAGTTTTTAGTGGGAACAGGGTTTAGTTAGAATTCAAGAAAATTTTTTCATTTGCATTATAGTTATGGTTAGAATTGATTTCTATTTTTGGCAAGTCCTGTTTTCCATTTGTGATACCAGATCAATTTTTTAAAAAAACAGGTGTTTTAAAGTAAAATAATGATTATTGTGTGCATCTGTTCTAACCTATTTGGGGGGCTGCTTGAAGGACAGGTGCAAGGTTCTCATTTTATGTAACTCAGAAAAAAGCAGCAGGTACTGGTAATAGAAGCTACCAGGCAAACTACAAAAGTTAAGGCACCTGAGGTAAGAGACTATGGGTGGAGATATACAATAGACCATCAAGGTCTGGGGGAGATGCTGGGTGAGTTTTTGTTTGTTTGTTTGAATTTCAGATGTTCAAGACAGCTATGTACATAGGGGAATTAAGACAGCCATGAACATGCCTGGGCAAGAGGCATGCTCAGCAAAGTCCTGAGAAGACCTTAAGCTTTCATCTCAGGGTGATCCCTAGGCTCAGAGCAAGTCCAGCTAAGTGGTGAAAGAGTGTTCCAGCTCAGAGCCAATCTGCACAGTGGCTGTCCTCTCCCTCTCTCTCTCTCTCTCTCCTCTCACTTTTTTGGTTGGTGATGTTTTTCTTTGTTCATTTGAGCTCCTGCCACTCAAGGAAATCTATGTCAAAACATTAATTGAACATGAGCTAAAGGATCAGAAACTTGAGTGATCACATATGACAAACAATAGTCTTTAAAGAATTTGCAAAAGTACAACAAAGGACTACTATAGCCTTCAACCGTCCAAAATAAAAAACAGAACAATGAAACCCCAGCAACCTCAACCCCTAGGGAAGTGAGAGAATCTGATTTCTGGAGTTCACTCATATGTGGAATTTAAGAAACAAGACAAATGAATATGGGTGGAAAAACGAGAGGAAAACTAAGAACCGGACTCTTAACTGTAGAGAACAAAGTGATGGTTACCAGAGGGGAGGGACAGGGGGATGTGTGAAATAGGTGATGGGGATTAAAGAGTGCACTTGTTATGATGAGCAATGGCTGTTGTATGTAAGTGATGAATCACTAAATTCTATACCTGGGACTAATATTGTACTATATGTTGACTAACTGGAATTTAAATAAAAACGTGGAAGAAATAATAATAATAATAAGTCAAACATGTTAAATGTGATAAAAAAACTAAGAGAAAAAATGGACAAAGAACTAAAAAACAAAAAATTATAGATGTCAAAAGAAATGCAGAAAACAATTCTATTTAGGATAATATCAAAAAGAATATAATACTAAGAATAAATTTAGTCAAGAAAGTAAAAGACTTGTACACTGAAAAATAAAAACTATTGCTGAAAGAAATGAAAAAAGGCATCAATAAATGGAAAGACATACTGTATTAACTGGAGACTTAAGACGACAATACTACCCAAAGCCATCTACAGATTCAATGCACTCCCTATCAAAATCTCAGTGGTATAGAGATACTCATCCTAAAACTGATATGAAATCTTGAGGGATCCCAAATATCCAAGACAATCTTTTATTTTTTTTTTTTAAAGATTTTATTTATTTATTTCACAGAGGGAGAGAGATCACAAGGAGGCAGAGAGGCAGGCAGAGAGAGAGGGGGAAGCAGGCTCCCCGCTGAGCAGGGAGCCCGATGCGGGCCTCGATCCCAGGACCCTGAGATCATGACCTGAGCCGAAAGCAGGGGCATTAACCCACTGAGCCACCCAGGCGCCCCCAAGACAATCTTTTAAAGGGAGAAGAAATTTGAAGGCTTACAATCCTGATTTTTAAATTTACTGTAAAACTACAGTAAACAAAACAGTGTGATACTGGCATTTAAAAAAAAAGACACATAGATGATTGGAATAGAACACAGAACCCTGAAAAAAAGCCCTTACATATACTGTCAATGGATTTTAGGCAAGAATGCCAAGAGCATTCAGTGGGAAAAGTCAATCTTTTCAACAAATGGCACTGAGGAACTGGGATGTTCAGATGCAAATGAATGCAGTTACCTTATATACCATATACACAAATTAATGCAAAATGAATAATAAAAAAAAAAAACCTAAACAGAAGAGCTAAAATTCTGAAACCCTTAGAAGAAAACATAGGGGAAGTCTTCATGATTTTGGATTTGATAATTATTTATTGACTATGACAACAAAAGCACAGGAAACAAAAGAAAAAAAATAGATAAAATGTTCCTCATCAAATTTTTAAAAATTTACCATGAAAGGACACTATCAAAAGAGTGAAGAGACAATGCACTGAATGGGAGAAAATATTTGTAAAGCATATACCTTATAAGGGGTTCATATCCAGACTATATAAAGAGCTCTTACAAATCAACAACAAAACAAACAACCCAATTTTAAAAATAGGCAAAGGACTTGAATAAACAATTCTCCGGAGAAGGTACACAAATGGCCAATAAGCACATGAAAAGATGCTCAACACCACTAGTCATTAGGGAGAGGCAAATCAAAACCACAGTGAGACACCATTCACCCATGCTAGAATGACTATTATACACACAAAACAAACCTGAAAATAACAAGGATTAGCAAAGAGATGGAGAAACTAGAACACTTGTGCACTGCTGATAGAAATATAAAATGGTGCAGCCACTGTGGAAAACATTTTGGCAGTTCCTCAAAAAGTTAAATATAGAATTACCACATGATGCAGCAATTCCATTTTCAGGTATATACCCAAAAGAAGTGAAAGCAGGGACTCAAACAGATACTGGCACACCAATGTTCACTGCAGCATTATTCACAGTAGCCAAAGGGTGGAAATAATCTAAATGTCTATGAAGACATTGATGGATATACAATATATGGTACACCCATACAATACCATTCAGCCTGAAAAAAATGACATTTGGTCACATGCTACAACATGGATGAACCTTGAAAACCTGTGCTAAGTGAGGTAAGCCAGACACAAAAGGGCAAATGTATAATTCCACTTAGTCGAGGTACCTAAAATAGGCAAATTCTTAAAGCCAAAAAGTATATTAAAGGTTACCAAATGCTGGAGATATGAAGAGGAGGGGGGAATTATCGTTTAATGGGAACAGAGTCTCCATTTGGAATGGAAAAAATTTCTGCAGATGCATGGTGGTAACTGCTGTACAATGTTGTGGATTTACTCAGGGCCACTGAATTGTATGCTTAAAATGGTGAAAAGGGTAAATTTTATATGTTTTACCTCAGTAAAAGAAAAGAAAGGAAAAAAGCAAACAAATCTCAGTGCAAGAGTGATAACATATCATAGTCAAGAAAGCATGTGAAATGGGACATAGATGTGGGCATAGGGGAGGACAGCTTCGTAAAATAAAATATGTTATTTCCAATTTTTAAAAAATGCTGTTGCTCTGGACCATCCCAGTTTAATTTAGCCAGAATCTGTGTGGTTGGATCCAAAAATTGATTTTTTTAAAAAATCTCCTCAACTGATTCTAGCATACAGGCAGGGTTGAGAGCCAATGATCTATATACATGTTACTCTGTTTATTTTCACTTTTATCGAAGCCTAAAGTCGTGCTACTTTGAATTAAAGCTAGGGCCAGCATATTTGGTTTTGGGCAATAACATCACAAAAGGAGCAGCACCACCCACACCGGCGGCCACAGCATGAGGCCAACAGTGACACCAATAGCTGTTTCTGTGGAGAAAGGAGATGGGTCTAAGGTCAATCCCAAGGTCTGTTCACTCTCCCCTGACCAGTCTTGGAAGCTGAGAATTTGCCTGGTCAAGAGTTTCAGGTTTCCTTAGAGCCTATTACAGTTTTATGTCATCCCTGGATTTCTTATGTAGGGTTTGGGAACCAAAAAGATGCCGATTTGAATCCTATACCTGCCATTTACTTGACATGGGGAAGACATATAAAGCTTCCAATCTGCAGTTTCTTTCTCTGTGAAGTAGAGGCACCACTGTCCTCTCTGGAGGCTCAGCAAGGTTAACAGATTTGTGCACACCCTGTTAGTAAGTGGGACTGTAGGATTTGAACCCAATCAAGGCTTCTTATACACTCAACCTCAAGAGATCATTGGAACCTAAGCCTGGGGTGCTACTTTCTACCCTTTGGCACTTAAGTGCCAGATGGCTGGGACAGGAAGGGATGTGAAAACACCCTAGGAGCTTAGAGATTAATTAGAACAGGCTTCATAGAGTTGGAGTGACTGAAGGGAGATGTGAAGAAGGCTCATGGTGCAGAGTTGAATCCACCCACTTAGCACCCACACAGCTCCCTGAAGGGATTTTGGGGGCCTGGAAGGGGACAGGTGAGGATCACCACTTACTTCATAGCACATGAAGAGGCCAATGGGCTTGGTGGGCTTTATCCTGATGCCAATGTTGCCTTCAGTGTTGAACGGCAGGCTGTTGCCCTTGTCGTCAATGATCTGGAACAAGAAGTCTGTGAATCCCACCCTGCAGGGCCACACCAACATGCCTGCCCCACCCACACAGTACCTATTTGTGTGCCACCAGTGAGAAGAAATGGGGGGAGGAGCCCTGCCGGAAAATAGAAGTCTTTGAAATCAGAAAATGGTGAAACCCAAGTTATGGGTCTATTGGTCTCATGGATATGCAGACATGGCAAATGTGTCTTCAAGCTAGAAAACACAGATCAGGAAAAACTAGAAGCACCAGCATTTGAAGAAAGCTGCCAGTGCTCTGTCCCTCTGTTATGTGTAAGGCTTCCAGCTGCCAGGACGACTAGCATTCATGCCCAGGATACTGCAGATCTCAACCGAAGCCTCCCTGGGAAATCGGAAGGAAAATAGGAGCGGAGGAAGAAGGACGACAACTGGGGTTGGGGGTGTGGTGGAGAGGGCACAGCTGGTTGTGTCTCCTGGTGTCACACAATTGTCCAATCCCAGCTGAGCCCTAACTGCTCCCAGAAAATGCCTTTAGGGCCAGACCTGGACGTCGAGGTGGGGCATGCTTTTCCCCATGGAACCGGGCTTGATCTTCATTCCCCGGAGAGTGGCGCAACATACTCCCTATTCACAAAAGAAAGAAAATGAAGTTGGACAGAGAGTCCAGGCTGATTACAAAACATCAGGAACCACAGAGAGCATCCTCACTCACTGATGTCATTTGATGCAGAGCCCTTATGGGGAAGCTTAGAAAGCCCAGATTCTAGGTGTAAGGCATTGACCTAACTCTGGTCAGCAGATATTAACCGCACCTGACATGGACTGGGCCTGTGCTAGCTCCTGCAGCCACCAGGTACAGCGAGAGGGGCCAAAAATGAAGCAAAGGGGACAACCTGGGGCTATGGGCACGTAACCCTGTCTCAATGACTCGGAGCTGTGTTGAGAATATTTAGATTGTCCTGCTCCCTCTGCTAGGCAACCGCCTCACCCCATTTATCTTTCCGATGAACCTTATTCCTCCTTTAAGATACACTAAAATATCTTTCTAAAGCTAAGTCAGACGAGGATTTGAATCTTTTTTTTTTTTTTTAGATTTTATGTGTTTATTTGAGAGAAAGTGAGAGACAGAACAAGGGGGGAGGAGGAGGGGCAGAAGGAGAGGGAGAAGCAGACTCTCCAGCTGAGCAGGGAGCCCGGCGTGAAGCTTGATCCCAGGACCCCAGGACCAGGACCTGAGCAAAAGGAAGACACTTAACTGATTGAGCCACCCAGCTGCCCCCAAGATTTGAATCTTGACTCCAGCTATGTGCCAATTAATCCCCCTTCATCTTCTCCGTAGAGGGGAGTAATTTTAACACTTACCTCTCAGAGTACCTATGAGTATGTGGAAAAGTCCTCACACAGTGTCTGGCACACCAAGTTAGTTCTTTAAACAGTTACTAGCAGCTATTATTCAGGCCCCAAGAAAAGTCAGTTGGAAGGGTCCCCTTCTGCAGTCCTTTTTCCCACACTTCCCCTATAGCCAACACAGCATTATATTTCTTTTTTTTAAAGAGTTATCCATTTGTTTTAGAGAGAGAAAAAGAGCACAAGAGTGCTTGAATGGGGTTGGTGGGGCAGAGGGAGAGAGAATCATAGGCTGAGCATGGAGCCTATAGGAGGGTTCAATCCGACGACCCATGAGATCACGATCTGAGGCAAAACTAAGAGTCTGAGGCTCAACTGACTGAACCTCCTGGGAGCTCCCACATTATACTTATTTTTGCTTATCTGTTTCCCTCAGTGGATAACAAGCATCCTGAGAATAGAGATTGCCACATTCTTCTCTACTATCCAAGCATCTAGTGTAACACTTATAAATAACAAATAAATAAATAAAATCTTTAAAAATAAATAAATAATAAATAAATAAAATAAAATAATAACAAATAAATAAATAAAATCTTTAAAAAAAGAAAAAAATGATCTAGAAAAAGGAGGTGTGAAATCTAAGACTGAAGCTTTAAAGAAAGTAATCATTATGATTCTTTTTTTAAATTTTATTTATTTATTTATTTATTTCACAGAGGGAGAGAGATCACAAGGAGGCAGAGAGGCAGGCAGAGAGAGAGGGAGAAGCAGGCTCCCTGCTGAGCAGAGAGCCCGATGCGGGCCTCGATCCCAGGACCCTGAGATCATGACCTGAGCCGAAAGCAGAGGCTTTAACCCACTGAGCCACCCAGGCGCCCAATCATTATGATTCTTAATGGTGAAAAGTTGCCTGGACTTTTGATGACCATCATTCATTTTGTGCTACCTCTTCAGGATCATACCATCAAAAAATTATTTCTGGTATTTTGGGAAATTGTTCCTAAAATAACTCCAGATGGGAGACTTCTACATGAAATGATCCTTGTATGTGATGCAGACAGAAAGGATCTTCAGCATCCTAATGAATTTATTCGAGGATCCACTCTTCATTTTCTTTGCAAATTGAAAGAAGCAGAGTTGTTAGAACCTTTAATGCCAGCTATCTGTGCTTGTTTGGAGCACCGACACAGCTATGTTAGAAGAAATGCTGTCTTGGCCATCTATACAATCTATAGGAATTTTGAACATCTTATTCCTGATACTCCTGAACTGATACATGATTTCCGGGTGAATGAGAAGGATGCAAGTTGCAAAAGGAATGCATTTATGATGCTAATTCATGCAGATCAGGAGCGAGCTTTGGATTACCTAAGTACTTGCATTGATCAAATTCAAACATTTGGAGACATTCTTCAATGGGTTATTGTTGAACTAATTTATAAGGTCTCTCATGCTAATCCATCAGAAAGGGCTCGTTTCATTTGCTGCATCTATAACTTACTACAGTCATCTAGCCCAGCTGTAAAGTATGAAGCTGCCGGAACATTAGGGACACTCTCTAGTGCGCCCACTGCAATCAAGGCTGCTGCCCAGTGTTACATTGATTTGATTATTAAGGAGAGTGACAACAATGTAAAGCTCATAGTTCTGGACCGATCGATAGAACTAAAAGAGCATCCTGCTCATGAACGAGTACTACAGGACCTGGTTATGGACATCCTGAGGGTATTGAGCACACCAGACTTAGAAGTACGCAAGAAAACTGCAGTTAGCACTGGATCTTATCTCTTCTAGGAATGTTGAAGAGTTGGTTATTGTTCTGAAGAAGGAAGTGATTAAAACAAATAATGTGTCTGAGCATGAAGATACTGACAAATACAGACAACTCCTTGTGAGAACATAAATCTGTCAAGATTTACCGAGGGGCATTATGGATCCTGGGAGAATACTGTAGTACCGAGGAAGACATTCAGAGTGTGATGGCTGATGGAGTTTGTTCGTGAAGCCATTCAGCGCTTTGATAACCTGAGAATGCTTATTGTTGAGAAGATGCTTGAAGTCTTTCACGCTATTAAATCTGTCAAGATTTACCGAGGGGCATTATGGATCCTGGGAGAATACTGTAGTACCGAGGAAGACATTCAGAGTGTGATGGCTGAGGTCCGCAGGTCCCTTGGGGAGATCCCAATTGTAGAGTCAGAAATAAAGAAAGAAGCTGGTGAATTAAAACCTGAAGAGGAAATAACTGTGGGGCCAGTTCAGAAGTTGGTAACTGAGATGGGCACCTATGCAACTCAGAGTGCCCTTAGCAGTTCTCAACTGACAAAGAAAGAGGAAGAAAGACCTCCCCTGAGAGGCTTCCTTCTGGATGGAGATTTCTTTGTTGCTGCCTCCCTTGCCACAACTCTGACCAAGATTGCCTTGTGCTATGTAGCTTTGGTTCAGGAGAAGAAAAAGCAAAATTCTTTTGTTGCTGAGGCTATCTTGCTCATGGCCACTATCCTTCATTTGGGAAAATCCTCTCTTCCTAAGAACCCAATTACAGATGATGATGTAGATCGAATTTCCCTGTGCCTCAAGGTCTTATCTGAATGTACACCTTTAATGAATGACATTTTCAATAAGGAATGGAGACAGTCCCTTTCTCACATGTTATCTGCTAAACTCGAAGAAGAGAAATTATCCCAGAAGAAAGAATCTGAAAAGAGGAATGTGACAGTACAGCCCGATGACCCCATTTCTTTTATGCAACTAACTGCAAAGAATGAAATGAACTGCAAGGAAGATCAGTTTCAGCTGAGCTTGCTGGCAGCAACGGGCGACACACAGAGGAAGGAGGCAGCAGATCCCTTCTCATCTAAACTTAACAAGGTCACCCAGTTGACAGGTTTCTCAGATCCTGTATATGCAGAAGCTTATGTTCATGTCAACAAGTATGATATTGTCCTGGATATACTTGTTGTAAACCAAACCAGTGATACTTTGCAGAACTGCACATTAGAGTTAGCTACTCTGGGGTATCTGAAACTTGTGGAAAAACCATCTCCTTTGACTCTTTCTCCTCATGATTTTGGAAATATTAAAGCTAATGTTAAAGGAGCATCCATAGAAAATGGAATAATTTTTGGTAATATAGTTTATGATGTCTCTGGAGCAGCAAGTGACAAAAATTGTGTAGTCCTCAGTGATATTCACATCGACATCATGGACTATATCCAGCCTGCCATGTGCACAGATGCTGAATTCCGTCAGATGTGGACTGAATTCGAATGGGAAAACAAAGTGACGGTCAACACAAATATAATTGATTTAAATGACTACTTACAGCATATATTAAAGTCAACTAGCATGAAATGCCTCACTCCAGAGAAGGCTCTTTCTGGTTACTGTGGCTTTTTGGCAGCCAACCTGTATGCTCGCTCCATATTTGGAGAAGATGCACTTGCAAATGTCAGCATTGAGAAGCCAGTTCAACAGGGACCAGAGGCCCCTGTTACTGGCCACATAAGAATCCGTGCAAAGGGGCGCCTGGGTGGCTCAGTGGGTTAAAGCCTCTGCCTTTGGCTCAGGTCATGATCTCAAGGTCCTGGGATCAAGCCCCTGCTCAGCAGGGAGCCTGCTTTCTCCTCTCTCTAGGCCTGCCTCTCTGCCTACTTGTGATCTCTCTCTCTCTCTGTGAAATATATATATATATATATATATATATATATATATATACACACACACACACACACATATATATATATATTTTTTTTCCAAAAAAGTCAGACAAGTATGTGAATTGAGGCTACAATAGTCATTTAGTCCAGATCCTGAGATGGTAGTCATCCCTCTGTCAGCTACTAGGATAACAAGGAGGTTGGGGAAAGTGCCTCTGCCCAGCAACAGCAACAGAAATGGCTTGAGAACTGTGTTTGAAGAAAGATACCTGCCCCTGCCCCTACTATTATTGATAAAGTTTTTGTGGTTCAAGACATGCATGCTACTCTGAATGCCCTGCCACCTGGCTGCTCAGTGACGTCTTTGGGAGTCACATTCTGTGTGTGTGTGTGTGTGTGTGTGTGTGTGTGTGTGTGTGTGTTCGGTATATACACAAAGTCTCTGCTCCCTCCAGAACCCCAGCTAGTGTCCCACAGTCAAACCTGTATGCTGTCCACATAAACACCCAGAAATGAACTTCTGGGGCCAGCCCCTACCTGCCTGTGGTTGCCACCCTAGGAAGGGATGGTGAAGAGGGCAGGACTTGCAGATGGTTGCCTCCATGTTACTGTAGAGAACCTCCCATCCTGCCACCCATCCTGCGCTCCCTAATGATCACAAGGATGGCAGCACTATGTCCTTAGACCCCTTTCAAAGTTTCATCCAATAGTTTTCAGTGCTTTGGCCTCTTGACAGACAGATGAGCTGTGAACTGTCTTTGTGCAAATTGATTAGAGGCAAAGTAGCCTAGAAATCTGAAGCCTCTCATCAGCTTTGGGCAATGCTATGAGCAGAGTGGGGCCTCTGCACATACATGGTTCAGTTCATCTGCTGGGCTCAGTGGCTCGGCACATCCTGACTGACCCAAAAAGGACCATCAACCTACTGTTTCTGACTGTCCGTAGGCTTCATGGAGCAGAATGCCTGTCCGTCTTCTCCACTCCTCTTGCTCCTCCGGCAGCAGAGCCTCTCCACCAGTACAGCAATGCTCCAGGGTAGGGAATTTGAGACTTAGGGGAAGGCAAAGTGACAAGAGAACTTGCAGTCAGGCCTTGGAGGCTCTGCCCCAGGCCCAGAGTGTTAAGAGCTCAGAGGCCTCTTCATCTGGATCATTCATGCTTCTGCTTTCTCATGTTCTTACTTGCCTTTTGGGCAATTTGCTGGTGGTCAAAGCCAAGTGGAGATCACTCACTTCCTGTCAGTTCATGCTAACTCTTCTGGCAAAGGGTGAGTGGTGGTGGTGAGGCTAATGGGTTTGGATCAAAGGTTTGGATCAACTTTGGAAGTTGACATAAAAAGATGGCAAATATGTATTTATCAGACATTGTCTTCACATTCTCTGTGGCTATGAGGGTTATATTATAAACCATAATGCGTGTGTGGGATAAAGATCCCAAGAGCATGTTAGGATGCTAACAGAACTGCATTGCCTTCTCTGAAGAGTAGGGTCATGTGAATTGAAGGGCTTTTGTATTTGTGAGCAGAGAATGCAAGTTAGAGGGTAGAAATGCATTGCCCAGAACAGCAAGGAAGACTGGGATGAGTATAGGAAAAGAGAGAAGGGTTGCAGTAGGACCCCTGAGAGAAAGAATTTCAGAGAGAGCAGAAAAGTCGGCTGTGAACATCTGTAGTAGGTACATTGCATGATGTAAATCCTCTTCTTCATTTTTCTCCATAAAATTTTCTGCTAATAAAAAAACAACCACAAAATAATGATGGATTCCCTGAAGGATATGGGGAGAAGAGATTGAGGTCTGAGTACCAGGTGGCCTGGGCTGAGCCAGGTCAGCTCTTGGGGATGAGAGAAAAGCAGACATCTGGTTCACCTTCTCATCCTCATCACCCTGTCCTGGTACATCAGAGTCAAAGTCAGGGACAGGAGGGCTGAGTTCACTAAGGGTGTCTTCTTCATTCTTCTGCAGCTTTATCCAAAGTAGATAAAACGGGCAGATTCTCTGATGCAGTCATTAGCTATGTTTTGGTTGTATTTTTACTGGGTTTGGACAAAGATCATCAACTGAAGAATGTTTCAAAAAGTAGCTTAATATGAGCTTTGAAATACAGATGGAAACAGAATCCAACCAGCTTGAAGCTTCATGAATAACATCAAAACTGTGTTTCAGAGTTAGTTTCATAAAGGTAGTCATAGAACACCTTAGTATTTTAATTCTATATTTAAGACATGGTGCTCTGATTTTTGAAGTAGCCATTTTAATCTCAGACTCTTTAAAAGATACATAAATGACCATAAGTTTCAAAGAGCAGATTTCAGTTTAGCTAAAATTAACTTGCAAACATGGGGAAAAGCAAAAATAAACCTCTACAGTAAGAGAACACGATGTATCCATCAGATTGACAAAAATTAAAAACTCTGACAATAATAAATATTGCCAATGTTGTGAAACAATGGAAATTCTTCTATCTTGCTAGCAAGAGCATAAACTCATTCAATACTTTGGAAAATCACATGATAAAATGTCATGTCAGTGTGAACTAGCAATTCCTCCTCCAGAAAAATGCTATAGAAACGCATGCTTATATGTACCAGCATCCACATACAAGAATTCAATGCAGCATTGATCACTAATTGCCCCAAAATGAAAACTACCCAAGTGTGCATTAATGGTAGAACAGATAAAAAAAAACACGTGAGGTTTTCATACAATGGGATATTATACAGCAATGAAAATTAACTGCAGCAACCTGTAGCAACATAGACAGATCTTAAAAACATAATGCTGAAAAAAGAAGCCAGACATTACAGAATAATATATGATTATACACATAAAGATCAAAGGCAAGTAAAATATAATAATTTGTTTAGGGATATTTCTTTAGGAGGTAAACTAACAGGGAAAACAAGGAAATGAACACCATAAATATCAAGATAGTAAATTCCTTTAGGGGAGAAAGAGAGCTATGTAGAGATCTCTGGGGTGTGGGCAATATTCTATTTTTGTGATTCAGGGGAGTGGTAACACAGGTGTTTTTCAAAAACTCATTAATCTATACATTTATGTCTTATGTATTTTTCTGCATGTTTTTCCTTTCATAAGAGAAAATGTTTAAAAAAGAATAAACCCACAATGATGCAAGGCTTACTGAATGTTTTTCATTTGGATCTTGGAGTCTTGCTTTAATGAACTAATTATCACCACCGATGCTAACCTCACACACACACACACACACACACACACACACACACACACACACCCCTCAAAGAACCACAGTTAAAAATCGACTGTGGTACATTGGATTCCTTAAATTCCTACCCAAAGATTGTTATGACCAGCCACCACTACTTCTACTATACCTGCTAGAAGTGTTCAGTAGAATCATTCGATATACAAATGGTGCAGCGAGGCACTGGGTGATGGGGTATTTGAAGAACATCTAGAAAAGGAGGAGAGAAGGAATTTTATTTTTATAGTAAAGATTTAAAATATCAGTTATTATAGCATTTTAGTTCTGATCTCCCCTCTAAGAATAGCCCATTATTTATTTAATTCTTTCAATATCCCTATATTGAGCATGAATTTTGTACATGGCATGCATTAGGCACTGCTGTGAAAGCAAGAAGAGTAAGACAACATCCCAACTGAGATTAGGTACTAATACAGGAGATAAAACAGGACTTATATGGTAAGACAGAAGTTGGTAGATGTCATAAGAGAGATTGCAAGAAGGAGAACATAGCAGAGGGAAATACTCTTTTTGAATGGGTGATCCAGGGGCCTCATGGAACAGGTGGCATTCAGGTGGGGTATTTAACAAATGGACTGGTATCTACAGGCAGAGGAAAGGGGGAGGTTCTTGAAGATAGAAGGAATAGCAGGAGTAAAGTTTCCAGAGTTGAAGAAACATTTAAGTGAAGTCAAATAATATGGTTTATTTAGACAGGAGAGGAACAAGAAGTAAATTTAGGAAGACTGGGGTTAGTTGGAGCCAGATTATATAGAGTCTAAAATGTCTGGTATTCACTGTTGTTCTACTGGAGGTGGGAGACTTTCTGTTTCAAATCAGGGTGGAGATACACTGAGAGAACAAGGAACACTAAAGAGGAGAGAATGTGGGTTTGGGGTCTGCCTGCCCAACTTCAATCCTTTTACTTAATTCCTCTGTAATTCTGTTTCCTCATCTGTAAAATGAGAATATTTGTATCTTCCATACAGAACCACAGGAAGGTGTAATGGGCACATGGGGGAAATCTGCCTTCACTTTCAGTCTTTCTCATTCTGAGTCCAATCACCTCTCCCTTCCACCTCTCTCCCTTCCACCCTCCCTTTTTCCAGTATAATTAACATACAATGCTATATAGCTTCATATGTATAATACAGTGATTCAACAATTTTATATATGACTCAGTGCTCATCAGGATAAGTGTACTCTTAATCCCCTTCACCAATTTCACCCATCCTCCCATTCACCTCCCCTCTGGTAACCATCAGTTTGTCCTGTATAGTTAAGAGTCTGTTTTTTGATTTGTCTCTTTTTTTTTCTGTGTTGTTTGTTTTGTTTCTTAGATTCCACATGAGTAAAATAATATGGTATTTGTCTTCCTCTGACTTAATTTTGCTTAGCATTATACCTTCTAGATCCATCCAAGTTGTTGTAAATGGCAAGATTCCATTCTTTTTCACGGCTGAGTAATAGTCCTTCATATCTATGCCTATCTATCTATCTACCTATCTATCTATCTCACATCTTCTTTATCCATTCATCTATGGATGGATACTTGGGCTGCTTTCATAACTGGCTATTGTAAGGAATGCTGAAATAAACCCAGGAGTGCATATATCCTTTTGAAATGGTGTTTTCATATTATTTGTGTAAATACCCAGTAGTTCAATTACTGAATCATATGGTAATTCTATTTTTAAGTTTTTGAGGAACCTCCATACTGTTTTCCATTATGGCTGTACCAGCTTGCATTCCCACCAAACAGTGCATGAGAATTCCTTTTTCTCCACATCCTTGCCAACACTTGTTGTTTCTTGTGTTGTTGATTCTATTAGCCATCCGGACAGGTGTAAGGTGATATCTCACTGTGGTTTTGATTTGCATTTCCCTGATGATGGATGATGCTGAGCATCTTTTTATGTGTCTGTTGGTCATCTGGATTGTCTTCTTTGGAGAAATGTCTGCTCATGTCTTCTGCCCATTTTCAATTTGATTATTTGGAGGTTTTTTTGTGTTGAGTTATATGGATAGTACATTTTTAATTTAACATTCCTTTTTTAATCAGTATCTCATCTCCAATAAGAGGAACTGAAGCTAAAAATGTTATTAAAATCACAAAGTAACAAATGAAAAATACATCAAAATAATTAAAGTTTCAAATGCTGGTGTGTGTGTATGTGCATGTGTGTGTAAATTTGTAAAATTAATACTTTGAAGTAATTCAAGCTTAAACCACACCGAGACTTTGGAGACACCCGTGTAGTGGAGATTGTGGGGGGAAGGTGGATTTGGTGGTTTTGTGGGGGCAGCTTTAAGACTCAAGGACTGGCAGGATGTGTATAGTAAACAATGATGGAGAGACAGATATTAACATGAGGCAAGGAATGAGAAATGGAACACGCAGTCTGACATGCTGGAGGGATCATCAGATGCCATCAGATGGACTTGGGGGAGATAAATGAGGGGGAATTTGGATGGAGGGAGAAGACTAGACCTAAGGCATGGTTTTGAGAGCCCCCTGAATGGATGTGCACGCTGGTGAAATGGAAGTAGAAGAGATTGTTTAGAAGGAAGAGGAAGGATGAGGGCAGACCCCTGGAGAACTGCAGTGTTCAGGAGTAAGCTGGGTGAAGAGGATGTGGCTTCAGCAAGAGGAAAATGTTCTATAGAGGAGTTTGATACTAAGGGAGGAAAGACAGAGTTGGACCAGGTGGAGTAGGGTGAAGGGAAGCTATTTTTCAGAATGGGAAACTTTGAATATGTTTACAGACTAACGGTGCAGAGTTAATGAAGAGTAAGAGATTGAAGCTATGGAAGAAAAGATTTAATAAATGAAAGATTAATGAAGAGGGGCAAAGTGAGAGATTAAAAATACAGGAGAAAAAGTGATGAGAAGGGCTTCTAAGAGAAGGACAGAGAAAAGAGCAGGCTTCACAGAGGTTGTGGGGAGGGGACTGGACTTTGAGAAGTGGAGGGGCAGGTCTGCATCTAAGATGGAAAAAAAAGGTGTTCATGGAGACACAAAGAGCGTTTTAGGTGAAGGGAAGTACATACAGTGAAGGGGTTCACGCAGGTGACTTGAGTCATCACCACAAGGTGCATGTATCAGTAACAGCAACCACTGCTGCTTTGTGGGTGCCTCCTGTGTGCCAGCCCAGGGGTAAGCACTTCACTCACTTCACCTGTACCATCTCATTTATATTCCAACAATTTTGTGATATAGAAATTATTAAAACTCCCATTTTATAGGTAAAGAAACTGAGGCTCAGTGTAGCGAGTAAAGCACAAATAAATGTTAAACATGGGATGAGAAACTAGATTTGTCATTTTCCAAGGGCTTTGTTCTTAAACACTTCAATAAATTGAGCAACAACAACACACACACACACACACACACACACACACACGCACACGCACACGCACACAACAGCTACCTGGATCTGGCAGATCTAGGATCCAGAATCCAGGATACCTGAGCTTGTTCTGCTTGCTTTAATTTCTTAAAACGTGTTTTCAGGGTCCCAAGTCCACAAAATCTGACCCATAGGCCTGGAGGAAGGGCTTGGAATCTGCATTTTCTTCAAGGTTTCATCCAATATAATTTAGATAGAGTGATGGATTCAGTGCTGCACACTTTGAGAAACCCAGAACCAGGGTTATATTGTGCTGAATAAAATATTTATCAGCAGGGTCGCTTTTGAGTTGGGAACATGAGTTTCTTCTAGGAGTTTGTCAGTACCGGGAGGTTAGTCTTCTTACCTGTTCAACAATCTTGGGGTCAAACTGGGGCAGCTGATGGACGAAGAGTGTAGCCCCTGCTGTCCATGGTTCTAATATGCACCCAAAGAAAGACAGAATCCAGCCTGTGTCCGAAAGGCACCATAAGATATCAGATGTCTTCAGTTGCAGCAATTTCCTGCTAACTCCAAAATACAGTGGCGTCAGCTATGTGATTGATCATGAGACAATGTGACCAAGGGCTGGGGACTCTGGTTTTCAGGTGGTGACTCACCACTCATTCTTGATGCATGTGGTTTGAATGGGGATCCAGACACACTCTCACACCAGGTCCCATTTTCTGGTCATGTGTGCCTTCAACTGGTCTAGTTATAATGATCCTTAAGGCTGGGAACATGGGGACAAATCTGTAGCTCTTTTCTTGGATTTGACTCTGTTATAGTCCTAGGTAACGCTAGCAGCCATTTGGGGACAAGGTATAACAACAACAACAACAAGGAATGATAAGCCTTTCCGAGAAGGGCATCAAAACATAGCAGAAACAGGGCTGATAGATGGAGAGATGAAAACCTAATCTAGAGACTCTCTATCTATGTCTGAAGCCAAACCCCGGAGTGCCCTGCGTCAGGATCCAATAAATTCCTGTACTCATTATTTGGCTTAAAGAGGTTTAGATGGGTCTTTGTGTCATTTGTGAAGAAGAAAGAGAAAGGGAGAGAGAGAGAGAGGAAGAGGGAGAGAGAGAGATTTAATTTTTAATATTCTATCTTGGCAAAGGACTGGAAACAATTAGGCAATAGGCAATAATTGGAAGGTGGAGTGGAGAAGGTTTCTCATTTCTCTACCCTACCTTACTTCTGAGGGACCTCTGTGGACATAACTCCTTGAGAAAACACAACCCTCCCTTTAGCAGGCTATGGCTTTGAGGAACTTTACTATTAATAGAGAAGGGCTTTGATAAACAATCCACACTCCCTCATCCCAGCTCTCTTAGGACTGTGGCTCACCCACAAGAATTTACTAGCTAGGAGGACCTGTCTTCTCAGCTTCAGATTCCCTACCCACTGAACATCTCTTCTGGGGTGTCTAATCTCCACCAGGTCCTAATCTCTCCTGACTCCCTTGGACTAATTCTTTCTCCTCCAGTGTTCTCTGTATTTCAGTGAATGTTATTACTATCCATGCAACTGTCCAAGCCCAAAATCTGAGTTTGACTGGTTCCTCTCTTATCTCCCACAACTAGCCAGTAGGTCCCACCCATTTTACCTCCTAGAATCTAAAATATGTTAACTCCTTCATGTCTCTGACACCTTCGCCAAGCCACCACCATCTTGGATTATTCTAAGACCCTTCAACTCTATTCCTCCTTAACTCTATTCTGATTTTTCCCAATGTATTCTCCATATTGCAGCTACAGTGATCTTTTATCTTTTTTCCCTTTGTTTTTCTTCTTTCTTTCTTTTTCTTTCTTTCCTTCCTTCCTTCTTTCTTTCTTTCTCTTTCTTTCTTTCTTTCCCTTCCTTCCTTCCTTCCTTTCTTCCTTCCTTCTTTCCTCCCTCCCTCCCTCCCTCCCTTCCTTCGAGAGTACGCACATGCACAAGTAGGAAGTAGGAGGGGAGAGGCAGAGGGAGGAAGAGAGAGAGAATCTCAAGCAGGCTACACCTTCAGCACAGAGCCCAGGGTGGGGCTCAATCTCATGCAACATGACCTAAGCTGAAATCCAGAGCCAGATGCTTCACAGACTGAGCCACCCAGGTGCTGCCACAGTGATCTTTTAAAAACACAAATCTGATCAGGTCTTTTCCCTGCTAAAATATGTCACATTGCTCCAATACCTCCACTCTCTCTCAAAAAACAAAAACAAAAACAAATAAACAAGCAAACAAACAAAAAACCCTCTAAACTCTACACCAAGGCCCATGAGATCCTACATGATCTGGGACCTGCTTACTTTCCCAACTCCTGCCAACTGTCCCTTATCCCACACTCTGGGCACCAGCTACCCTCAAATCTCAGTAGTTATATGAACATTACTTTTTGTATCTTTGTGCCTTTGCTCTTGTTATTCAGACTACAAAGAAAGCCCTTCCCTTTTTCCCACCCCCATTCCTCCATGGTTTTGCTATTCAGTTGTTATCCTTGTATAACTTCTCATCAGCACAGACAGCCATGGTCCACCAGAAACCTTGTGGCTCCCTCTGGTCTGGTTGATAAGTTAGAAAATATAAAGAACCTGTTATGGTCTGAATATTACTATCTGGGGGAAGGGCAGAGGGGAGAAGAGGCTGAGTTTAAAACTGACTAAATGATTACCCAAGGCTACAGCTTCAGCTTCTATGATTGTTTGTTCTAGATCAGGGAGAGGCCATGATGTAGCTTGGTTCCAGGTATTATTTTTCCTAACACCTCATAATTGGGTGGCTTCAAGTTTCATTTGTCCGTAACTGGGGAGAATAAAGGACCTGTTGTTTTAGGTGACATTGTTAGTACATTCTGTCTTTCCCCACCAAACCCTGAGTCAACTGACAGGGGCACAATGGCTCTCCTACACACCTCCTGTCAAGGTGCTCAGGCAGGACTTAATGTGCCTGCTTTGTCATCAGAGGCCTCTGTCAGCAAACAGGATTCCCAGTGCTTACCTCTCAGATTTTCATCAGTCTCAACAAAAGAGCACAGAAGAGAGGAGCAGGATAAAGTCAATTCTGTTTAGAGCTCTTTTCCCAACCCCCATGTGCACTCACACACATGCACACACCACCCCAGATCTGTGACCCAGCCCATTAGTCAATGCCTTCTTTCCTACCTTGAAGGGAAAGAGGATAGCAAGGCTAATCCATGATTGTGTTTTGCCATCTTGGGGAAGCCTGTGGTCCCACTGGTGAAGAAGATGGCCATTGGGTCCAGTGTCTTTGACTTAATACAGAGGTGATCTGGAGAGGCTGATCTGCAAAGGGATTCAGTACAAAAGGGGAGAAGTCATATTTCCTGCTTTTCCATCCCCAGAGAAGCAAAAGGAGCAATATGAGGCTTGGGAGTCAGAAAAATGGAGGTTTCTAACACTGGAGGGGAAACCAGTTCCCCTGGTATTAGGAATCAAATGGAGTTTGAGAGTGAGTTGGATAAGTAGACTGACATTTCTTCATTTTAAAAAGGGGGGAAATACAGTGGATTGTTTTGCACATAACAAACACTGAAATAGCACATCCAGACAGTGCTCTAAGAGATTTACAAATAACAACTCATTCAATCTTCAGACCAACCCTAAAAGGCAAGTACTGCTCTTATTGTGCCCATTCTGTGGATGAGAAAACTGAGGCTCAGAAAGGTTTTCATAACTTGTCTGAAGACATGTAGCCAGCAAGTGGTCCAGCCAGGATTCAAATTCACTCAGTTTGATCCAAAAACTGTGCTCTTAGTCATACTGCTAAGTTTGTCTTTTACATGAACCAACTTAATAGGAATTTTATCCCCTAACCTTGGCAATCCAGGGTGGGGAAGAGAAAATGAGGATGCACATTTACCCTGGTGTAAGTTTGAGATGGAAGGTAGAATCTGTAGGGTGCCCCAGTATACCTTGATTCTTGGGGGTTTCTCCTAGACTGGGAGTCTCTTGGGCTGATAAATGCAAGTTTCCTATGGTGTTTGATCAGAGAAACTGAAAATGATCCCAAGGCTACAGGACACACTGACTCTTGCTGCAATACGATACCATATTGACTTTTAGCAATTTAAGGGAGTTTTAGAGAATATTCTTTATTTACACCATTTTCTTTCAATTGTGTGATTTTAAAATCCAGTGTAAGGTGTGACTTCAGTGTGATATTTGCCTTTTGAGGCTGAAGTAAAGGACTTTAAAAACTGAGGGGTTACTTCAAGAAGACAAACCCAGCATTGTGTGTGGGTGATAGGAAAAATGCCTGAAGGTTTACAGAGTCAGAGTTTTGGAAGTGGAAGTGGTCTTACTTAACTCCAACACTTTCTTAACTTTTCCTGCAAGGTGTCCCCAAAGGTATGCAACCCCTAACAGAAGGAAAGTGTTTGCTCTTCTAGCTACGTGACAGCCACAGCCTCAATTTTTCTTGCAGTCTCAAGGTTTCCCTTAAAAATTCATCCCTTAATCTTTCATTCAACCTCTTCGTGTATTTATTTTTTATATAAACATAATATTTCAGATTCCTTACCTACAAGGAAGACATAATACAACAACCCTCTGACTTTGTACATCTCCTTTGCTCAGCATTGATAATACTTTAGTGACAGAGGTGTGGAAGTTCAAAACCCTTATTTTACAGATAAAGCAATTGCATCCAAGAAAGGGAAAGGATTGGGGAGGGTATGTGCTATGGTGAATGCAGTGAACTGTGTAAGACTGATGAATCACAGACCTGTACTCCTGAAACAAATAATACATTATATGTTAATTTAAAAAAAAAAGAAGAAGAAAGGGGAAGGAACCAGCCCAGGGTCACACAGCAAATCAGCAGCATAACTGGGAAGAGAAGGTTTCGGCCATCAGACCTGGTGCATCTCCTCCCACTGGTTGTTTGTCTACCAGCACTTGGGAGTTAATGGCCTTCTCCTGCCCTTCCTTAGAAAGCACATTAATCAGAACAGAAACTCACTTAATCAACGATCGTAAGTCCAGCCACCCTTGATGGCTATGGTCAGACACCAGGAGCTTTGTTTTCAGAGTAGGACACTCGGAAGCTAAAGAATCCACTTCTGGGGCAAGGGCATCTGTGGTCACGATGCCCTTGGCTTTAGACACTTGTAATCGGTAGAGAAGGTCCTTGGCCTTCAGTTGGATGGTTCCTGGCATGAAGATTATTCCTAGGAATGATAAAGGAAATTTTGGGTTTCAGGCTTGGCTTATCTGCATAGAAATCCACTAGCCTCTTACAGTGCAAATTATGGTCCATGGATCAGCACCATCAGCACCACCTAAGACACAAAATTTCATGCCCCATCCCAAACCTACTGAATCAGAATCTGCATTTTAACAAGATCTCCAAGGGATTCCTATGCACATTGAAATTTGAAAAGCCTGCCCTAACCTCTTCTACACTAGACGGATCTAGCCAGTAGAGAGGTGGATCCTACCTTACACAGGATCTAGGACTATGCATGTAAGCAGGACAGTATCCCTGACATCAGGATTAGCTGCATCCCTATCTATATTTTTCTTCCCCCTTTTCCTCCTCTGTCAGTCCCTTGTGTTATCCTGAAACTCCTCTCACTCACTCTGCATATCTAAATTTAACTACATTATCCTTTGAACTTCCCTATTTTCCCTTCCATCTTCTATCACCAATAATTAGTTCAAGTCTTCATGAGCCCCTATTGGGTTCTAATATCGCCACCAGGTGCCTTGTCCTGAATCTTCCTACTTCAGTTTCCACAGAACACTGACTTTTCCCACTCCACTTTTCTTCTCTTCATCAGCACCTGTACCCTCTCTCCAGGAAAAGACCATACTCTCCACCCAACACTGAAGGCACTGCCCACCCACCCACCTGCAAATCTACTCTCTATTTTCAGTATGGCTGTTCTTCACACAGGCTTCTCCTGACTCCTGCCCATTCTTGGAATTCTCTTCCTTTGATTCTGTCTCTCTTTAATTCTGCCTATACCAGAGGGCTCAGCTCATATCTTGGATTTCCCATGGGCCATCTTTCAGGTCTACAGATGACATGGCTTCTCTATACTCTCTCTGCCATTGTTCTTTTTTTTTTTTAAGATTTTATTTATTTATTTGACAGAGAGAGATTACAAGTAGGCAGAGAGAGAGGAGGAAGCAGGCTCCCTGCTGAGCAGAGAGCCCGATGCGGGCCTCGATCCCAGGACCCTGAGATCATGACCTGAGCCGAAGGCAGTGGCTTTAACCCACTGAGCCACCCAGGCGCCCTCTGCCATTGTTCTTAATTCTTCGTTCCACATGACTTTGGTGGATTAGTCTAGTATTTTGTTGGTGAGAGAATACATGAACATGCATTATAAAGCAAATCAAAAGAGAATCCATGAGTCCCACACCAATTCTATATTATATAAATATATAAGCAATTAAAAAGGTAAGGGAAATCTCCTCAGAAGAATGCTAACTAATAAATGTATAAAGAATAATATAAGTAGAAAATTCTCATAAAAACAACCATAATAATATTTAATTCAATCAAGAATCATCAATGGATTCTCAAGTCATGGGGTGAAAGACAACTGGAAAACAGGTTATTCACACAGTCTCATAAGTATTACAGCATATATTACTTACTAATTATAAAGAGAAAAGATGCCTTGCAAAGGTGTTTGTAAGTAACACTAACGATAAATAAACCAACTTGATGTATCCCCTGATGTAAAGCACTGAGATAGGCAAACTGTTCTTTTAGTACTCTTACTAAAAATGTTTAACTGAATGTAATCCTGAGAAAAGAGTCAGAAACACAAATTTTGTGGGACCTTCTGAAAACAACTAGCTTAGACATTTCTAAAATGTGTTCATACAGAAAAGTCCAGCTTGAAGGAGGTTGAGGAGATGTGACATCGTAATGCGATGCATGATCCGCTATTGGATTTTGGATTCAAACCAAAAAATTACTACAAAAGACACTACTGGGACAATAAAAGAATTTTGGCTACGGATGTATCAGTGTTAGAGTCTTGTGTGACAACTCTGTTGTGGTTAGGTGAGGAAAAATATCTTGGATCATAACAGATGCATACACCTGTGTTTATCTGGTATTTATGGTTGTCACAATGTCTGCAACTAATACTTAAATGATTCAGTGTAGGAGGAGTGCAAAATGTTAAGAACTGATGGATCTTTATTTTTTCTTTTTTCTTTATTTTTTTAAATTTAAATTCAATTAATTAACAGATAGTGTATTATTAGTTTCAGAGGTAGAGTTCAGTGATTCATCAGTCTTATTTAACACCCAGTGCTCATTACCTGATGGATCTTTAAAAACAAAGAATGAGATTGTGCAGGAGAAAGTGTGTGCATGGATGACTTAGAGAGTTATGACACTGTATGAGTGTGTGTAAGTATGAGAGAGAGAATGAATGAGAAGGAGGAAAAGAATATTTGAGGGAGTCTGAGAAAGACAAAGTCTGTGCAGAATATGAAAAAAGATAGGAGAATATTAATATTTCAGGACCAGTTGGCTCTGGACCAGATCTAAAGTCTGTTGGGGTCTCTTTGGGTCACTGACCTGTTCGCATGCAGCCTATGACCACCAGCCACCACTCAGGCACTCGAGGCAGGACCACAGCTAGATGGTCTCCCTGCTGCAGGCCACAGATCTGGGTGAAGACGTTGGCTGTACGGCGGGATAAGTGTGTCAACTCTCTGTAACTCCACTTCAGTTCATCCCCTTGGTTATTCACCCACCACAGGGCTGGGTTTGGACCTCTCTTGCCCTCCTGGTAAAGATCATACACCATGTGTTACTTCCTACTTTAGAGGAAAATGGCACTTATTTGGCCAATCTACTACCATAGACACATTCCATTGAAAATGTAGCTCAAGGACTGAGATCCAATTTTAAAGCATTTATAGAACCAAGAAAAGTTGGGGACAAGCTGTGATCCAACCAACTTCTTCTGGTCTACTGTCGCCACCTCCTCTCAAGTCACATAAAACCATGAATAGCCTTTATGTCACCTGTTAAAGCCTAAAAATTTCATTCCCCCATGTGTCTGTCTTACTTCTATATGAACAGTAGGTTCTCCTCTGTGCCTCAGTAATATCATCTATGAAATGGGTATATTTCTCATCTATGAAATGGGTACAATATTACCTAGAAGGTAGTAAAGTTTAAATTAGCTAGCTATTTAAAGAGGTAAAGTGTATATGACAATGCCTGGCACATAGTAGGTGCTCAATAAAATTACTGTCATTATTATTACAACAGAACAAGAGACTAATTTAATTCCTGAATATTTGGAGGAATTTATTTTTAAAATTAAGTTGCCTCTAGAGGTGAAATAAGCAAGAAGTCAAACCTGGAAGCAGAAACATCAAGTAATCAACAGACTAAAATAGCTTTATAGGAATCTACAAACAATCAAGGATAAGCAGCAACCAACAAATGTCCAAACAATAAAAATTCACACTCAAAATGGTAAGAAATTTTATGTTGTTTTTGTTTACCTTTGCACCATCCCTTCTCTGGTGTTGTGAAGTATGGTCAGGAGGAAACCACCTAGTTCCCAGCACCCCCCTTGAGACAGAAGAAAAGACTAGAATTTGTTTCAATATTCTGGCTTGTCAGGATTGGTTTCTGCCTCATCCAACTTGGAGTTCAGATACAAATGGTGACCTAGTTTAAATGTCAGGTTGGAGGTGTCTGAAAACAGTGGCAGATGCCACAACGAGTGGAAACTGTAGACTATGGCCACTTCAGGGCAGGGGGGGGACAGAGGAAGGCAATAAAACATCTAGGGCCCCAAGAAGAAGCAGGTATGAGACTTTTAAGGAAATCAAAACATGAAAAAGCAGCAATGTATTTGGTAAAATTGAGAAAAGAGCACAGGCATAGACCTAGGAAAGACACATGCCTGAGACCTTAAGTTTTCATATGGTTAGATTACTGAAGGGCATTCTTTGCAAGGATCCAGCTGCAAAAACAGAGGCTGGTTGCTTTTTTCAAATATCCAATTTTCAACAACAGATCACAATGTCCTGTTGCCCATTTGAAGGAAAAAAAAATATCCAGAAGTTGACCTTAAGAGACACAGGTTTCAGTTATTAGACAGAGACTTTATTTTTTAATTTAAAAAAAATTTTTTTAGACAGAGACTTTAAAATGATTGTCTTAAACATGCTGAAAGAGCTAAAGGAAAATAGACAAAGAACTAAAGCAAATCAGAAAACAATAAATGAACAAAATGAGAACCAAACAGAAATCCTGAATCTGAAAAATACAATAACTGAATTGAAAACTTTACCAGAGGAATTCAACAACAGACTCAGTCAGACAGAAGAATCAGTGAACCTGAACACAAGTCATTTTAAATTACAGAGTCTGAGGGTCAAAAAGGATAAAAACAATAAAAAAAGTGAATAGAGCCCAAGGGACATAGTATACAAACAATCAGAGCAATATACACATTGAGAGTCCTAGAAGAAGAGAGAGAAAGGAGTGACAAGCTTATTTGAAGAAGTAATGGCTGAGGAAAAGCAAAACCATATTTGCATTAAACACAAATTTACTTCAACAGAACAGGAAAAAATATCCAGTGGAAAAAAGACAGTCTTTTCAATAAATGGTGCTGGGAAAATTGGACAGCTATATATAGAAGAATGAAATTTAGCCATTCTCTTACACCATACACAAAGATAAACTCAAAATGGACGAAAGACCTCAATGTAAGACAGGAATCCATCAAAATCCTAGAGGAGGACATAGGTAGTAACCTCTTCGACATCAGCCACAGCAACTTCTCTCGAGACACATCTCCAAAGGCAAGGGAAACAAAAGCAAAAATGAACTTTTGGGACTTCATCAAGATAAAAATCTTCTGCACAGCAAAGGAAACAGTCAACAAAACAAAGAGGCAACCCACAGAATGGGAGAAGATATTCGCATGTGACACTATAGACAAAGAGCTGATATTCAAGATCTATAAGAACTTCTCAAACTCAACACCCAAAAAACAGATAATCAAGTAAAAAAATGAGCAAAAGACATGAACAGACAGTTCTCTAATGAAGACATACAAATGGCTAGCAAACACATGAAAAAATGTTCATCATCATTAGCCATCAGGGAAATTCAAATCAAAACCACATTGAGATATGACCTTACACAAGTTAGAATGGCAAAAATTAACATGGAAGGAAACAACAAGTGTGGGAGAGGATGTGGAGAAAGGGGAACCCTCTTACACTGTTGGTGGGAATGCAAGCTGGTGCAGCCAGTTTGGAAAAAAGTGTGGAGATTCCTCAAAAAGTTAAAAATAGAGCTACCCTATGCCCTGACAATTGCATTACAGGGTATTTACACCAAAGATACAGATGTAGTGAAAAAGAAGGGCCATATGTACCCAAATGTTCATAGCAGCAATGTTTACAATAGCCAAACTGTGGAAAGAGCCGAGATGCCCTTCAACAGATGAATGGATAAAGAAGATGTGGTCCATATATACAATGGAATGTGATTCAGCGATCAGAAAGGATGAATACCCAACTTTTGCATCAACATGGATGGGCCTGGAGGAGATTATGCTGAGCGAAATAAGTCAAGCAGAGAAAACCAATTATCATATGGTTTCACTTATTTGTAGAATGTAAGGAATAGCATGGAGGACCTTAGGAGAAGGAAAGGAAAAGTGAAGGGGGGGAATCGGAGGGGGAGAAAAGCCATGAGAGACTGTGGACTCCAAGAAACAAAATGAGGGCTTTAGAGGGGAGGGGAAGGGGAGATGGGTGAGCCTGGTGGTGGGTATTAAGGAGGGCACTTATTGTATGGAGCACTGGGTGTTATATGTAAAAATGAATCATGGAACACTACATCAAAAACTAATAATGTATCGTATGGGGACTAACATAACACAATAACAACAAAAAACAAAACAAAACAAAACAAAAAACATGGGGACGCCTGGGTGGCTCAGTTGGTTTAGTGGCTGCCTTTGGCTCAGGGTCCTGGGATTGAGTCCCACATCGGGCTCCTTGCTTGGCAGGGAGCCTGTTTTTCCCTCTGCCTGCCTCCCCCGCCACTTGTGTGCTCTCTCTTACTCTCTCTGACAAATAAATAAATTAAAGTCTTAAAACCACCCCCACAAACTTATACAGTAGTATTCATTCATTCATTCATTCATTCATTCATTCAGTATATGAATATATAAATACAAAAGACTCGATGAATTCCAAATAAGAAAGCCCAAAGAGACCCACACAGAGACACACTATAATCAAACTACAAAACCCAAAATCCAAATACAGAAGAGAAAAGTGACCCATCATGTAATCCTTGATAAGATTATAAGTGGGTAGCAGACTAGAAGACAGAAAGTGCGATTATATATTTATTTATTTTATTTTATTTTTATTTAATTATTTTTTAATTTTTATTATTTGCCCCAGGGGTACAGGTCTGTGAATCAACAGGCTTACACATATCACAGCATTCACCATAGCACAAACCCTCCCCAATGTCCATAACCCATCCGTGATTATATATTTAAAGTGATGGGGAAAAACCCGTCAATCAAGAAATTCTATATTCAGCAAAATTGTCCTTCAAAAATGAAGGAAAAATCAGTCTCAGAGAAACAAAAATTGAAGGAATTCATTAACAAAAATTGAGGGTCTATAAATTCATTCCCTATAAGAAATGTTAAAAGGAGGGGTAACTGGGTGGCTCAGATGGTTAAGTGTCTGACTGGCTCAGGTCACGATCTCAGTGTTCTGGGACTGGCCTGCATTGGGCTCCTCAGTCAGTAAGGAGTCTACTTGTCCCTCTTTCTCTGCTCCTCCCCCCACTTGTGCGCTCGCTCGCTCTCTCGCTCAAATAAATAAAATCTAAAAATAAAAGAGAAAGAAATGTTAAAAGGAGTCCAAGTTGAAATAAAGGGACATTACAGAGTAGCTTGAATACATAAATTTTTGAATACAAAAATTCTGTTTTCCCAGAAGATAGAAATACCCTCTAAACTTAGAGTTGAAATTTAAATTTTTATGTAGTAATGTTTGAAGCCAAAGGAAATTGTGATATAGTTCCAAAAGATAATATGCTTAGTATTAAACTTAACAATAAAAAGGATGAACAACTAATGCACAAAGCAAGAGGGACAAATCTCAAAAGCAATAATGCTGAATCAAAGAAATCAGACACAAAAAGGTACACATCTTGTATTATTCCAATTCTATGAAACCTTAGGAAAGAGAAATATAATATCCAGTATCAGCAGATCAGTGCTGGCCTGCAGCTTAGAGTGGGGTGGGTAGGGACTGACTAGGAAAGAACAAAAGGAAACTTCTGGGGTGATAAAAATGTTCTAAAACTCCAAGTTTACGTTTAAAACATGTGCGTTTCATTCTACGTCAATTATACATTAATATATTTGATTTAAATAAACAAAAACCTACAAAGCTACTCTGACTAAAATATATTTTGAAGGAAAATTGGAAAGGTAAATCAATTACTTTAAGTATTCAAAATGAGATGATTCTTTCTGTATATCAAAACTCATGAGGGAGACACCTGGGTGGCTCCACTGGCTAAGTGTCTGCCTTCAGCTCAGGTTGTGATCTCAGTGTCTTGGGATGGAGCCTCATGTAGGGCTCCCTGCTCAGCGGGGAGTCTGCTTCTCCCTCTCCCTCTGCTTCTCCCCCCTGCTCATGCTCTTGTCTCTCTCAAGTAAATAAAATCTTAAAAACAAACAAACAAACAAACAAACAAACAAACAAACATGTACGAGTTTATGGCCTATAGAAAAAAATAGCCTCAGTCTTATTTACAATGAAATATAAGTTAAACTTCAATGTTTTCCATAAATTAATGATGGGTTACAATAGACTAACAGAATTTATATCCTAATTGACATAGATAGAACATTTTGTCTAATAATGATATAATTTACATTCTTTTCCATTTCATATGGAACTTTTACCAACCTCAAAAAATCTCAAAAGTTTAAAATAGAGTATATTTTCTGACCACAGTGGAATTAAGCTAGGAATCATTAACAACAAGGCAATGAGAAACCCACTCCCAAGTATGTGGAAACTAATTAATATGCTTCTAAATAATCTATCAGTCAGAGAAGGGTCATAAGGCAAATAGAAATTTTTTTCAACTGAATGTTAATAAAATATGACATATCAAAATCTGTACAATGCACCTAAAAGGAAAGCTTAGTGGGAAATTTGTATTTTTAAATGCATACATTAGAAAGGAAGGCAGGCCTAAAAACTTCCGTATCAACAAGCTGAACAAAGAAATCAAAGGAAATCAAATCGAAGGAAAGTTGGAGGAAGGCAATAATAAAGATAAGAGTGCACACCAGTGGAATGAAAAACAAATATAACAACTGAGAATATCAGTGAAGCCAAAGCTGGTTTTGAAAAGGTAAATAAAATTGATAAACCCTTCTGAAGACTTTTCAAGGGAAAAAAGAGAATAAAGATATTAACAATAATAATGAAACAAGATGGGATGGGGAAGGAGACAAACCATAAGAGACTCCTAATCTCATAAAACAAACTGAGGGTTACTGGGGGGTGGGAGGGTAGGGATAGGGTGGATGGGTTAGGGACATTGGGGAGGGTTTGTGCTTTGGTGAGGGCTGTGAAAGATGTAAGCCTGATGATTCACAGACCTGTACCCCTTGGGCAAATAATAAANGGAAAAAAAAAAAAAAAAAAAAAAAAAAAAAAAAAAAAAAAAAAAGATATTAACAATATTAGGAATGAAAAAGGGCATGAAATTACAATTCTTGTATGAAGAGTTGTACATTTTGTTTACTTTCCTGTCCCCATTATCTAGAATAATAATTGGTACATGGTCGGGGCTCACTAAGTCTCAGCTGAACGAACGAACGAATGAATTTGGACAGAATGTGACCTCTCGTGAATAGATTTGAGAGGTTGCTTCAGGAATTAATTAAAGTTGTGTGTACTATCTTAGAAGCCTAGAATAACAAAGGATTTAATTTCCAAGAATAGTCAGGGCTTATTAATTGGTGGTCTGTATTCCATGCCTGGAGACATGTTGTCTGGCTCACCAGGTAATCTCTCTTTTGTCTTATAACACATTCTTCGACAACACACACACACACACACACACACACACACACTCTCTCTCTCTCTCTCTCTCTCTCTCTCTCTCTCTCGCAGAAGATTTTGCCACCCCCCCAAAAAAGTTGGATTTCTAACATATTTTATAAGTAAAATATGTTGAAATTTGAGTTAAAGTAAATTCTATAATTCTATTATGGTTTTTATTGTATTGTTATTTGGGCCATGGATCAGTTCTTGGGTGATAGCTACTAAGTTGTAAGGGAGGTCCAGGAAGCCAGGGTGGACTGCAGTGGATCCTCTGAAGCGTCTTTCATAGGAACAACGTCAAGACCTATGGGGCTTGTAAGGCAGGTTTCAAAATTTTTAGTCCACCAATGTTTACCGAGGGACAGCTAGAGCTAGGTGACAGGTGCCATGCCTCACTAGAGAGACAGTGATCATGATCAAGGCAATTGGAAAAGTGGAAACAGACAGATGAGAAGTGCTATGAGAATAAATATTAAGGGGATGAAGATCCTGGGGGGTGGGGAGAATTTGGAGACATGGAGAAATTGGCAAGGATTGATAATGAAGATAGAAAACCCAACAAAGATGAGGCATCCCTGGGGTCATATTTACTCAGTGGTTATCTCCATGGGTTGATGCATTAACTAACTATAAGGACTAAATAAAGATAAATCAGGGGGAAAGTGATGGCATCTCTTCTTCCTCTCCACCTCCTCCCTCTCCAGCCTGTCTCATGGTTCAGAAAGTCCTTAATTAGATTACTGGTCAGGGCAATGATGAAAGTCATTTTAGAGTCTGAAGGCAGAGATGTTTGGCATCATCAGATTGTAAGACCAGGTTACATAAAGTATTATAGACTCAGACAGCCTGGATCCAAATCCTGTTCCTTCATTTATTGGGTATGTGGTGGTTTCTGAGGGTTATTTAAATTCTTGGAACCTCAGTTTTCCTGTCTGGAAAATGGGGATGATGAGAGTATTCATCTAATCATAGTATTAAATGCAAAGTGCTTGATTTGGGACACACACACACACACACACACACACACACATATGGCATATAAAAAATGTTCTCCCTAATTGAGTTCTCTATTTTCCTTGGTGTTACTATGGAAATTCAGAGAAAGGAAAAAGAAGGAGAGGGAGGAAGAACACTTCCATGTTACTTGAATACTAATATATAAATGCAGGTTCATGGGAAATTTAAAATTATATGAACTTCCTTTTTTTTGGTAAAAACATACCATTTTACTACTTATGACCTCTGGCCAAATGTTACAAGTGTAGGCTAAACATTTCTCTACCCTTCTCTTTTTAAAAAGTTTTATTTCAATTCAATTAATTAATATATTAACTTTCTGACTCCATCTTATATTAACTCTCTGGTCTGTCTCTTGGGGAAAAACAAACTGAGCATTTGGGTTTTTCTGCAGAGATGTGTAACCTCTAGACTTTCTTCTCTGGACAGACCCTAAAGCCATGTTCAAGTAGGCAGTTGATAGGGAGGAATCCAGTTGCACTTGCCATCTTCACAGAATGACAGAGGATATGACTTTGGTATAGATGTCAGATGCTCATGTGTACAGTCAGGTGATCTGTCCTTTCCCTATGAGTGTAGCCTGAAGTTAAGCCCAAGTCTGATGACACAAATGCTAGTTAGGCTTATAGTCTCCTTAGGTGAAGGTAAGAATTCAGACTAACAACACCTTGCTGACCTTGTTATTAGCAACTTTGCACTTGGTCACAATTATGTGATATTCTCACCCACTTTCTTGTTTCTTAAATGAGAGTATCCCCATTTCACAGATAAAACCACTGAGGCTCAGAGAAGTGAGAAAGCGGCCAGGCTGAGATTTAAACCCCCAAACATGAGCTTTTCCCACACCAATGGCAAGCTGAAGTGGAAGCCATTCCTGGTTCTGCACCCCTCAGTCTACTAGGAGCATGACAAGGTCAGTGAGGCCATTCCTATCCTCACTTCTCATCATGGGTGGCTTCTTACCATCTCCATTTGAGTCCAGTAGTCTAGGACATCACTTGCAAAGTTAAATTCCTCGGGTACATTGTAGTCATTCCATCTTGGGGCTCCAACCCCTGATAAAGGCTGGCAGCGAAGATACCCAGGGGTATGGAGAAAGCCATGGGAGAGTTTGCGGATGCTCCAGAGGCCCACAGACTTCATCAGCTGCTGCATGGTGGACAGTCCTCAGGAAGCCGGCACAGAATTCTCAGGTCACCACCTGCCTTGGGAAGAGATGTCTAATAGACTGGTCATGGAACGGTAATTTCCTCCACAAAAGGAAGGCAATAGCTTTGTTAGAGTAAAGCTTTGTTTCAGCTCACCAGAATTTGGAAGGCCCAAGTCCCACCCACATCTCTACCCCCTCTCTTGTTAAGATCCTGTACTGGATCCTGTGAGTCAATAAATTTTCCTGCCTGAAATTGGGTTTCTGTCACTTGAGACTATCAGGATATGGACAAATACTTATCACCACACTCAGGACAGACCAGACTAATATCACGCCTTCCCGAGTGGCCTGAGATCTGGCTGAAGGGGTCTTTCCCAATATTCCAGGCAGCTATTTCCAACCTATCAGAGCTGACTCATGAAATAAGATTTGTTTGCCACTCCAGATTCCAACAAAGGCCCCTTTTACATGGGAGCAGAAACTTCATTTATTATTGTTGAAGTCTGATTGTGAAAACTGTCATAAGCTAGAATGATCTTTCCATGAGAATGTTGACTGAAGAAAATCACTTCAGGAACAGCTTTGAGAGTCAAGCCCTTTACCACTAAAACCAATAAAGCCTCCTCTCTGTTGGTTCCAGCAAACACATAATACTGTTTGACAACAGACCACAGAATAGATCAATAAAACCTGTTTATTTTCAGCCAGCTTAGACCAATAATAACCTAACCCCAGTACTGATGCTGCCCCCAGAAGCCTACTTCACATTCCTAGCAGGGGGGAGGGACTGCTAAATATGCAACTGAGTTAATGTCTCCAGAAAAGAGGATAGATATATGAAAAGTTCAACCCTTAGAGAGTTTGCTTGTCACCAAGGATCCTTGGGCCACGTGACTTAATGTCCCCTTTTTAGTGCCTGTCAATCAACAGTATCATCTTGTGTTCCATCAGAGCATTTTTGGGCAAGAAAGAGACACTAAGATCTTAGCTGGCCCAGATACGGCCTTCAGGCATATTCCTGTTGGCTCTCAGTCTTTGTAGGAAAAATTTAAATTGTCAACATTTAAACCTTGGGAGATTTCATTTAAAAGTCTTCAGGTTTCTCTTGCAAGCATAAACGTCTGGCAATCTTGGTCCCTTATTTCAAACTGGCACAAATGGCTGGAGCTGAGAATTTTATGCTTCATTGAAATGGAATTTTCTCCAATTTCACAAGGTTTCCACCACTCCTTCTTTTGTCATGCCTACTTGTTTCTCCACTTACTGTGCCTGTCAAGTCTCTGGATACTTGAGCTTAAAATATTTGATTTAGACCAACATCCCCAAAGGGGATTTCTCCAAGTTTGCAAGGCAAGTTTAGTCATAAAGCTGGTTCTAGAAGTCTGCCTTCCTTGTTCTTTTGTCTAACATATACCTGCCTCCACAAGATTGAACTGATTCAGAGCAGGAATACCAGACTCACTTGTTATTTTAAGACACAGGTATATAAATAACCTCAGACTCTTCTTTATAAGACCCAAATCAGTGCAAACAACCCCTGAATAAATGGCTGAAGACAAAAAGCAAAAGGAGAGAAATAATGAGGAAATTAATTAATCCTTTATTATGGGCTAATTTGCATACCCTCAAAATTCATCTTTTGAAGTCCTAACCCCCAGTACTTCAGAATGTGACTGTATCTAGAGATAGGATCTTTTGTAGAGGCTATTAAGTTACAGTGAGGCCATTAAAAGATCTTGATGATCGGGCGCCTGGGTGGCTCAGTGGGTTAAAGCCTCTGCCTTCGGCTCAGGTCATGATCTCAGGGTCCTGGGATCGAGGCCCGCATTGGGCTCTCTGCTCCGCAGGGAGCCTGCTTCCTCCTTCTCTCTGCCTGCCTCTCTGCCTACTTGTAATCTCTCTCTCTGTATCAAATAAATAAATAAAAAATCTTTAAAAAAAAAAAAAGATCTTGATGATCTTGCACTGAACCTGAAGACACACTAGTAATATCTAACACTTGTCTTCCCACAGGATTAGTGAGGTAATCTGTATAAATTACACTGCCAGCAATTGTCTAATATACAATAAGGGCTCCATAAATATTGAAATGCTCTCTAACTACCAGCAAATTCTGAAGCAAACCACCTCCCCAACCCTGGTTAGATATTTTTTTAAAAAAATTTTTAAATGAAAGGCATTCACTTTATATAATATGAATCAACTTTTTCATAGTGGAATTTTCTCTCAAGTGTTCACTTTCTGAGTCTTCATACTCTCCTCTGTACCTTTCTGCATAGTCTACCACACTCAGAGCTACCTAACATTAAACAGATCATCCTCTATATGCCAGCCACTGTGCTAGGCATATCACGCATATATTTTCATTTATCCTTCTTATTCAACATCACCATCCTCATTTTTTTAAAAGATTTTATTTATTTATTTCACAGAGGGAGAGAGATCACAAGGAGGCAGAGAGGCAGGCAGACAGAGAGAGGGGGAAGCAGGTTCCCCGCTGAGCAGGGAGCCCGATGCGGGCCTCGATCCCAGGACCCTGAGATCATGACCTGAGCCGAAGGCAGAGGCTTTAACCCACTGAGCCACCCAAGTGCCCTACCATCCTCATTTTGCATTAAGAAAGCAAAATGTCAAAGAAGTTAAGAGCCTTGCCCAAAGTCAACCGACCGACAAATGACATTGTCAGAATCTGAAATTGGGCCCTTGGATTTTAAAACCAGGGCTCTGTAAACACTTGACTGCCTGGTGACAGACAGACAGACAGACAGACAGATACACACACCCCTCACAAAGAAGTTGTCATTTACCTGCCTTACCTGGCAGTGTCTAAAACACAGCTGGGGTTTGTCTTAGACTTGTATAGAAATTCTCACTTCTCTCTGATCAGAAAAGTTCCCGGGAGTGTGGACACAAAAAGGACTGCCCACTTCTAGGGTGGAGAACTTGGCAGGAATTGGGTGATTCTGAAATGGGAGGAGATGCAGATAGGACAGAAAACAATCCCAGCCCTACATTGGAGAGACCGTGGGTTGGAAAAATAAACTATATGAAGCCATTCCAGTTATCGGATGGCTTGTGTTGTAAAGAACAAATGAACTCTGGGGTTAGCCTGCTCTCTTTCCCAGCCCCATGCCTCCAGGGCTCACATTTAAACGACAGCCAAGTGGCAATGTTGTCTAGTAGTTAATGCCTGTGCTCTGGAAGGAGAAAGATCTGAGTTTAAGTCTCCAGTCTTCCATCTACCATCTGTTTGACTTTCATTGACCTCCTTTTTCTACCCTCGTTTCCTTACATGTAAAATAGGGATGATAACAGTGTCACCTTATGGTTGTCTTATTATTGCATTGTTAGGATTAGATGGAATAATTCATGACGAGCACATAGCATAGTGCTTGGCCTAATCAGTATTGTCTGTTTTTGTTAATTTGGGATTTGGAGAGAAACAGTTCAGTGTACTAACAAAATGCAGGGTCTTTGGAATCCCAAGGGCTTGGACTTAAATCCTGGCTCAACAACTTACAAAATGGCTGATGGACAAGCCGTTGGCCTCTCCTAACAAAACAGAGGAGTGTGCTTGTTAATAAGATATGTTCCTTGGGTTTCTTGAAAGAATAGCACCAGGTAAAGTCTACACAGCGCTTGGCTCAGACATGTAGACACTAGGTTGATATCGATGTTGCATTTAATAAGCCTGGATTACTGCATGAAGTGGCTTGTTTTGTTAGTCTTCTACTAGAGCCATTTTGAGGGTGTTGCTGGGGCATGAGGATCTCCAGGACCCTGGCCCAACTTTCACAGCAACTTTTTCCTCCCAGCCTCCAATGAAGCAGGGACAAAAGTACCATAAAGATTGCTGGGGACACCTAGAACATCCCTGCTGGATTTGAGAGCAAGCCTGGCTTCCGAGAGGTGGGTTGTCCTTCTCCTGGCCAATTCATTTATGATCAATTTTCAGCTCAAGACAGACTCTTTATGGAGAGGAGTGAGTGAGAAGGCAGTGGTAAGTTGACTGGCCATAGTAAAGATTAAACAGCCAAAGTATCAAAGTATAAAAGACCCTGATACTCAACCAGAAGAGGCAGACACTTTGGGGAAGGAAATGGGGACAGGAAGAAAAGTCCACAAGACACATTCTGGATCTCAGTGGGTCTCCCATGTGGAACTGTAACACTAGTGTTGTGGGAGAAGAAGTCTGGCTCTGTGCCAGGCAGCCTGGTTCAGTCTAGCTTTCACCAGTTACCAGCTCTGTGACACTGAGCAGGTTTCTTATCCACTGGTGCCTTGGTTTGCTCATCTGTAAAAATGGGTCTATAGTAGAGATAGTGGAATTCTCTGAAGATTCCATTCACATTTCTCTTTTCATTTCAAAGTCTCTCTTGTAGTCAGATTGAGGCCACTAAATTCCATGTCTGGGTAATGAACACCGGGCAGACACAAGTCACATCTGGTCTAGGGCATTTAAGAGCAGTTATGAGTTCTCTATACTCTCTCTTCCCCCAACTCAATAGTCTTGAAAACCCTGTGTGGAGAAAGTAACATCTGATAGTGGCAGAGACACTATCAGCCTCATTCTCTGTTGTATTGTATGGATAGAGGTTTCTATGATTTGTCCTGACCAACCACCCAGACCTGCACATGTGCAGGAGGGCTAAAGATTGTTGTTTTGTGAGACTCATGCTGCATAAGGGACCTTGGAGCCTGGTTAGTTATTAGCTGGCTTCCAGGTCAGAATTTGCCCTTCTGGTCTGGACTCTAAGAACTATACATTTTGCCTTGCATCTCTTCTGTCTCCAGGCTGGGCTAGCCCACCCAGAATGGAATCTGAAGGGGAGGGAAGGCAAACACACCTAGCCCAAGCTCCTTGAATATGTGAAGACATGATAACATAGGAATTTAGCTCACTCCAAACTGCATCTAGGCAGACATGTTTCACTTCAGAGCGCATCATTTGCCCTATGGTCCTTACGGAGATGGTCAGCTGGAAGTCTCAGCTGAGGGGTGGACACTCCACCCAGGCCTCTCAATCAGGCTACCAGTCAGACTGTCCCCACAGGGCTTCCCCAGCTAATGAGGTTGGATGTTCCCAAACTCGTATATATATTCCCAATTTGATGTAACTTTATCTTATTTTTAAAAGAGTTTATTTATTTATTTGAGAGAGAGAAAGAGTACATGTGGGAGAGGGGAGGGGGGCAGAGGGGAGAGAGAGAAGCAGGCTCCCCACTGAGCAAGGAGCCTAACGCAGGACTTGATTCCAGGACCCCTGAGGGTGGCACACATTTATTTAACACACATTTCTCTCTCATAAATCTCCTACTAGTGGCTCTTTTCATAGTGGACAGCAGAGGCACCCAAAATCAAGCCAAACCTTGTAAGTACATTTAAAACTTCTGCTTGCATCATCTTTGTTAACATTCTATTGGCCAAAACAAGCCACAGACCAAGCTCAACAGCAAGGAGCAGAGAACCATATTCCTCTCTGCAGGAGAGTATGTATGGGGGAGGGGGTGAGTAGAGAGCAAGTGTTTGCTGGGAAAAAAATCTACTCTACCTCACAAGAGCAGAGGACATAGAAGTAAAAAACTGAGGCTTTCTAATTGACTTAATGGAAGAGAAATGGGAAGGGTGAGCTCTGGTTCTGGATAAAATCAGGGTTCCTCTAGCAAGGAACAAGATAGGGTAGAGGTGATTGTGGGGAAGGCCACTGAGTGGGAGTATTAGACTGCTAAGGCTGCTGTAACAAAACACACGCTGAGTGGTTTTAACAGACATTTATTTTCTCACAATTCTGGAGGCTGGAAGTTCAAGATCATGGTGCTGGCAGGGTTGGTTTCCTCTTACTACCTCTTCACATGGTCATCCATCTGTGCAATGCACCCCTGGTCCTAATCTGCTCTTCTTTTAAGCATGCCAGTCAGGTTGGATGAAGGCCCACTCTTAATAACCTCATTTTAACTTAATTGCCTCTTAAACACCTTATCTCCAAATATAGTCAGATTCTGAGGTACTGGGGGTTAGGGTTTCAACATATGAAATTTGGGGGACACAATTCAGGCCATAACAACAGGAGAAAAGCAATGTTCACCATATTTGTTCAAGTCCTTTCCTCCTCCAACAGTTGCTTCCTTGATTACATATCTTTTCTTCTGTTCCTCCCCCTTCCAATTAATGCTTATTGGTCAGAGCAGACTACTTTAGTTGTTACCATCTTTTCTGTCATAACCCATAGCTAATTTTTCTCCCCTTAATTACTCATTGAAACTGTTGATTTATTTGTTGTTGTTGTTTTTGCTGGAAATAAGTTTTCTAATATTCTTGCTGCCAGATGAATGGATCCTTTCCAGTTCTGACTCTTGGCCATTCTAGGTCATATCAATGAACTCTTTAATTGCTCTCTTCTTTCTGTTATCACATCTTGCATTTTCTGAGTCTTCTCTCTCAATATTGTCTATAGGATCCTCTTCCTCTTTTTTCTCTTTAGATATCCTTGTCCTCTAAGGCCCTATCCTCAGCGATAAGTCCTCTTGTTCCTATGAACTTTGTATCTCATTCTCTCTCTTTCTCTGGATGATTTCCTAAACCACATTTATTTTTTATTTTATTTTATTTTTTTTAAAGATTTTATTTATTTATATGACAGAGAGAGATTACAAGTAGCCAGAGAGAGAGGAGGAAGCAGGCTCCCTGCCGAGCAGAGAGCCCGATGCGGGCCTCGATCCCAGGACCCTGAGATCATGACCTGAGCCGAAGGCAGAGGCTTTAACCCACTGAGCCACCCAGGCGCCCTCTAAACCACATTTAAAATCATGATGTCTCCCGAGTTCAAACTTAAATATACAACTGATTACTAAATATTTACCAGACTTGTTATGATCTGTATTAACATTCCCAACTCAAACCTGTTTTTTTCAGAAAGTGTTACAATCATCTACCCAGTGTAACTAATCAAAAACCTAGACATCATCCTTAAGTGCCTCTTTTCCCTTAAACCACCTGCCTTACTTAGTCACTAAGTCACCAAGTTCTAATTAGTAGAATTTCTTCTTTTAGGAATTTTTCAAATTTGGGGCACCTGGCCAGCTCAGTCAGAAGAGCATGTGACTCTTGATCTTGGGGGAATGAGTTCAAGCCCCACGCTGGGTATAAAGATTACATAAGTAAGTAAATATTAAAAGGGAAAAGAATTTCTCAATTTCACCTCTAATGTATTCACCCTTCAGCTACCAAGGTAATCATTTAGAAATGCATTATTGCCTAAGCTCATTACCCTCCAGATGAAGTCCAAACCATTTATGCATGTGTTATAATAATCTTTTTATCAACTCAGAACTTGAACCTGATGTTGAAAGAATATTGAGTGTACCTTCCCAGGCTAAGTTCCTCCTTCTATCTACAAATAATGGCAGCAAGCCTAGGACACCTTATACCATCAACACACACACAAACTGGTTAGTTTGCAGATGCCCCATAGAGCTAATGATTACCCAGTGAAATTATGCACATCCCAAACTGGACCACTGGGACTTGGTAACCTTTACTTCTTGGTTTTCAGGGCTACTGGGGTAACTTATAGGCTTTTTCTAGATAATGATAGGAAGGATAAAGTAGTCTTTGTCTCATCCTGAAAAAGACCATATTCAGTGATTTCACTGTAGTCACAGGAAGCCAATCTTTGTGAAAAGGACTGGCTAAATATTACGATAACTTTATACACAAGCTGTCTGGAGAAGGGGATGGAGTGGAGGGAGGAGAGTCAGACTGTATACTTTGGGTAGGTCATACATTTCCCCTAAAGATACAAGTTCCCATTATCAATCATTCCTGGCCTATGAGTTGGGCACAGAGGAAGAGGACATGATAAAAAATGATGAAGATAGCAGTGAAAGTGTCAAAATGAACAATCTGCTAGGTTTTAAATTTTTGAAAATTGTCAGATTTAACTGCTCCCTTAGACGTAGATAAATCCAGACTGAGAAAGACAAAGTTTTGCTATTTGATTAGCAGATTATGTCTCTCTACTAGGCTGAACATAAAACTCTGGTGTCACCAAGGATTCCAGGAGTATATCACAGGATGTACACATTCTAGTGGCTTTTTTTTCATTTTGAAAAATTACATTCAATTAGCCAACATATAGCACATCATTAGTTTTTGACGTAATGTTCAATGATTCATTAGTTGAGTATAACACCCAGTGCTCATCAGATCACATGCCTAGTGGGTATTTTAAGATGACCACAAGAGAAGTGTTTTGTCAGGGGCTGGAAGAGAAGGCAAGCAAGAAGAAAAGACGCATAGGTGTTGTACACAAATGGGTCTAGGTTTGAACCTGTAGCTGTCATTTACCAGCTACAAGGCTTTGGGGAATATCACTTCATCTTTCCAAGTCTTTGTTTCCTTCTCTGGAAAATGGGGAAAATAAGAGTACCTGAATCAAGGGGTGACTGTGAACATTAATCAATATATGTGTCTGGCATAGTGCCTGACACTTAGCAAGAGCCTGATAAGTGACTGATATTCTTATTACTGTTGTTGCTATTATTACTAAGCATTCTGATGGAGAAGAACCTTGGACCCTCAGAGATTCTTTGCTTTCTTCTCCAGCTCATTTGAACCTGCTAGGAAGATTCATCCTCCATCCCTGGGTTGGAAATGAAACCCCCAGAGGCCCCAGGAATGGAGTCTGTGGTTCATCATTCAGTGCCACTCCCCATCCTTCTTTACTTTCTCCAAGGACAATCCCCATGGTCTTGATTGTAAAATGATTTTATTACTTGATTATGGGAAGAGTAGATACTACAAACATGAGCCATGGGGAAGGGACACTTTCTTTGAGGTGCCTAAACTGTTCTTACACCTATGTTCTGAGGTTTGTAGATACCACACAGAGGTGAAACATGATAGTATTTACAAAATGTCTGGGACAGGTGTCTGGTATATGGCAAGTGCTCAATAAATGGAGATTCCCTTCCTCTGGTCATGACTGTCCTGAGGTTTGGGGTGACTTGGGGAAGCCTCCAATGCCCTAACTATATGTGCAAGCCTGTTTGGATGGAGGCCTGTCCAGGAGTGAGATGGAGTGCCTTGACCCTTCATTTCCTTCCTAAGATCTAGGATTCTGCTGGACTCTGCCACTGTCTGTTTTTCTATCTGTGGGAGTAATCGTTAGTTGCTCTCCCTTCTCCTGTCTTCCATCATTTTTCTTTATCAGTCTCTCTTACTATTTTTATTGAGCTTTTTCATTTCCTCCTTCCCTCCTTTCCTTCTTCTCTTTGTCTCCCTTTCTCCAATTCTCTTTCCTCTATCCCTCCATCCCACCTTCCTGCCTCCCTCCTTTTCTTTCCTAATGGCTTTCTTTTGCTGTTTCATTCTTTCTCTAATTTTTCTTTCTTTTTTTTCTCTCTTCCCCTCTCCTTTACTCTCTTTCATACCCTCCCTTTCTTCTTTCAACATGTAATTTGGCAAAATTTTATGCTAATAACCAGGAAAAGACAGAAATCTGTTGTCTTATCATAAGGAATCTCATATCCCCTCAGGAAGGCAGATGGCCCAAAGGGAAATGGAAGTAAGTAGAAGTACAGCACCCAAAGGGATGCCCATGCAGGCCTCACTGGGCCCCAGCTTGCCTAGATGTCTTCCACTCCTTGTCTCGAAGAATCTTCCGCTGGATTTTCCCTGTGATAGTCTTGGGCAGGTCCGAGACAAACTCCACCTGTTGGGAAAAGTTAGTCCAGGGTGAGCCATCTGTGACCTCAATGGGGATGGAGTTTTTGGAAAAACTGCTATAGGGTGAGAAAAAGCTCTTGAGGCTGGAGGCTCCTGGTGAGTGAGGACTGAGCCTGGAACACTCCCAGGGCAGCCCTTAGGCAATAAGAAGCTTCGGAAAGTGCTCTGAGACAAAGGCAAGAAGAGAATGGCTGGAATGGGACATAAAGGTATAGTCAATGGTGTCTGGCATCCTCTAGGGCAGGGGAGAAGCAGCAGAGCAAACACAACATGACGCAGTCCTCAGATACCTGAGCTTTGACATTGGACTCCCTAGGCTACCGTCTCTCCTCTACTACCTGCCTGGCTTTGGACGGGTCACTTGGCTTTTCTGAGACAGTTTTTCCACTGAGTAAACTGGAGGGAAGCAACAACTCTGTTTGGTTATTTGATAAAATGAAATGAGGCAGGGTAAGTTCTTGATGGGTAAGCACTAAAAAGGCAAACAAAAATATTAGCTGTGGTTAACCTGGACTACAGACAGTAAATATTTAAGAGTTAGGAATCCTCACTTTGAATTCCAGCTCAGTCATTTCCTATGCAAAATTATAAAATCTCTCCAATTTCATTTTTCGTATCTGTGGGGAAAAAATATTTGATGTTGAGGACCCCTCTTTCTCTAATATTCCTGAATCCTAACATATGGACAATGAAGGCAATTCACTGAGACTTCCTGTTCCAAGGCTCAGCTTGCCAGGGCATTGGTCTAGGAGTTAGATGGTTGTGGGTTTGATAAAAATAATAACAATAGGGATACTGATACCAATATGCAAAAAGTTATCTTCTTAAAAGCTGATGCGGGTAGTGTCATTTGCGAATATCTTTTCCCATTCTGTGGGTTGCCTCTTTGTTTTGTTGACTGTTTCCTTTGCTGTGCAGAAGCTTTTTATCTTAATGAAGTCCCAAAAGTTCATTTTTACTTTTGTTTCCTTTGCCTTTGGAGATGTGTCTTGAAAGAAGTTGCTGTGGCCTATGTCAAAGAGGTTACTGCCTATGTTCTCCTCTAGGATTTTGATGGATTCCTGCCTCACATTGAGGTCTTTCATCCATTTCGAGTTTATCTTTGTGTATGTTGTGAGAGAATGGTTGAGTTTCATTCTTCTGTACATAGCTGTCCAATTTTCCCAACACCATTTATTGTAGAGATTGTCTTTTGCAAATGACACTACAAAGGGCTGATATCCAATATCTATAAAGAACTTCTCAAGCTCAACACCCAAAACACAGATAATCATGTCAAAAAATGGGCAGAAGACATGAACAAACACTTCTCCAAAGAAGACATACAAATGGCCAACAGACACATGAAAAAATGTTCAAACCACATTGAGATACCACCTTACACCAGTTAGAATGGCCAAAATCAACGGGACAGGAAATAACAAGTGTTGGAGAGGATGTGGAGAAAGGGGAACCCTCTTTCACTAGGATGTGGAGAAAGGGGAACCCTCTTTCACTGCTGGTGGGAATGCAAGTTGGTGCAGCCACTTTGGAAAACAGTGTGGAGATTCCTCAAAATATTAAAAATAGAGCTACCTTATGACCCTGCAATTGCACTACTGGGTATTTACCCCAAAGATACAGATGTAATGAAAAGAAGGGCCATATGTACGCCGATGTTCATAGCAGTAATGTCCACAATCACCAAACTGTGGAAAGACCTGAGATGCCCTTCAACAGACGAATGGATAAAGAAGATGTGTTTCATATATACAATGGAATATGACTCAGCCACCAGAAAGGATGACTATCCAACTTTTGTATCAACGTGGACAGGTCTGGAGGAAATTATGTTGAGTGAAATAAGTCAAGCAGAGAAAGTCAATTATCATATGGTTTCACTTACTTGTGGAATATAAGGAATAAAATGGAGGACTGTAGAAGAAAGTAAGGAAAAGTGAATCGGGGCAAATCAGAAGAGGAAACAAACCATGAGAGACTGTGGACTCTGAGAAACAAACTGAGGGTTATGGAGGGGAGAGGGGAGGGGAGATGGGTGAGCCTGGTTGTGGGTATTAAGAAGGGCATGTATTGCATGGAGCACTGGGTGTGGTGCATAAACAATGAATCTTGGATCACTGAAAAAATAAAATTTAAATAAATAAATAAATAATCAACTTAAAAAAAACACACTAAATAACTAATCTTAGTGGTATTTAAACTGTTTTGCTCTTGTGCTGATGTACCCTTTACCTTTTTTAAAGATTTGACTAAATAGTATACTGAGTTAGATTCAAAAAATGAAATTTCTGAATTTTAAATATTTTACATAAAATGGATACATCACATTTCACTGAATGTTAACATCTAAAAACCACAGAAATGTGATACTATCATCTATTTAAAAAATTGCATTAATTTTATTTCTCTAATTTTTATTTCTATTCCCCCTTCCCCAGATCATCATACTGTAATATGTTTATATTTGAAAATGTTTTTACTTGATAAAATGAAATAAAAATACATATTAAAAAAAAAGCTGATGTGGGGGTTTTCCACAGGCAAGACTGGACTTTGTTGAGAAAGGGGTTTGTTAAAAATTACAGTGGGATGGAGCAGGGATTGGCAAACTGTAACCTGAGGGCAAAATCCAGCCCTCCTCCTGTGTTTGTAAAATAAGTTTTATTTCAACACAGCTACACCCATTCATTCCCAATGGTCTCTGGAGCCTTCAGCACTACAAGGCAGAACTGAGTAGACAGAGAGTAAAGGGTGGGGATAGAGGGTAAAGAGAAACCAACAGGGAGATCTAGGAAGGGTTTGGTCTCAGTAAGGAGGGAAGAGATAGAAAGAATGCTAGAATGCCAAAACATTCTAGAGGAGAGACTTTTAAAAAGAGACACATCTATTGAGTAATATAATGTTATATTGTGGATCCAATGGATCCTCCAAAAAATCAAGTTACAACTCAAAATTCATAATATTTTGGGGTTGATTAGATTTCTAGTTTCCTTTTAAAATATTTATTAAATGCTTATTATGTGCTAGTGTTCTGAGTGCCTCGAGTCTGACAAATATTAACTCTTCTTCTTAACAAAAGAAAGGGGTAACACCACTATTCCCATTTCACAGATAAGGAAACTGAGGCACAGAGAGATTGTTAAGTAAGTGATGGAGATGAATTTTTAATGCGACTGTCTAATTCCAGAGACTGTACTATACTGACTGCCACGCTATGAGTTTGTGGCTCAAAGTCTGTGTGGTGGACTCTTTGATGTGCTGCTCAGAGTCCCCCACAAGAATGATTTAACCCTCCCATCCCCTACTGCCAGACTTTCCTGGGGACTGCTGCAGCCAAGGAGAGCTGGCCTTCCTAGGACCACAGCCCCCTCCCAGCACAGCCTGCATCCAAGCCTGATCTATGTGGGGCTATAAAGCACCCTCCCAACTTTGTCTGTAGCTCAGGAAACTCTGAAAGGTTGTCCAAGCTTCAGAAGTCCCCATGGGGTTGGCTGAGGCCCCCCAGTAAGACTACATCACAGCGCACTTTCACTTTCTGCCCAATCCTGCCCCGTTCTCTCCCCTTCCCTTCTCTTCCTTTCCCCAGGTGTTGATCCCAAAGCACTCCCCAATAAACCTCTTGTATGTTAATCTCCTTCCCAGAGTCTGTTTCTCAGAGAACCCATCTATGACAATCAGCCTATGCTGACAAAGCATCAGTGAACTTCTGGGTTCTCTACACATCTCAGTAGCTTTAGGCTTAACGTAGTTGTTCTCATCTCTACCAGAGAATTAAAAACTTTTCCTTTTCCCTGGGGTAAGTTCCAATCTTGTACCACTTCCAAAAACTGGGTCCCCCTCCAGTGTCAACCTCCATGCCTTAGTTCCCTGCCCCAGAGCAAAAACAGGTAGAGTGGATTCTATGCTTTTTGCCTTTTCTGGTAAGAGCACTTGCATCTTCCTGTGGGAAGCCACCCCTCTAATCCTCAGTCCATATCATAGGTGTAGGGCAGTCTTCTCTCCATCTTTCCTGCACTTGCTTCAGAGGTAATCGCACGACCCAGAAGTGGTCAGGGTGTTCCATCACCCTAGTTCTAGGGATTATTTAATGATGGGCCCATGACCTAAATTGGTCCAATAAGAATCAACCTGAAGATTCTGCCGGTGCCTTTGGGGGAAAAAGATGCTCTTTTATTACTGTGCTTTGCTAAACTGCTAGAAACCTGTGTTTGGACCTGCTATTGGCCATTACAAAGAGGGAGAATTTTAAGAAATGAAGCCAACACAGAAAGAAAGAGAGTCAAGGGGTAAAAGACACATTGCTGACTACATCATGTGAATGCCTGGTACCAGCCACAACTAAAGCTGTCCCCTCCCCTGGACAACTGTGTGAGCAATAAAGTTAATGCTGAATTTCTATTGCTGACAACTGAAAGAATCCTGAATAAACAGCGAGACCCCAGTGCAGAGAGTAGGAATTTGGTGAGGTCTTGATCAGGTTTATTCCCATGGGAGCACCCAACTTTCAATTCAAAGCCAGCTAAAGGCTAAGACAAATTTTCAAGCCTCTAGATGGTCGTAATCAGGCAGAACTTTGGAATTACAGGCCTCATTCAGAGCCTGAAGAAGAGAAATACAAGAAGAGAAATACCTCTCCTTCCTCAAGTTGGGGGAGCAAGGGAGCTCAGAGGCCTCACCTTCCTTGGGTACTTGTATGGGGCTGTTACTGACTTCACGTGCTGCTGCAGCTCCTTGGTGAGCTGGTCTGGGTCATGGGACAGAAACTGTGGGGCCAGGACCACAAATGCCTTTACCACCTACAACAAAGATGAGGGCCAAGAGAGAAGGCATCAGTATGTTCTTGTCTCCTGGAATAATGCAGAAGCAGGGTTAAGGCTTCCAACACAGCTTCCCCCTTTATATACCCTCGAACGTGCCTCCAGATACCTGGGTGAGAGAAAGGTATAAAGTAGGGATAACAATGGCTAAGGTTCTAGCTCTCTCTCAAGTGGCTGATTGGATGGGCATGCAGGACTGTAAACTGAAACCACCCTTACCTCATATCCCAGGGATAACAGAGAGTGATAGGGAGAAACACCTTATAAGAGAAGGGCAAAAAATGAAGACTGGGGACCATAAACCTGAATGATTTGTTTAACCACTCCAAACTACAATTTGTACATCTATAAAATGGTGATCCAATTGTCATACTTAATTTTTGGGAAATAAAACGAAATCATACATAGCAAGCCTTAGCTCAGTGCTTGGCACAGAGGGATTTTCAGTAGGGGGTCCCCTTTGGGCCTCCCTTCCCTAGTGGCTCCTATGACTTCCATGGCTGATATGGCCCATACCTGCCAGAGATAGGATGCTATTCAATGTGTACCCTGTCAAAATGTTACTTGGACACTGACCCACACCTCTGTACCTTATCTTTCTCTATACATATACCAAGCTCTGTTAGACTCCATTTGGGCCTGTTTCTATAACCCTAGCATTAAAGAGGTCTTTCTTCTTCCTTGTATTCTCATTGTAAAGCCCATGGCTCAGGGGCTCTATCTCTTGGCTCAAATTCCTCCTCTGTTCTGGTCAGGAATCAAATTCTGATTCAAATGCAAACCAGCAGAATGGAATCCCTGTGGCCTCATAATAATAGACCATATATGGTGCTCGCTATGTGCTAGGCCTTGTTGCAAGCACTTTACAAATATTAACACTTTCAATTCTCACAATAACACCTCATCTTACAGATGGGAAACTAAGGCTCAAAGAGGCTGAGTAATTTGCCCAAGGTCACACCATTGGAAGTGGCAGGGCTCTCCAGCCCCCAGATTCCATGACCTTAACCACCATGCAATGTGTCCTTGTCTCCAAAAATCTGCACACCCAACCTCCCACCCTTGCAACTCCAGGCTGTTGCTTCCATGTCACCTCTCCTCGGACAGGGTCCGGGCTGCTGACTACAGCTGTCTCAACCACAGCAGGATGCTCCATCAGTGCATTCTCCACCTCTGAGGGCCCAATCCGGTACCTGTAGAAGAGCCTGTCTTTCAGAGAACACTGGGCATGCAACCTCTCGACCAGCCCAAAAGTTCAGAGACAGCCAGGATAAAGATCCACGTTACCCTTCCCAGCCCAGAAACCAAGCTCACCCGCTGGAGTTAATGATATCATCTGCCCGCCCCAGGTACTGGAAATAGCCATCTTGATCCTTGATTGCCCGATCTCCAAGGATCCAAAAATCCCCTCGAATGTTGGCTGCTGTCTTCTCAAGATTGTCCTAGTGACCATAGCAAGTCATAGTCACTGTAACTGCAAAGACAAAATCCTCTGCCCCAGGGCTGGCATGAACAACTACACATGATAATCTTGCCCAGACCTGTCAGCCTCAGCCCTCAGATGGACCTGGAACTTCCCCCTTTATTTCAATTATTGTACCCAGTGTCTGGACCCAGGGTTCAGTCTGATGGATAATATTGATACATTTATTCACCTCTGCTCTAGGGCATTACTTTGTAGTAAGCACACAATAAATGGCAGCAACTATTAGTATTGCATTCATTATTTAAGTGATTATTTTGTCATTTTGGTATCAGAAGGTATGTGTTTGAGGTCTTCCCTGTCCATTTTTTCAATAGTAGTGGTCTTGGCTGACTCTTAAAATCTCTGACTTCACCATCTAACCTCACCTGTATAGCAAGGCGGTTGGACTTAAGGATCATCTATTTCTAACATTCCAAGGTCTGAAGATAGGGATGCTTTCAACTCTATGTTGAAATCTCAATGTCATGTCTAGCATGGCTCTAAAGGACACTGATGGCATAGAGCAGGGGAGATATTTGGAGAGAGGCAGGGCTGCCCTTGGGAGAGTATTGCTATGTGTAGTTTGAGGGCAAAAAACTTTTTTGGCATGAAACAGTTTGGGAGGGGTGGAAAAGGGTAATGGGAGAAAGATAATTCTTCAAAAGGAAACCTAGGGGTAGGTTAAGGAAGGCAGGGGTGAATGCCCAGTTTTTTCTCTCTGCAAAGTGCCCATTCTTGGACACTGGACACCCCTTGTCCCATGTCCTGTCATGGTTTACCTCTTGGAAGGTACATAACTTTGCCCCCTCCAATCCCTCTCAGAGTCCACTATCCCCACAGAGAACAGAGGGGAGGAGTGGGTTCCTCACCACATAGCCAGAGAAGATGCCTATAGGCCTGATGGGCTTTACCCTGATGCCCAAGTCTCCCTCTGTACCAGGGGGCAAGACCTTGCCCTTGTTGTCCAAGACCTGAAGGAGGAAACAGGAAGAAGACTCTGCATAACAGGAGGTGGCTGGAGTGGCAGTATGGAAGTGTTGAGCTGGTCTGATGGAAGACCCTCTTGTTCTAGTGGTGACTGAGAACAAGAACCAGAAACCAAGGGGAGCAAAGAATTTTATACCTCAACTTCTAATCCGTCTGCCTGGGATGGTTGAGGTAAAGCTCCCTATGGAGCCTGGACCAGATGAGCTTGGGAAGAATCTTCTGTCTGAAGGAGCTTAGTAAATATAATAGCCTCCCATTATCTTTGAGGGCCATGAACTTGGACATCAGACAGATCAAAACTCAAAGTATACCTCTGCTACCTTACTAGTTGACTTTTGAATATAGAGCTCAGGCACCTCAAAGTCAACTAGATTTCAGTGCCTTCATTTGTCTAACAGGGATGATAACAGTTTATGTCACAGAACTATATGAGAATGAAGGAAGGCACTTTTTAAAAGATATTTAAAAATGATTATCATAGTCAAGGGGAGGGAGAAGCAGGCAATTACAAATAACAGTGAATAGAGTTTAAGTTGTTGCACTTCAGATACATATACCTATGCACATAACCAGAGATACAAATTCTATTTCTTAGAATTTAGCCCAAAGAAATAATAAGGGAAACGAGCAAAATTTTAGCTAAGACATCTTGCTCGTTGTTTTTACTAGTGAAAATTTTGGAAATCATCCATTGACCAACAAAAGGCATAAAGAGTAGTGGAGCCATATGATCTGCTAATATATAGTCATTAAAATTCATGTTGTAGGTAGGTATTATTTGACCTGGAAAGATGGTCACCCAAGATTGTTTAAGATAAAAGTAAGCTACAAAATGATATGTCAAGATTCACCCTTATTTTTAAAAAATGTATAATTTTATAGAAATGGCTAGCTACTTAATTTGCCGGCAATTCAAAGTGGTTTTCTCTGGATGATAAGAATATGATTAATTTTCTTTGGTTTTCCCTCCCTCTCTCCCTTCTTTTCATCCTTATTCTTCCTTTTTAAATATTATTTAAATTCTTTAATTTTAATTCTTTTTTTCCTCAGTGAACAATGTAATAAATAAATTACTGAAAAATTAGTGTATTCCCTATTTTGCCCTCCCTCCTTAGAGCCCCTAACAAACCTGTACATCATAATGGGGAATAGCAGTTCCCAGGTAACCAGGTTTGATTTTCATGGTCTTGGAAACTCTGCAAGTGAGTCCCTGTAAAAGATGGTAGACAGATTGGCAAACTTCAGCAGGAGTCATATGGTCACAGAAAAAAACAAAAAAAGATTTAGCAGAGCAGATTCTAAAACAGTCCTGAAGTTGCCTTTCCTTTTTTTTTTTTTAAGATTTTATTTATTTATTGACAGAGAGAGACACAGCAAGAGAGGAAACACAGCAGAGGGGGAAGTGGGAGAGGGAGAAGCAGTGGGAGAGGGAGAAGCAGTGGGAGAGGGAGAAGCAGGCCTCCTGCTGAGCAGGGAGCCCCACGTGGGGTTAGGCTCCATCCCAGGACCCTGGGATCATGACCTGAGCCAAAGGCCGATGCTTAAGGACTGAGCCACCCAGGCACCTTGCCTTTTCTTTAGTAGCTCCCTCCGGCCCCTGTTCCTGGCCCCCTCCCCTTTACTGGAACCCCCATGGGTGGGGAGTTGCACTAAATTGTTAGGAAAACAATCTGACTGATCCCTCTCCAGGGAAAAGGAACTAACAGCCACATTTTAAGACCCCTCCCTCTTTAGAGGGAGCTATACTTTAGTAAGTGACCATGGACCACAAAAGTCCTTTAAAACAGTATGAGGAACTTGAGGGGCAGGGTGGAGGGTCGTGGCGGGTAGGGAGGGAAAAATAATGAAACAAGATGGGATGGGGAAGGAGACAAACCATAAGAGACTCCTAATCTCACAAAACAAACTGAGGGTTACTGGGGGGTGGGAGGGTAGGGATAGGGTGGATGGGTGATGGACATTGGGGAGGGTTTGTGCTATGGTGAGTGCTGTGAAAGGTGTAAGCCTGATGATTCACAGACCTGTACCCCTGGGGCAAAAAACAAACAAACAAAAAAAACAATATGGGATTAAATTATCTCCCATAAGAAAGCTAGCTCTGCTTGAATCCTAAAATGAATTCCACAGAGATGCTAGTGTTGAAAAGAACATTCCCTAAACATGGCTTTTTCTGAAAGGCTAGAAGCCCTTGCCACACACCCACTGTCCTCACCTACACTTGCAAAGCTCTTCCACATCACAGTGCTCTCACCCATAAGCCCTCTCAGGAATCCTGCCAGGGGACCCGTTAGACATAGAGGGGTGTAGGATAAAAAAGTGGAGAGGAGGAGGCTAGAGGTACTGAGAATCACAGGTAAGAGGCACTGAAAAGATTGCTGGGGAAACTATTTCTCAGGTTGTTTTGATAAAGCAGCAGAGTACAGAGCAATGCAAATTCACCTGGTGCTCAAGGGGTCCCAAGAGTGCTACGAAGACATCTCAGCAGGTAAGGTGAGGGTCCTAGTGGGTTCTTCTCCCCATTCCTCACTTTAGTCTGAGCAGCTTAGGACAGAGTCTGACATGCTTGATAAATTTGGGTCTCTGCTAAAATGTTACCCCATTACAGAGGACTTTCCTGACAACCATACTGCAAATACTAGTCCCTCATCCCTCGTCACCCCATCTTACCTGCTTTACTTCCCTCCATAGAATGTCTCACTGTCTGCCATGTCATATATCTACTAGTTTATGTCTCAGCTCCTACTTCCACTAGAATGTAAGGTCCAGGAGAGTAGGATCTTTGGCTACTTTGTTTCTGCTCAATTGTCAATACCTATTTCATAGTAGGTGCTCAATAAATATTTATTGAATAAGTGCCTGATAAGTAGTGGCTCATATTTTTATTACCAGAAAGCCTTCTGAAGCCCACCAGGTGCACCAGCACATGGTTCCTCCTAGGAGCAGATACCGTTTCTGTCTGGCCATAGAATTCTCGGATGTCCAGTCCTGTCTGGGCCCTCCAGTTCTCCAAAGTGTCTGGAAGGAGAGATTCTCCTCCACTGAAGCAGTTCTGTAGATGTGGGAACTTGTAACTGAAGGAGAGAAGAGAGGTAAATGTTCCCTCTGAGCCTCCCTGGAACCAAACTCTGTCTAGGCCTAAAGAGGATTCCAGGTACTTTAATGATGAAGTAGGCTTCATGGGACAACCCATGCTTAGCGGTTCAGAGAGATGAGCATATGTGGTGGAGGAAGAAGGATGGGCCAATAAAACCAGAGGTTCATACCAACCCCCACAGCCCCATCACCTAGAAAGATCCTGTTGTACCAACATCCGGTAAACGATGGGTGCTCCTACCATGCTGCTGATTGGGTAGCTGGACAGCACCTGGAGGGAGAGAGCCGGGTGACACTAACCACCAGGTGAGATGTCGAACTTACCAGCATGCACAGTGGTTGCAAGCGTGGGCCCTGGATTTGGACTCTGGATTTAAATCTTACCTTCTTTATTCTGTTTCAGGCCAAATCCTCAACCCAAAAATAACAGAGAAATAACCACCTGTCATTACAGAGAAAGGGTCCAGGACTCATTTGGAACATTTTTGTCAAATCCTGGCTCACCGTTCTTTCTTGCCCCTTTAACGACTTGCCCCCATTAACACACCTCTAGAATCATGTAAACCCCCAGTCACCAAGGGAAGGAGTTCAGTCACTGTTGCAAATTGGATGTATGGTCTTGGTTAAGTCACTTAACCTTCTAGGACTCGCTTTGTTAAAAGATTAATTCCAACCCTATTCCCCTGAAGCTATTTTTGAGACATAATTCAGGTAGAAAAGTGCTTTGGAAAGTTAAAAGCACAGGGGCACCTGGATGGCTCTGTCAGTTAAGCAGTACAGTCTTGCTTTTGGCTTAGGTCATGATCTCAAGGTCCTCAGATTCAGCCCCTTGTTGGGCTTCATGTTCAGTGGGGAGTCTGACTGAGGATTCTCTCTCTCCCTCTCCCTTTACCTCTCTCCCTGGTCACACACGCGTGCGCGTGCGCGCGCACACACACACACACGTGCTGTCTCTCAAATAAATAAATAAATCTTTAAGAGAAAAGTCAGAAGTGCCTATAAACAATTCAGTAGAAGTGTTATTAAAAATAGCTAGTACTGAATAGTTGCCAGCCCCTGTGCTATCTCATTGAATTTTCACAGTAACTTCATGGAGTGTGTATTATCACCCGTATTTTAAGAAGGGAAAACTGTGAGTCAGAAGGTAAAGTAATTTTCCCAAGGTCATCCAACCAGCAGGGAGTAGAACCAGCACTTCTGGCCCTTTTAACGTGATGCAACACCACCTCCATCCCATGTTTTGCTTTGTGCATAATTTATTACAAAGAGAGATTCAAGCAAAAATCAGACGCTTAACTGACTGAGTCACCCAGGTGTCCCTCCGCTGAGTGTTCTTGATGAACTGGTATAAATGATGAAAATTTTCTCATTTCCCTTATTGCTTTGCCTTACAGGAAGCTCAACAGGCAATTGGCTACTTATTTGCTATACTTCTTCTTACTCTCCTTAATCCGACCCACTCAACCCACTGATACCTCCACCCTATATTTTCCTAATATGCTTTACAATTTTACATCTGTTTTCATGCTGCTGTTTTCCATTTGTGACAGTTAACAAAAGCCACTTCATATCCTTTTTGGAAGGAGGCAGTTACTCTGTTTACATTTGTTTAAAACAGAGAATGACGGAACCATCTGAAGAGAATCTCTTGAGAGAATCCAGACTGTGCCTGACCTTTTGACATTTAAGTATGCCATCCATGCCTCAGATTGCCCCCAGGGTCTCTGTTGTCAGCCAAACAGAAGTCTGAGTGGGCCATCAACTGCTTCAGAGACCTGGAGGGCCCAGGGCATCAGTGGCTCAACTCCCCATCCATGTTGTAGAATCTAACATAGGGTGTGCTTTTGCAAGCAAAATAAACCCATTTCCATTGCTTTGTTGCTCCGGGGTCATGTAATATGTAGATTTTATTTAATGGCTGTCCCATTAAGTTCCACAGGAAAAAGTCTAATACTCCAACACCAAAGGAAGAGCCCATTAAATATGTTTTGAGTGAACAAACGGCCAATGATAACTGCCTCCTGAATATACTCCTTTTATCTGTATATAAGTCTCTCTCCTTTACTGGACCAGGAGCTCAATGAGGGCAGGGACCATGTCCATCTTGCTTACCGAATACTGTCCATCCATGTGGCAGGAGTTAGTAAACATTTGCTAAATTGAAAGAAATTGCACTAAATTGGAGTGTGCAAACCTTGGGCCACCTCTGACCTTCTGGTGCAAACTGGATCCTGTCTTACCTTTAGAATAACTACTGGGTCAAACTTTGGCAAAAGATGGATAAATGTGCATGCTCCTGCTGTCCAAGGTTCCAGAAATGAAGTCAAGATGTTCAGTATCCAAGCTGTGTCTGATATGGTCCATATTATGTCAGAGGCTTGCAGGTCTGTCCACATGCTGAGAATAAAGAAGAAATACATGTACATACAAGTACATGAGTGCATGCTGAGGTGGGTGGAACATGAGTGTGGTGGGGGTAGGGGTGGTTGTGTGTGCACGTGTGTGTGTGTGTAGCACTGTACATAAGTAAAGCAGGCAGGAGGAAGGAGAGTTGTTCTAAGCACATGTCCTATTTAAAGAAGGAGCGAGTATTCAGAAGGTGTGACCCCAGCTGAAAATGACCTAACAGATAATTGGGTCTCATTCTCATTTTATCCGCAGAACTCAGTACAGTTTTTGGCACAAGGTAACCACCCAAAAATGTTTAGTAACGAAAGACATCTAAATGAATATTCTAAAAAGTGGCCTTGTTAAGTTCAAGTTTGGTCAGATAGACCTTTGGTTCTCTTCTCTTGAAAAATCATGAATTGCCTAAGCACACTTGAAGGTCTTGCATAGGATGAAATGTGTCTCATTTCTCTCTTCAGGCCAGAATAGAAGTTATTAGCCCTGTCTTAAACCAAAAAATGATTTAGGCTAGACACGAAGAACTTCCCTGTGCTGGGAATCATCATAGCTTGTGACTCTTGTTGAAGATGATTAATATTTTCAGCTCTGTAGGGAAATTGGGTCATAGCCTATAAGGAATGAGGGGTGGAAATTTAATATCTTACTTACATTTAAGTAATTTACCACCCCATCTTTGAAACTGCATTTTACTATAACTCTTCTATTAAATAATTTATATTAAATAATTTAATTTTCTGGTACAACAGGCTCATAGATGGGGCATTTAAGTTTTTTAGATTTTTTGCATTAAAATATTTTTCCAGTTCTAATACTGGACTTTTAACATGATAAGCAAGATATCCCAAAGGAAAAAAAAAGACCCTGAATATCTCTTATTATTACATGACAACCCTGGCACTGCATTTTCTGATTCCATTGATGAGGGTGATATACAGTGAAAGAAAATTCTGAATTATGGGATCTGAGATCCAGAAATTCTGAGATCTCAGTTCATTTCATTATAGTTGAGCCTTGAACAATATGGGTTTGAACTGCATGGGCCCATTTATATGCAGATTTACTTCAATACAGTATAGTACTATAACTGCATTTTCTCTATGATTTTCTTAATAAAATGCTCTTTTCTCATGCTTACTTTATCGTAAGAATGCCATATATGACGCATATAACATATAAAATAGGTGTTAATTGATAGTTTATCTTATCAGTAAGGTTTCTGGTCAACCGTAGGTTATTAGTAGTAAAGTTTTGGGGTAGTCAAAGTTATACTTGGGTTTCAGCTGCATAGGGGCCAGAGCTCCTAACCCTTGTATTGTTCAGGGGTAAACTGTAATCCAATTGCAGCTTCCATTTCAACAGATTTGAAAAGTAATTTGATGCTGGCATCCAAATGCCCTCTTGGAATGTGGGCAGCATCAAGGCAAACAACCAGCATTCCAAAGGACAAGATATAGATTGGACTGGAAGAGGAAAATGCATATATACCTTGTGCTAATCCTATTAGACGCATGGCTCAAAGCACTGAAGAGGTTTAGAGATACCAAGTTATTTGAAACAAAAATGTCCCACCAAAGGTCACTAGATAGATACCCAGCTGGCTAAGCCATCTTCCCTCTTGCTCCCCTTCCCAACTGTCTTTTCAGAAGCACCAGATGGTAGCCCATCCAAAGAGAACTGGATTTGAGCTCAGCAAAGTCTCAAGCCCTGGTCACGTAGTTCTCTGTAGAGAGAAAGGGTTTCTCTTACCCAGCATCCATCTTAGCCTTGATGCCCAGGCTTGAGTGGGAGTGTTCCGCCATCTTTGGAAGGCCACTAGTCCCACTGGTGAAGTAGATGGCAGCTGCTTCTTGGCTTCCAGTCTCCACACAGCAATGAGTGGTAGATGATTCTCTGATAAAGACAAAGACTGTCACATTCTCAGATTTCCCTGGGACACTAGATATCCCAGTGACTCATCTCTTTCTACCTTCCCCAATGCTGGCAAGGGCAAGTCAGCCAACCCACTCCAGAAGGGGTGCTTATCAATGGTTAAGATCAAGGGACTCTGAGTCAGTCACACTTGGGCTCAAAAACCACTCAGATTTGGCACTTCATGTGACTTCAGGCTATTTATTTAACTTCTCTGAGTTTTACTTTATCTATATCTGTGAAATGTCATCAATAATACCCATCTCATAGAGTTACTGAAAAAGTTAACACAAAGAAAATGAGCAATTTGCTCAGCAAAAGCTCAATATATGTTAACCTGATTGTTGTTGGAAGCCCTTGCATGACACCAGGTTAATAATAGGTGTTCATTTAGTATCAGTTTTCATAATACAACTCCCTCTATTCCCTTGACTTTCCTCTCTTGAACATCTCCTCCCGTGTCCCAATTTCAAGTCTCTCAAAACTGGTTGCATTGTTGTCAACTTCTCTGACAGTTATCTTAAAGATCATGACATTAGAAAAAGCTTTTATTCTCCCTAAGGGTTTCCTAAGTTTTGTGTTTCTAATGGAGGCTGTCCAGATGTGTGACCGGGAGATGCATTGTTCCAGCCAAGCTTGCCATACACTCTTGGAAGGACTCAGAGTCCTCTGCTTCAGAAGCCTACGTTATAGATACCAAGGGTGAGAAGAGGATGTTCAGTATATCAGCCTCCTTTGCATTTTACCACATAAGCTTTTGGCCTCACCTCTGATTCCTGCCAGATTTGCAGTAAACAGCTCTGAGCATTTCAAGCCACCTGGTGGTGCTTGAGGTGTGGACTATGGCTGATTCACTTTGTGCCCAGGATTTCTCTGTTGCCACGATAGCATGGGACTCTTGAGCCTGTTGTGCACGCATGCATGTGCAACCTGGAAGTGTGGGGTCGATAATACCCACCCCCCGTACAACCCTCCACCAATGGGACTCAGGTGCTGATGGCTCAAAGCTTGTCAGTCCTTCCGAGAATAATCCTGAGAGGCATTCTGTGCAGTCTCTGTAGATCAAGCCCACTTATCCCATGCAGTGACTTGATAATAAACTCTTAAATAGCTTTTCCTTTATCCCTGCTTCACACTCCCCAGTCCCACACTCTGCTCCCTGGAGCTCCCAAATAAAGCACCTGCACGTAAGTGCTATGTTCAGTTTTCACTTTTGGTGAAAACACAGGCTGAGACATGTAGATATTCACCGTAGTAGTGTCTTGAAGTCCAACCACCCATCCCGGCTTTTCTCAGATACCAGTAGCTTCATTTTCAGAGAAGGGCAGTCAGAGGCCACGGTGTCCACTACCTGGGCCACTTCATCCCCAGCCACGATGGCCCTGGCTTCAGACACCTGCAGCCTGTAGAGGATGTCCTTTGCTTTCATTTGGATAGTCCCGGGCATGAAGACGAGGCCTAGAGAACCCAAATGTCTTAGAGAGAACTGGGAGGGAGGGTTATCTTCTTTCCTAGAGAAGTCTGATGTAAACAACCAGTGGGGAGCATATAGGGGAAGAGGGGTTGAGGAAGGGATGACCAATGGGGAATATCAATAACAAGGCACCAAAGATCAGAGAGTGGTTACAACACCGATTTCCTGGGTGTGTTAGAACTGTAAGGGTTCTACCAGGACTAAGGAGAGAAACTGAGTTGCCTGATGTCATGCCATGGACAGTCTAACCTTCTCGCCCTCCCTCCTCACCCACACACAATGCCTTACGGGAGTTTCCTGTCTCCAAAGACTTTCATACAGTAATTAAACTAAGGAAAGGCTCTTGGAATTTCTCCATCCTATGACAGAGGTCCTCATCTAGGGCCTGGTTACATCTCCCAAACCTGGAACACAGAATTTTCTTGAGCAAGAGTGCTCTTAGCTTTCTTTGTTTTCGTCTTCTATCTTGATAAGATCCTTGTGATTTTTTTTACTTCTGGAAAGTAACTAGACATATTTCACAATTTACAAAGCTTATTTCACATCTTCCTCCTCATGAACACCTTTTACCCTTGGCTCACTTTCTTCCCACTCTTAACACTTCAGGATCCACACTGCAGACCTGTTAACCACCACCAGTGTGTCTCCAACACAATGGCCATGTTGAGTCAGGCCCACAGAAGAACAGACACATGTCCCCCACTAAGTTCTCCTTCCCATCAGACCGTAATATATCAGGGTGTCATCTTCCTTGTGTGGCCTATTCACTCTCTTCAATGGGGCCTCAAGTTCCTATAATTGTTTCTACTTCCTCTGATTACTCCTACATCTTATTGATGGGAATACCTGTTACATGTGAGGGAGGCCAGGAAGGGTAGGGTAGGAATGAAGATAGGTTGTGCAAGTGTTTCTGTGGCTCTTTCTTATACCTCTCCAGTTCTCATCTCTCCAATCTAAAGGTTGATGATTCGTGAATTTCTATCTCCAGCTCAGACACTGTGCCCTTCAATGCAACATCTCACTTTCTACCCCTTCTTTTCTTTTCTGCATACATATTTTTGATTGAGATATAATAGACATATAACACTGTACTAGGTTTAGTTGTACCACATAATAATTTTATATATGGATATATTATGAAATGATTACCACACTTAGTTAACATCAATCACCACACATAATTACAATTTTTTTTTTCTGGTGATAACAACTTTCAAGATCTACTCTCGGGCGCCTGGGTGGCTCAGTGGGTTAAAGCCTCTGCTTTCGGCTCAGGTCATGATCTCAGCGTCCTGAGATCGAGGCCCGCATCGGGCTCTCTGCTCAGCAGGGAGCCTGCTTCCCCCTCTCTCTCCCTCTGCCTGCCTTTCTGCCTCCTGTGATCTCTCTCCCTCTGTGAAATAAATAAATAAAATCTTTAAAAAAAAAAAAAGATCTACTCTCTTAGTGGCTTTCAAATACACGATACAGTATTGTTAACTATAGTTCCCAGGCTGTACATTACATCCCCAGGACCTACGTATATTGTAATTGGAACTTCTTATCCTTTCTTGAACATTATATGGGTACCCCTAACTCAACAGTTACCAAATTGAAACTGCCACCTTACCCTGATAGCCAAATACCTGCTTCTCCCTGTGGTCCTCACTTTAGTGAAAGCCCGAAGCATCCACCCAGTTGCCAGAATTTCTATGACTTCTCCATCTCCCTGGCTTTCTTTCTCTATGATATGTAATTCATCAAAAAAAATGGTGGTCTGAGTTTCTGCCTAATTTTGCCTCTTAAATCCACCCACTTACCTCCATCTCCATCACTCCATCCAAGGTTGAAGCCAGCATCATTGCTTGTTTCCTGTCTGGGTTTCCCACACCTACTTTAGCCTCACCATCGCACCATTCCATCCCATCTCTATGCACCATGCAGGGTGACCTTTTATAGAGTACAGACCTTTTATAGAGTATGATCATGTCACTCAATCTATCCATGCTTTTCCATTCCTCACTGGATAAGGATATAGAACCCTTGCCATGGCCCCCAGGGTCCTGCCCATATTTCCAGAATCACTTGCCATTACTTTCTCCTTGCTGCCTCTAAACACACAGATATCCTTTCAGGTTTTCTCATAATTTGCAAGCTTCCATACTCTCTGTGCTGTTCCCTTTGCTTGGGGGCATTCCTCTCTGCATCTTCTCCTGGCTGAATCCCACTTATCCTTCAGATCCCAGCCCAAACACCACTCCACTGAGACTTCAGTGACTCTCTCAGATTAGTTAGTTCAGGTTTCCTTTTATCACAGGGGTTGGCAAAATTTTTCTGCAAAGTGCCAAACAGTAGGTATTTTAGGCCTTGTGGGCCAGATGCTCTCTATCCCAACTACTCAAGTCTGCCATTGTAGTGCAAAAGCAGCTACAGACAATATGTAAACAAGGTATGGCTGTGTTCTAATGAAACTTTACTTACAAAAACAAGCAGCAGACCAGACCAGATTTGGTCTATAGGTCATCGTTTGCCAACATTTTTCTTTCAATAGGTTCTTTTTTTTTTTTTAAAGATTTTATTTATTTATTTCACAGCGGGAGAGAGATCACAAGGAGGCAGAGAGGCAGGCAGAGAGGGGGGGGGGG
>LNAC01000248.1:75754-270974 GCA_002007465.1 Ailurus styani
TATGCAGCCATCAAAAGAAACGAAATCTTGCTGTTTGCAATGACATGGATGGAACTAGAGGGTATTACGCTAAATGAAGTAAGTCAATCAGAGAAAGACAATTATCATATGATCTCTCTGTTATGAGGAATTTGANTAAGTCAATCAGAGAAAGACAATTATCATATGATCTCTCTGATATGAGGAATCTGAGGGGCAGGGTGGGGGGTCGTGGGGGTAGGGAGGGAAAAATAATGAAACAAGATGGGATCGGGAAGGAGACAAACCATAAGAGATTCTTAATCTCACGAAACAAACTGAAGGTTACTGGGGGGTGGGAGGGTAGGGATAGGGTGGTTGGGTTATGGACATTGGGGAGGGTTTGTGCTATGGTGAGTGCTGTGAAAGGTGTAAGCCTGATGATTCAAATACCTGTACCCTTGGGGCAAATAATAATTAAAAAAATTTAAAAACAAAACAAAACCCGGAGGTACTAAAAAAAAATAAAATAAAATACCATGGTGTGGTAGATCAAATTACTTTTTTCCAACAATTGCTTCCTCCCTATAGTAGGATTATTTATCCCCACTCATTTTCTTTTATGTTTCGTTTTTACTTATTCCCATTCATTTTCATGTGACTTGCCCAGTGTATTCTGGGGAAGAGAATGTATCCACCTCTTGTTGACTTTGGATTGGTCATGGGATATGCTTTAGTCAATTAGATGTGAGTGGATGAGATTGTGTAGTTGGTCAGGAACTCTTGCATTTCTGCTTTCTATTATGAGAGTAACATATCACAGATAGGTGCTGTACTTTAAGCCTGGGTCCCCGGATGATACCACATGTAGAGCTGAGCTGAGCCCTAACAGACAACACACAGACCCATGAGAAAAAGAAAAAATGTATGGGTATAATAAGTTCCTGAGATATTTGGGATGTTTGTTACTATAGTATATGCTGACTAATACAAACAGCAACTATTTCCTTCAGCTGAATCTTGACTGCAATTTCTCTCTTTTTCCTGGCAAAGAAAAATTTAATTTGGGGAGTGAAACATTCATTACAGGTATATCTCAAAGCAATAAAGTACTTTACTAATAGTATAAAGGATCTGTTATTTACCCTACTTATTAACAATCATAAATAATCAAGTATCTATTATCCATTAGTCTTTCAGGTAGCTATCTAAACTAATGACATTCAAACTTTTTAATTAACTGAGGTATCTTGAATACTATGCACCTAGCATATGGGGCCTAAACCTAGAATCACTTTAGAAATTATAACTTTTAGGGCGCCTGGGTGGCTCAGTGGGTTAAAGTGGGTTAAAGCCTCTGCTTTCGGCTCAGGTCATGATCTCAGAGTCCTAGGATCGAGGCCCGCATCGGGCTCCCTGCTCAGCGAGGGGCCTGCTTCCCCCTCTCTCTCTCTGCCTGCCTCTCTGCCTTCTTGTGATCTCTCTCCCTCTGTGAAATAAATAAATAAAATCTAAAAAAAAAAGAAATTATAACTTTTATAATTTATAATTAATAATTTTATATTTTATATAATATTATATAATATCATAATATAATATTATATTATAATATAATATGATATATAATATTATATATTATATATAATTTTATAATAATTTTATAATTATAATTTAAATTAAATTATAATTAAATTATAATTTAATTTTTGCTTTGTTGTTTTGTTTTGTTATTGCTTTCATCTATGTGTTGGCTCCTGGGCAAGTAGTTCCAAGGCTGTGTAAGCTGGTCTCTGAGTTCCAACATGTTCACCTTGATGGAGGATGCAGAATTTAACTCTAGGACCTTTGATTCAAGGAATCTAGCTAGAAGTCCTGCCAATGGCTGGATTCCCATCCCCCATTTTCTAGGCAGTGGCAGCCAGAATGCTCAAGGTCTCTGAACACTTGTGTCTCCTCTACTATTTTCCACACAAACAAGTGAAAATATCCTTACTAGCTCCGAGGCAGCAATAGTTATTGCCTTTGTACCTTCTGGTCCCTCTCTCGTTCCATGGCTGGCTCTTGCTCAACCTTCTGGCTTTACCTCCTCAGACAGGCCTCTTTCCTGAATGCGATCCAACTCCCACCCCCTTTGACTGCCCTTCTCCCAGCCACCTCAGTCCCTCCCTTTGCTGTGCTACAGACACTTTTCCTTTGCCCAGTGTTGCCTCCTCACTAAGACCCACCCCTTCCAAGGTTCTTAGGGACTGGAGATTGCTTTTCCCTGGAGATGTTCACTCTCCTTCATAGCCTTGACTTCTAGAGATCAGCTAGTGATCCTAAGTCCAGCATTCCTGACAACAGTGCTCACCTGCCAAATCCTTTGGAAAGTTTCTCTGGGGATCTCTTGGTCCACCCTCCACCTGAGCAGACAGCTCCTGAATCACTACCACATTTGAGAATACTGCAGCAAATTAAGAAGATAGCTCCAGAACCCCTGGAGCCTTCATGGAGAACAAAGCTAATCATTAACTGTGGACAACCCCAGGGTCTTATCTTGGGTGATGGCAGTCGTCTGCTGTGTTTATGCAGTGCACAGTCCCAGAACCTTGGTCGGGGCGGGGTGTGTGTGTGTGTGGGTGGGGGGGTGGTGGCAGCAGGGACAATTCTTTTAATCCAGGGGATAAAGAGGAGATTTACGCTCAGGACTGAGAGCAAGTTCTAGATCCAACCAGGGAAAGAGAAACAGAACTTCCATGGGCTTGATGTACTTTCTTTCACCTCCTTTTATCCTTTCTTCACCTTCTCTTTTGATGATTCCACCTTAACTCCTTTATCCAAACTCAGTCCATACAAGGTCTCATCCAGTATGGTAGGTTGGACCCCAACTGCCTTGCCGATGACCCTCACATGTGTCTCCAGCCTGGATCTCTCTGTTGCACCCCAAGCTGCTTGACTTCTCCCCTTGGATGTCTATCATGCATGTCAAACATACTTTGCCCAAAGCTGAGCACCTAATATTCTCTGTCTCTGCAAATTATCCCATTCCACCTATATTGTCTTGTCTAACTCAATGAATATTAGCTCTTCGGCAGGCTGTTTGGGTCATAGGGTCAGAAAAACAAAGACCTCCCAGGTCATCGAGGGGTTAAGATGAAAGCCCAGAGCAGAACAATACTTCCTTAAGGTCATACAGCAAATCAATCCCAGACTCAAGCCTAGAACCCTAATCAACTAGTAGAATGGCTCCCACCTGCCCAAGCTGGTGACTAGTGGTGGATCCTTAGACCCTGAGGCAAGAGCTGGAAAGCAGAGGGCTCTCAGCCACTGAGACAAGCTGTTTTTCAGAAACACTCACCTAAAAGAAAAAATATTGCAGATGAATAAAGGACTTCTGACATTACAGTTCACCTCAGATCCTGTATCCTCTCAGATGGAGAAAGCACCCCAATGCCACAGAGCTTGCCTGTCTGCTCTCACTTTGGCCATTAGGCACCCCAAGGATCCACTCTTAGAGAGCTAGTCCTTTGAGGTGCTGGCCTTCAGTGGTTCATATGCTAAAAGGGCCTCCATGACTGGCAGGGACTGGGGCTCCCTAAATGCAGAGGTCTCCGTTGGAGACATGAGCCTTGGAAATGGACAAGATTAGGGGGCCAGTTACCTAGCAATGACTAACCACTGGGGGCACAAAGTAACAGAGACCCAGAGGAGACATTTGAGGAAGCAAGAGGGCTTAAAGACCCTAGAAGCCAGGACCCAAGGTGGAAGTCTGGGGAGACAGACCTAGAGAGGATACTAAAAGCAATCTGGTCCCTTTTTATGCTTTTCTCTGGGTAACCTAGAAATGATGTGGCTTGAAAAACCTGCTTATGTTGAGCAGCAGTCATGTCTTGGGAAGAACTCCTCATGTGCCCCAGGAAAATTCACAGAATTCTACCACCTAGCACCTCTGGCCCTGAAGGTATTGTCCCTTCTTAAATATCCCTGCAATAGCTATTCCTAAATATCTCAGGATCACACTGTCATGAGTCTCTTAATTCTCTTCCAGGAAGTTCTTCCCCAGTGTCTGCCCTAAATACCTCTTGCTGTTGCTGTTCTGTGCCCTCTTACCACCTAGCTACAGTGGGGCTTCAGAGCACCAGGAACAGGAAATCAGCCGAACAACCCCTTCCCTTCTGTCCAGTCACTTCTTTTATCTTGATCACTTTGCCACAGAGGGGAAGAAAACAGGACCCCAGGACATAGAGACATAAATCCTGCAGAATTAGGTACCTGAGTTGCTATCCTTCTCTAAGGCTCTGTTAAAGGACTTTAAGAAATAGTTGTATCTGCTTGGGAAAGGGAGATGTTTTCTGAAGGAATCTGGTGGAAAGAAATAAGGATTTACCTCTTGGTTGTTTCCTAGGAATCTCAGGCTTTCTCCTGGTCTACAAGGAGTCCCGAATGATCAGCTATTCTTCCAGTTGCATTCTTTCTTGGGCTCCTATTAGAAACATCAAAGCTGTTCACCTTTGCCTCATTTACTTCCCTGGTCTGGGGAAGGGGTACTGACTTTACTCCATCCCATTCATTCCTGCTCACTGCTACTCTCCTCGCCTTACACAGCTCTCTTCCGAAGTCTGGATTTGTGCTTTCTCCTGCACCACTGACACCCTCTTCCCTATACAAACACCCTCTGGGTCTTCAGCTCCAGTGGTTATCAACCTCTTTATCCATGACTATATAGTACAGCTCTATAGAAGCTATAGAAGTTCATGGTTAAGGACCAAGAACCTGAAACCTGTCTGGATTTGAATTTGGCTTCCCCTGCTACTGAGCTGTGTGCTCTTAAAGAAGTTGTTACTCTTGCCCCAAATTTCAGTCTTCTTACTTGAAAAAGGGGGATAGTCCTAGGAGACCATTTAGACATGTAAGGATTGAACTTGATAGTGCACATCAAACACTCAGCACATAAAGCTCTTTAGGCTACCTCTGGTAGGGAGTGCTAGAAACCAGTCAGTTCAGTTGCTTCTGGAGAAAGGTGGGAGTTTGACTTAAACAGACCAAAGTGGGCTTTCTTATTAACTCACTCAAATTAAATTTTTACTTATGAAAGAGGACTTCAACCACCTGCATTTTGACCTCAGTCTGTACTTTCTAATTGACTAAATTCTTCTTTCCAGCTTACCTTTTAACTCAGACAAAAGACCCTGTGGGCAAAGCATCCCCTGACTGAACAGAAACTACCCACTCAAGCAAAAATAAGGATTGCCCTGATGTAGCAAGACCCGGTGTGACTGACTTCACGGCAATGATTCACTTGACCTTTACTGACCCCTGCTCATACTCACTGATTTTTGTACCACATTTTCCTTATATAAGCCTGGAAATATTTTCAACACTTTGGAGACAGTCTTTGAGATGCTAGTCTACTGTCTTCCTGGTGTTGGCCTCGCTGACATAAATTCCTTTCTCATTCACCACCACTCCTCTCTCTACCTTTGGGTTTTTTCAGCAGTGAGTGGCCAAACCTGATCTGTTTGGGACCCCCAGAGCCGGGTGCCCTTGCATGCCTTCACCCCAGCTACATTTACTTTTCCAAAAAATTAATAAGTAAAAGTTTTTCTTAAAAGATGCATTCTCATATAGTAAAACACTCAGCAAATTATAGCAAGACTAGAGTAAGAGATTTTGAGAACAGTGTTTGGACTCCACACACCTCCATGGATGGAGTGTCTGGGAGTCACTGACCATTCCTACTGATTACCTAGAGATCCTAGAGATCACCCCCAATCTGATGCAGCAGATTTGGGGAATGAGGGTCATGGTCCTGGAATCATAATTAGGGTCGAACAAATGGAAGGAAGCTCAAGAAAAAGTAATTCATGCTCCCAGAAATAAGGGCCAAAGAACCAACAGACCTGTTTGGTTTGGAAGTTCTGGAGCCAAGTGTCCCCAGATAAGCCACAAAATACCATATTCCCTGCAAATATCTGGTTTTGCCAATTAGTCAACAGATACTTATTGGCTGCTATTCTCAGATGGTCACATATGTGACTGATACAGATCTCTCTCAGTTTGGAGGCAAGATAGCTAATTATACAGAAAATAATGACGTTCATTTTAGATGCTGTTAAGGTTAGGTCAGAGGTCAAATCATGTCACACCTCTGCTCAGTACCTACCAGGGAATTCGTTTCATGCAAAAGAAATGCCCAAGTGTTTTCCGTATTATCCAAGTTTCTGCATGGTCTTCACATATGCTCCTGTTCTCTCTGGTTTGATGTCCTGTCCAATTTCCACACCCTCCCACATCCAGGCCCACTGGCACACCCTGCCTCAGGATCATTGCACCTGCCGTTTCTTCTCAGACCACTCAGACCACCGGCATATCTATGGATAACCCTCTCTCCTCCTTCAAATCTTTGCCAAAGATTTTTCTCACCTTCTCAGTGAAGCTTACCTTCATCACCTACTTCAAAGGCAATCCACTTCTGAATTGGTTCTCTCTTCCCTCTCCAACCCCTATGCAGTATTACTTTTTCTTGAAAACTCATCACTTTCTAAGACATTACAGAATTTACTTATTCATTGTTTTTTGCCTCTATCTCCTTCCAGTAGAATCTAAAATGGATGAGGAAGAAGATCTTTGCCTGTTTTGGAGGTGATTTAGCTCGAGAACTTAGAACTGCATCTAGCACACAGTGGGTACTCAGTAAACATTACAGTGAATGAATAAGGGCTACAAAGACAGACTACAGAAGTATGAAAAAACACCACACACACTCTGGTTAAGACTGGGCTGGGGAAAAAGAGACAGCTCTAAGCTGGATTTCAATTTAAACTGGACTAAACATTTTAATACCTGAAAATGAGGTGTGAGAAGAAATAAAAAGATAAGGAATATGTCCAAGGGCACACAATCCTCTGGGTAAGGAAGAGAGAGTGGACATCGTGGGTCTGAATATCAGTGGCAAGAGGAAAAAAATACAAAACTATTGTCTGACTGTAGCCCATCAAGCCCAGCCTACTCAGCATCTCCATTATTTCTGCCACCATATGGTTAGGTAGGGTATCCTGGGATCCCTCAAAAAGATCCCTGGGATGGGCAGCAGGGAAAGTTTTCCAAGAGAAGACTCAAAAGTGAAGCTCAGTATCATTGAGCCCTCAGGCAAGGAAGAGGCAAAGTAGGTGAACAAAGGGACTACTTCCTTATACCATACACAAAAATAAATACAAAATGGATTAAAAACCTAAATGTGAAATAAGAAACCATAAAAATCCTAGACGAGAACACAGGTAGTAACCTCTTTGACATCAGCTGTTGCAACTTTTTTTAGATATGTCTCCCAAGGCAAGGGAAACAAAAGCGAAAGTAACCTATTAGGATTACATCAAAATAAAAAGCTTCTGCAGAGCAAAGGAAACAATCAACAAAACTAAAAGAGAACCAACTGAATGGGAGAAGCTATTTGCAAATGACATATAAAAAAAAGGGGGGGTTATTATCAACTGGTATAGCCACTGTAGAAAACAGTATGGAGTTTCCTCAAAAAATTAAAAATAGAACTACCTTAGGAACCAGCAATCACACTACTAAGTATTTACCCAAAGAATACAACAACACTAATTCAAAGGGATACATACACCCCTATATAGATAGGAGCATTTACAATAGCCAAGATATGGAAGCAGCCCAAGTGTCCACAGCTAAGATCGATAAAGAAGATATGCTTATACCATGGAAAATTATTCAGCCATAAAAACGAATGAAATCTTGCCATGTGCAATGACACGGATAGAGTTAGAAACTTCATGCTCAAGTGAAATAAGTCAGCCAGAGAAAGAAAAATACCGCATGATTACACTCATGCATGGAATTAAGAAACAAAACAAAGCAGCAAAGGAAGAGAGAGAGAGAGAGAAATAAACTAAGAAACACATTCTTAACTACAGAGAACACACTGATGGTTACCAGAGGGGAGGTGGGTGGGGGGAATGGGTGAAACTAGCATTGGGAACTGTGGACACTTGTAGTGATAAGCACGGGGTGCAGTAGGCAAGTGTTGAATCACTATGTTGTACACCTGAAAGGAATACCACACTGCACATTAACTACCTGGAATTAAATAAAAACTGACAAAAAAAAGGAAGAGGAATGGGGTGAAGAGTGTGAGGAGAAAGAGATGGGAACCTGGAGAAGGTGGGGAGGGGTCTTGGCAGAGACTGGAGAGGGGTGGAACCCCAGGAAGGGGCTGTTAGGCAAGATAGCCCCAGTTTCAGTGTTTCCATCTGTTAAGTGCATATTCTAATACTTTCTAAACTGGTTGGATTTGTTTTCCCCAACGTGGGTTTTGCAAGGTGATTTTGGTTGAGCAGTGTTCACATTCATAGTTCTTTTGGTGCACACTGGAAAAAAAATTGAACAGAACTCCAGACTCACCCTCTAATGCATGTATATATTGCTTAGGGCAAAGATGCTTTCTTTTTTTTTTTTTTAATTTTATTTTTATTCTTTGCCCAAGGGGTACAGGTCTGTGAATCATCAGGCTTACATCTTTCACAGCACTCACCAAAGCACAAACCCTCCCCAATGTCCATAACCCATCCACCCTATCCCTGCCCTCCCACCCCCCAGTAACCCTCAGTTTGTTTTGTGAGATCAGGAGTCTCTTATGGTTTGTGTCCTTCCCTATCCCATCTTGTTTCATTATTTTTCCCTCTCTACCCCCCCACGACCCCCCACCCTGCCCCTCAAGTTCCTCATATCAGAGAGATCATATGATAATTGTCTTTCTCTGATTGACTTATTTCGCTCAGCATAATACCCTCCAGTTCCATCCATGTCGTTGCAAAGGGCAAGATTTCGTTTCTTTTGATAGCTGCATAGTATTCCATTGTATATATTCTTTTAAAAGTGAGTTGATTATAGCACAGACGGTATGTGGAGAGAGCCGCAATCCTGAAGGCAGCATGGGAGTGAGTTAAGGAGGGGAACAACAGAGTGAAAGGACCTCAGCAGAGCATGTAGCACAATGCCAGGCATGGAACACATTGTCAATAGACGGATGGTAGCAGTTCTTGTCACTGCTATGATTCCTGATGACTTCTAGGGCTGGGGCTGCTGGTGGGGAAGTGTGGATTGGTGGTGCCTGGCTCCCAGCTGTTCAGTTGCAGCTAGGAGTTTGGCCTTTTTCCTTTTGGAGCTGAGCTGGGCTGAGGCAACTGTGGAAAGTTGGCTTGGGGGCAGGGGGGTTAGTCAAGTGCATGTGCATCAATGGGGGTGGGGAGGAGGCTTAAGGTAGAATTGGGGAGGGTGGACAGAGAGGGGTGGGGGTGGATGAGCCTCCCTACCCCCACTCCCACCCTTCATCATCACCCACTTCAGGCTTATGCTGACTGAAGTCTGGACAAAGGAGCTCTGATTATAGCTGGGGAAGAACAGAATGGTTCAGCCCAGGGGCTTAGAGGAAGAGAGGCCAGGGATCACCTGCCCTGCATCTAAGACTGAGTCTAAGAGAAGGGAACAGTGTTACCACAATGACACAGTGATGGCAGGGGCCACTTCCCCCAGGTAGCATTTCCATCCTGGCTTGCAAGGAACTGACATTTTGGGGGATAATTAAGAATTCCAGCAGCATCTGATGCACAACTCCAAACCCCAGCCCAAGAGCACTAATGAGGTTGCAGAGTCAGACCTCTTGGGTCTGAGGTAAATCACCAAAGTCTTTTGAATTTCCAGGGTATTTTAAAATTTTTTTTTTTATTTGACAGAGAGATCACAAGTAGGCAGACAGGCAGAGAGAGAGGGGGGAAGCAGGCCCTCCAATGAGTGGAAAGCCCGATGTAGGGCTCGATCCCAGGACCCTGAGACCATGACCTGAGCCGAAGGCAGAGGCTTAACCCACTGAACCACCCAGGAGCCCCTCCACTTTTAACATAAAGAAAATTTACCCAGCCCAGGAAGGCCACAAAGACAAAAGACTTAAAGAATAAGTAAATCATTTTGATAAGTTTTTTTTTCTTTTTAAGGGCTATTAAAACTTTAAGGATCATTTCTCTGCCATAAACCTTTAGTGGCTACCTACCACTCATTGAAGACAAAACTCTTAAACCCAGTCTTCCTGAACTGCAAATTGCTTAACCTCTTTGTTCTACCTGTAAAATGAGAATGTCATCAGTACCTGTTCAACAAGATGGTCGAGAGTTAAAATATATAGAATTGTGCCTGACTGTAGCTGGTGCTGACTGTGCTGTTCTTAGAAACACAGACCTCTCTCTCCCCGCTCAGGGCCTTTGCACACACTGTATCCTTTGTTCAGAATGCTGGGCTCTAATCTCTTTACTTAGTTTACTTCCACTTGTCTTTCAATCCCAGTTTACCAAGGACCTCCTTATGGAAGGTGTCCTGGTACCCTGAGTCCCCCCAGTCTTGGTCAGTCCCCACAATCTATGTTTTAACTAAACTCTTTCCTTCGTGGCATTTATCACAGTTGTGCATTATTTGCCTTACTCTTTGATGAATAGCATCAACCTCCCACTCAACTGTAAACTCCACAAGGGTAATGTCCTGGGTTGAATCATGTCCCGTCATATGCTAAAATCCTAATCCGCAGTACCTCAATATGTGGTTGTATTTGGAGATGGGTCCTTCAAAGAGGTGATTAAGTTACAATGAGGTCATCAGACCGTCATCCAATCTGACTGGTGTTCTTCTAAGAAGAGATCAGGAGACAGATACATATACAGAGAAAGACCATGTGAGGACACAGGAGAAGACGGCCGTCTACAAACCAAGGAGAGATGCCTCAGAATTAAACTAACCCCACTGACACCTTGATCTTGGACTTTCAGCCTCAAGAACCAAGGAAATAAATTTCTCTTGTTAAAGCCTCCCAGTCTGTGATACTTTGTCATAGCAGCCCAAACAGATTAATACAGGTATTGATTGGATTGACTTTTGCTTATTGTTGTATTCCCAGAGGCCAGCGCTGAGTAGGTGCTCAAAAAATATTGATTGGTGGGTGAATGGAGGTCCTCGGGGTTGGCTAAGCAAAACTGAAGATCATGCTGAGTTTCCATCTGCTTCATCTCCGCATGGCTGGTCTCGGAGGCCCAGAGCCACCTCTTTCTGTTTCTGGGCCTGAGATGTGGTTTTGGGTCCTTGTGTCTTTTGCGGTCACAACATAATACGCTAGTCTTTGGTGGATGATGTGTTGGAGGCAGGCTGTGGTTTGGGAGAATTGTTTTTTAAGATAATTTTTTTATTACAATACTTATACATGCTCACTGAGAAAGCTTGGAAAATAGAGAAACACAGAGGAAAGGAAAAAACTATCATCCACTATTTTCAATCCCCAGGAATAACTGCTTTTAACATAAGTATTTCCTTTCAGGCTTTTTTCCATAGTTTTTCCTTTACCGTTCAAAGTTATGGTTCTCCACTACACATATATTATTTTTATTCTGATTTAAAATTAATTTAGCTCAAGTTTGCTCCAAGGCATATTTTTAAAGGTCACATAATATGTTACCGCGTTAAGCTACTACAACTTATTCATTGTCCTATTGGCTGGACATTGATTTTCTTTTCTTTTCTTTTCTTTTTTTTTGTTACAGTTTTAAACAATGCTACAGGAAATACCCTTGAATCCTTTCTCTTGAAGTGATTATGAAAGATGGACTTTCAGAGCTAAAGGGTAGGACCAATTTTTCATGCCCCTGGATAGGATTACCAAATAGCTTTATCAAAAAGGTCAAGTGGTTACACCACCACTACCACCACCCCTCTGCCCCCGGGCAGTGAATGAGATCACAGGAGCCCTGACTTTACAGCGACCTGTCCTCAGAGCATCAGCTGGAAGTAAGACCAGTGGGCAGCTACTGAGGATGTCTTTAGACAGAGGAGGGGGAAGTCAAGCCATCAAACATATGCTAGACTGGCAGGGCTGTGCATCTGAGTTAGTGACATTTTTCTGCTCTCTTCTCTTCTCTTTCTGCCCATTTGGAACTGAAAGCCTTTGATGTTCACAGGGTTGAAGGGATGATGCTCCAGACAAGGACTAACCAGTGATCCCACCAGTTCCTCTTAGAAACTTCGGAGGCCTATGGGGCCTTTCGGGGGTTGCCTCTCACCTCCCCCCACTCTTGGCTTCTCAATTTATTCCTTTGGATCTTTCCAGAAACTGTCTTGGGCAGTTCTGAAACAAAGGCCACCTAGTGATCATAAAACAAAAACAGTTTGAAATTATTTCTTAGAAGGACTTCTGACTTCAAAGAGTCATTACCCTCTGCCACTTGTGTTGGGAAGTGTCCATGACTCATAGTTTTCCTTAAATGGCAATGACCAAAATGGGTAGGGTCTGGGGCACATGACCTTGCCCAAAGAGATTCAGCACCATCCCTTCCCAACCACCCACTCCCCCATCCCCCGAATCCGGTATCTGTCACTTCTTAGAGTAGAACCAACTGTGGTTTGGGGCAGATCCAGTGAGGAAACAGGGAGAAAAGGCTGAAGGAGAAGCTCAGTTATTTGTACCTTCATCCTCTTTGCCCCCGCTCCCACCCCCAGTCTTGGCCCTGACTGAGAGCCGATGCAGTGTGTCCTCGGGTGATTTCTCAGCTCATCAAGTCCTAGAACCCCTGATGTTTACCTTCCTGGGGTACTTGTATGGAGCAGTCACTCTTTTTACATGCTCCTGGAGCTCCTGAGTTAGTTTCTTAGGATCTTGAGAGAAGTAAGCTGAAGAAAGGACAATAAATGCCTTCACCACCTGCCAGAAGAAAACAAAAACAAACCGTCTAAGACCAGAAAGAATCAAGCCCTTTATAACAACTTTTTTCTTCTTTTGCCAGCCAAACATGAAAGCCCTATCAGCTCCTCTGGCTCAGCCAGTAAAATGGACATCGTTTTTTGTTTTTGTTTTTTTTTCCTGTTGTTTCCATTCCAGGACCAACTATTGGAAGCACTGGCTTTTGTGGAATGAATCCAGGATCCTACCTATTTCCCAAACTGCTCCCCTTTCCTGAAATAACACTGTAAGCAGCCAACGAGCTTCTTTTCTGATCCAAATACTTTGTGGAGAAAGGAGCTTCACAAACTCCTCAGGGTCCATTACTTCCAAGTCTCTGTGACTGGAAAGTAGCTGGCAGAGGCTCGGATAGGCAGGACTGGGAATAATGCACCAAGGGGAGGTGGGTATTTCCGAGCCTGCATGTACAGTTTGCAACCAGGAAACATTTTGCTGTACAGCTTCCGTGCCATGTGTCCTGAGGGACATTCTGTACCTTGGCTATTTCTGCCTGAGAAACAGCCTTAGCTGGCTGCCTACCACCAAGGAGGAGAAGTCCTGAGACAGGCACAATGGAACATGGTTTCTGACAGGAGTGGAAGAGTTCAAAGGCCAGTAGGCTGCTTACCCACCCCGCATATAGCTCTGTCAACAACATCCTGTTAGGTGGGGCATCCTTGCATGCTTCCCAAAGGTGGGCATCTCACTACATTTCATGTCCAGATAGAGCTGGTTATTAGGAAAGGCTCTCTCTGACTGTTAAAACTACCATTTACTGCCTACTTTCTATGTGCAGGCTCTGTTCTGAGTACTGTATGCAGATTAACCATACATAGCCATTTGTCACAACCCCAGCTGATTTGCTGTATACAAAGCTAGGTACACTTTTCCAGGTGTGATTTCTCCAGAACATATATGGGGCTCCCACATTCCTTATTCTAAATCATTGGCCTCAAAGTTTAACAGGTATCAGAATCACTTGGATAGGGGTCTCTGGTCAAAATGAAGAAGGCTTGGGCTGCATCCTCAACCACTCTCATTCAGCAAGACTGACTTGAGATCTAGAAATCTGTATTTTAAACAAGAATCCCAGATGATGCAGCTGTGAGTACTCTAGGGCCCTGACTTAGAGACCTACTCCCCTGGCCCTAGTGCTTCTGAGAACACAGCCCGATGTTGTACTAACTTTGATAAGGCAACTACACTATACTGTAGGATTATGTTGGATTTACAGCCAGTGGAAAGCACACAGGCCTGCCCATGAGCTCCATTGCTCCCATTCTATTCCTCTGGGACCCATGGGAAGGAATTTGTATTTCTCCTGAGAAAGATCAGCTTATTAAGTTTAGCCCATTTTTCTGATACATCAGGGTTACATTGGATACTTATTCTGTCATCCCTTAGGATAGATATTCCTCTCAAGTCAGAACCATCAGCAGTCATGTCTGGTGTGCTTGCTATATCCTCATCTACAAATGAGAAAGGACTCTTTATTGGCCAGGATGAATAACAGAGCCTGCATCCACTGCCCAAATCTCCTGTTTAACAGTCCACCTCTTTTGGACCTAGTTCTGAGTCCACTTGACACGAAAGTGTTGGTATCCTCTCATCGTGTCCTTCTCAAGAGGATGTCTCTAACAACTTGAGGGTAATGCATAACCAAAAGGAATGTATCCCTGATGTGGCATTTCAGACTTTGTAGTACCCGGATGGAGTGAGATATGGGGGAATGTGGTGTTCCAGCTTACTCTGCTGAGTGAGAACAGATACAGAACCAGGAGGCAATGTTCTTGGCTGGACTAGTTACCTCCCCTCTGATGGGGTCCGGGCTGCTGACCACAGCAGCCTCCAGAACAGCAGGGTGCTCAGCAAGGGCATTTTCTACTTCAACAGGCCCAATCCGGTAGCTAGAAGAGAAAAATAAACTCTTTCAAGTGACACCCCCCTACAAACACGCACGCGCGCGCGCACACACACACACACACACACAGCTTCAAAGGGAAGACAGAGTAGACAGCTTGACCTCGAGGAATTAATCACATCGTCATTTCTTCCTGTGAACCAAAAGTAGCCATCCTTGTCCTTGTGGGCTTGGTCCCCCGTGATGTAAAAGTCCCCTCGTTCTGATGCCTCTGTCTTCTCAGGATTGTTCTGGAAGACAAAGTAAACCCATGAAGGGCCACCTGCACACAGCCACTCAAGCCAGCTACGACCCTCACAGGCCCATGCAGGAGGCTGGGGACCCATAAAAGCAGTCCCCAAAGACCATGCTGGCCAGAATTTCCCACTAGACTAGGAGTTGTGAATTTATACATTTTTTTCTCTTTTAAACAGAAGGAGATGCCAGGAAATGGTTAAGGACAGCCACTTGCTACCATCCGTGGAAGGATTCAAGGAAGCATAGTTAAATGCAGGATGGTGGACACAGGGCTACTGGCTCTGTTTTTTAAGATAAAAGAACACACTGATACTCTTTGTGCTCAGGAATCAATGAAGGTAGAAAGTGAGCAGTTGGCCGAAAGGCAAGAGTAGAGGAAAGAGGAAAAACGAACCAAACTCTGATTCTCGACACTTTCAAGAAGCTATTACTCAACAACAACAAAAAAACCCCAAATTACTGCTATGTGCAACTATCCAGGTGTGTCTCAAAACCATTATGCTGAGTAAATGAAACCAGACAGGAAGTTAAGATGGCAGAGGATTAGGGGAACCCTAAGCTTGTCTCATCCCTCGAATACAACTAGATAGTTATCAAATCATTCTGAACACCTGAGAAATCAATCAGACAACTGAGAGAACAAAAAAACTGCAAGTCTACAAGTTGAAAAGCAGCTAACTTTTTGTAGGTAGGAAGTGCAGAGACTTGAATTTGGGGTGACATAGCTGTGGATATGGTGGCAGGGAGGAAGCCCACAGGTGGAGGATACCACAAAGTATTATAGGCAGTGGGGTACAAAATTGGAACTTTTAGAAGTCGGCTACCATGGGTAGGTACCTGGCTTAAAGATGCTCAGGTGGCAAAGCAGGGCAGTATTCACATGGTCTCAGGATCCCCTGGGTCACAAGAAGGACTGATGGCACCTAAGTGCTGCATTGTTTCCAGGCATAGGAGCATGGAAGCCAGCTGAGAACAGCCAGTGTAGGTGCTGGCTTTCTGCTCTGTTTTGCCATAAACAATGAATTGCTCTGAGGTCCTGTGACCACTTTCCTGGGACAGGCCTGGCAAACAGCAGAAGCATGGGGAGACACTCTCCTCCCCCCTGCTCAAGGAAGGAACGGCACAGTCTGACCTGTAGGAGTCCCTAAAATTTGGGAGTTTTGGAATTCAGTTGTGTGCCTGAGATAAAAAAAAAGCTCAGACACAGGCAGGGTAAATGCAGGGTTCTGATAGAAACCAGGGACACAAGAGTGATTGACTGCTCTTCTGTGAGGGCTCACTGAAGAGTGGGGGACATGAACTTTCATCTGTGGGACTAGAAGGTGGGGGGGCTGCCATATTTACCCTGTGCATCATTGCTGAAACCCTTCGGGGAGCAAAACAGCACCACCTACTGAAGTCCAGAGCCCCTTACATCAATCCCTGCCTCCCTGCAAACTGGAGGCCCATTTCCACAAGTCAAGGCCACCAGAGAATCAGAGCAACAGGCCCCTCCCCTAGAAGACCAGCACAAACAACTCACTCACACAAAGTCTACTGACCATAGAGGGCTGCAAAGCTTCAGCTCTAGGGGAAAATAGTATCTAGCCTCCTTTGTACTTTTATTCTTTATTTTTTAAATTATTTTTTCATTTATTTTCTTATTTTTTTCAATTCTTTTAAAAATTTTTATTAATTTTAAAAATTTTTGTTTTCATATATACCACATATATAATTTTTTTTGTTTAATTTCATTGTATTTTTTTCTTTCTTATTTGGGATCTAGATTCTTTTAACAAGCAGACCAAGACACACCCAGGATCTAGTTTTTTGTTGTTGTTGTTGTTATCGTTTTATTTTTTCTTTTTCTCTCTTGTTTTCTTTTCTGGACAGAATGATGAGATGGAGAAATTTACCCCAAAACAAAGAACAGGAGGTAGAACTCATGGCCAGGGATTTAGTCAAAACAGATATCAGTAAGATGTCTGAACTAGAATTTAAAACAATAGTTAAAAGGATACAAGCTGGGCTTGAAAAAGGCATACAAGACCCTAGAGAATTCCTTACTGCAGAGATTAAAGAACTAAAATCTGTTAGACCGAAATTTAAAATGTTAAAACTGAGATGCAATTCCAAATAGAGGCCATAAAAATGAGGATGGATGGATCGGAGGAGTGAATCAGTGATACAGAAGATAAAATTATGGAAAATAATGAAGTTGAAAAAAAGAGGGAAAGAAAGGTGATGGACCATGAAGGTAGATTTAGGGAAATCAGTGACTTATTAAAACACACTAACATTCATACCATAGGCGTCCCAGAAGAGGAAGACAGAGAAAATGGGGCACAAGGTTTATTCAAACAAATTACAGATGAAAACCTCCCTAATCTGGGGAAGGACACAGACATCAAAATTCAAGAAGCACAGAGAACTCCCATTCAATTCAACAATAACCAACCATCACCAAGGCATATCACCAAGGCAAGTCAAATTCACAGAATACACAGACAAGGAAAGAATCCTGAAAGAAACAAGGGAAAAGGGATCCTTAAGCTACAAGGGAAGACAGATCAGGTTCTTGGCTGATCTGACCACCAAAACATGGCAGGCCAAAAAGGAGTGGAAGGAAATACTTAACGTGCTGAATGGGAAAAATATGCAGCCAGGAATTCTTTATCCAACAAGACTGTCATTCAGAACAGAAGGAGAGATAAAGAGTATCCTAGACAAACAAAAACTAAAGGAGCTTATGACCACTAAACCAGCCCTGCAAGAAATTTTAAGGAGGACTTTTTGCTTGGAGAAAAAAAAGACCAAAAGCAACAAAGACTAGAAAGGACCAGAGAAACATCATCAGAAACACCAACTCTACAGGTAATACAATGGCACTAAATTGATATCTTTTAATAATCACTCTGAATGTAAATGGACTAAATGCTATAATCAATAGACATAGGGTATCAGAATGGATAAAAAAACAAGATCCATCTATATGTTGCCTGTAAAAGACTTGTTTTAGACCTAAAGACACCTGGAGATTGAAAGTGAGGGGATGGAGAACCATGTATTAAGCTAATGGATGTCAAAAGAAAGCCAGAGTAGCCATACTTACATCAGACAAACTAGATTTTTAAAAAAGATTTTATTTATTTAGTTGAGAGAGACAGAGAAAATGAGCAAGGAGAAGAGGCAGAGGGAGAAGCAGACTCCCAGCTGAGCAGGGAGCCCAAAACAAGGCTCGATCCCAGGACTCTGGGGTCATGACCTGAGTGGAAGGCAGCTGCTTAACTGACTGAACCACCCAGGTACCCTGGCAAACTAGATTTTTTTTTTTTAAAGAACTTTTTTTAAAAACGATTTTATTTATTTATTTGACAGAGAGCGATCATAAGTAGGCAGAAAGGCAAGCAGAGAGAGAGGGGCAGCAGGCTCCCCGCTGAGCAGAGAGCCCGATGTGGGGCTTGATCCCAGAACCCTGAGATCATGACCTGAGCCGAAGGCAGAGGCTTAACCCACTGAGCCACCTAGGTGCCCCAAACTAGATTTTAAACAAAGACTATAATAAGAGATGAAGAAGGGCATTATATCATAATTAAGGGGTCTACCCAACAAAAAGATCTAACAATTATAAATATTTATGCCCCCAATGTGGGAGCACCCAAATATATAAATCAAATAATAACAAACATAAAAAGGTTCACTGACAATAATGCAAAAATAGTAGGGGATTTTAAAAACACTTACAACACTGGACAGATCATCTAGGCAGAAAATCAACAAGAAACTAATGGCTACATGGAGGTTAAAGGATATCCTACTAAAGAATGAATGGGGGATGCCTGGGTGGCTCAATCAGTAAAGTGCCTTCCTTTAGCTCAGGCCATAATCAGGTCCTGGGATTGAGTCCCACACTGGGCTCCTTGCTTGGCAGGGAGCCTGCTTCTCCCTCTGCCTGCCAACCCCCCTGCCACAGCTTGTGCTTGCTCTCTCTCGCTCTCTCTCTCTCTGACAAGTAAACAAATAAAATCTAAAAAAAAAAAAAAAGAATGAATGGGTTAACCAGGAAATTAAAGAAGAAATTAAAAAACACATGGAAGTAAATGAAAATGAAAACATACCAAAACCTTTGGGATGCAGCACAGGCAGCCCTTGAGGGAAGTATACTGCAATACAGGCCCACCTCAAGAAGCAAGAAAAATCTCAAAAATACAACACCTAAAGAAGCTAGAAAAGAAATAGCAAATAAAGCCTAAAGCCAACAGAAGAGGGGCGCCTGGGTGGCTCAGTCATTAAGCGTCTGCCTTCAGCTCAGGTCATGATCCCAGGGTCCTGGGATCAAGCCTTGTATGGGGCTCCCTGCTCAGTGGGAAGCCTGCTTCTCTCTCTTCCACTCCCTGTGCTTGTGCTCCCTCTCTCACTGTGTCTCTCTTTGTCAAATACGTAAATAAATCTTTAAAAAAAAAAGCCAGCATTAGAAAGGAAATAAAGATTAGAACAGAAATAAATGATATAGAAACAAACAAATAACTCCAGTAGAATAGATTAACAAAACTAAGAGCTGGTTCTTCGAATGAATTAATAAAATTGATAAACTCTTAGCCAGACTTATTAAAAGGAAAGAGAAAGAACCCAAATAGAGAAAATCACAAATAAAAGAGAAGAGATCACAACCAACACCACAGAAATACAAACAATTATAAGACAGTACTATGGGGCGCCTGGGTGGCTCAGTGGGTTAAAGCCTCTGCCTTCGGCTCAGGTCATGATCTCAGGGTCCTGGGATCGAGGCCCACATCGGGCTCTCTGCTCAGCAGGGAGCCTGCTTCCTCCTCTCTCTCTGCCTACTTGTAATCTCTCTCTGTCAAATAAATAAATAAAATCTTAAAAAAAAAGACAGTACTATGAAAAATTATATCCCAACAAACTGGGCAACCTAGAAGAAATGGACACATTTCTAGAAACCTACAAACTACCAAAACTGAAACAGGAAGAAACGGATAAATTTGAACAGACCCATAACCCGCAAAGAAATTGAATCTTTAATAAAAAACCTCCCAACAAACAAAAGTCCAGGGCCAGATGGGTTCCCAGGAAAATTCTACCAGACATTTGAAGAAGAGTTAATAACTGTTCTCCTCAAACTGTTCCCAAAAAAATGGAAGGAAAACTTCCGAACTCATTCTACAAATCCATTTTCTTGATTCCAAAACCAAAGACCCCACAAAAAAGGAAAATTACAGGCCAATATCCCTGATGAACATGGATGCAAAAATTCTCAATAAAATACTAGCAAATCAAATTCAACAGTACATTAAAATAATTATTCACCATGATCAAGTGAGACTTATTGCTGGGCTGCAGGAATGGTTCAATCTGTACACATCAATCAACATGATACACCACATTAATAAAAGAAAGAGTAAGAACCACATGATCATGGGTAGATGCAGAAAAAGCACTTGATCCAATACAGAATCCTTTCCTGCTAAAAACCCGTAACAAAGTAGGGATAGATGGAACATACGTCAACATCATAAAGGCCATATACAGTAAGATCCACAGCTAGTATCATCCTCAGTGGGGAAAAACTGACATAGGGTGGTCAGGAACAAGACAAGGATGTCCACTCTCACCATTACTATTTAACATAGTACTGGATGTCTTAGTCTCAGCAACCAGACAACATAAAGAAATAAAAGGCATCCAAACTGGCAAGGAAGAAGTCAGACTTTCTCTATTTGCAGATGACATGATACTCTGTAGAAAACTCCACCAGAAAATTGCGAGAACTCATACATTAATTCATCAAAAGTTTCAAGATATAATATCAATGTCCAGAAACCTGTTGCATTTCTATATACCAATAACGAAGCAGCAGAAAAATAAATCAAGGAATTGATCCCATTTGCAACTGTACCAAAAACAATAAGATACCTAGGAATAAACCTAACTAAAGAGGAAAAAGATCTGTATTCTGAAAACTATAGAACACTAATGAAAGAAACTTTAGAGGACACAAAGAAATGGAAAAACATTCCATGCTCATGGATTAGAAGAATATTGTTAAAATGTCTATACTACCCAAAGCAATCTACACACTTAATGCATTCCCTATCAAAATACCAACAGCATTTGTCACAGACCTAGAAAAACAATACTAAAATATGTACAGAATCACAAAACACCCTAAATAGCCAAAGCAATCCTGAAAAAGAAAAACAAAACGAGGCATCATGATTCTAGATTTCAAACTATATTAGAAAACTCTGGTCATCAAGACTGTATGGTACTGGCATAAAAACAGACATAAACAGAACAGAGAACCCAGAAATGGACCCAAAACTAGATGGTCAACTAATCTTCAATAAAGAAGGAAAGAATTTCCAGTGGAAAAAAGACAGTCTCTTCAACGAATGGTGTTGGGAAAACTGGACAGCCACATGAAGAAGAGTGAAACTGGACCATTTTCTTACACCATACACAAAAATAAATTCAAAATGGATGAAAGACCCTAATGTGAGACAGGAAACCAACAAAATCCTCGAGGAGAACACAGGCAGAAACCTTTTTGACTCAGCTATAACAATTCCTTACTAGGCGCAATGCCAGGAAGGGAACAAAAAGTAAAAATGAACTATTGGGACTTTATCAAGATAAAAAGCTTCTGAACAGCGAAGGAAACTATCAACAAAACTAAAAGGCAGCCTACAGGATGGGAGAAAATATTGGCAAATGACATATGTGATAAAGGATTAGTGTCCAAAATTTATAAAGAACTTACAAAACTCAATACCTAAAAAACAAATAATCCAGGTAAGAAATGGGCAGAAGACATGAATAGACACTTTTCCAAAGAAGACATCCAGATGGCTAACAGACACATGAAAAGATGCTCAACATCACTCATCGTCAGGGAAATACAAATCAAAATCACAATGAGATACCACACACCTGTCAGAATGGCTAAAATTAACAACACAGGACACATCAGGTGTTGTTGGCAAGGATGCAGAGAAAGGGAAACTATCTTGCACTGTTGGTGGGAATGCAAACTGGTGCAGCCACTCTGGAGTACAGTATGGAGGTGCCTCAAAAAGTTAAAAAGAGAGCTACCCTATGACCCAGCAATTGCACTACTAGGTATTTACCACAGGATACAAAAATACAGATTCAAAGGGTTACATGCATCCTGATATTTATAGCAGCATTATCAACAATAGCCAAACTATGGAAAGAGCCCAATTGTCCACTGACTGATGAATAGATAAAGTAGATGTGGGGTGTGTGTGTGTGTGTGTGTACACCACATCCATGTATATAAGTATACATGTATATATGGTATGTATATATAATTACTCAGCCATCAAAAAATGAAATCTTGCCATTTGCAATGATATGGAGGGAGCTAGAATATATTATGCTAAGAGAAATAAGTCAGTAAGAGAAAGATACCGTATGATCTCACTCGTATGTGTAATTGAAAACAGATGAACATAAGGAAGAGGGGAAAGAAAAAAAGGAGAGAGGGAAACGAGCCATTAAGTGACTCTTAACAATAGGGAACAAACTGAGGGAGGTGGACCGGGAATAGGCTAGATGGGTGATGGGCATTAAGGAGGGCCCTTGTCATGATGAGCACTGGGTGTTGTGTGTAAGTGATGAATCCCTGAATTCTACTCCAGAAACCAGTATTGCACTATATGTTAACTAAGTAAAATTTAAGGTAAAAAATAAAATAAAATAAAAAATGAATTTTAAAAACACGCCAGGGGGTACCTAGGTGGCTCAGTCAGTTAAGCATCTGCCTTCAGTTCAGGTCATGATCCCAGGGTCCTAGGATCGAGCCCCACATGGTCTCCCCGCTCAGTGGAGAGCCTGCTTCTCCCTCTCCCTCTGCCTCTCCCCCTGCTTCTCTCTCAAATAAAAGAAATAAATATCTTTTATATGTATAAATAAAGAAATAAATATCTTATTAAAAAAGTAACCAGACACACAAAAATGAATACTTTATGATTCCACTTACATAAATTTCTTTGAAAAAAAAGGCAAAACTATTCTATTAGCAACAACAAATAATTTAGCAATTGCCTATACTTGGGGATTGACTGCTGGGGGCACAAGGGAACTCTATGGGGTGATAAGAATGTTCTATATCTTGATTGCGGTGGTGGTTACACAACTGTACACATGTGTCAAAAGTCACTGACCTATTTACTTGTAACATAGGTACACTTATTGGGCACCTGGGTGGCTCAGTGGGTTAAAGCCTCTGCCTTCTGCTCAGGTCATGATCTCAGCGTCCTGGGATCTAGGCCCACATCGGGCTCCCTGCTCAGCTGGGAGCCTGCTTCCTCCTCTCTCTCTCTGCCTGCCTCTCTGCCTACTTGTGATCTCTCTCTGTCAAATAAATAAATAAAATCTTTAAAAAACAAAAAACATAGGTACACTTATTGTATGTAAATTATGCCTCAATTTAAAAACTATATTCTGAGAAAAAAGAAAAAAGTTAAGCTGTCAATATTAAAAATAAATCTCATACAAAATCTGAAAGAAGTATAAAAAGAAAACTTAAAATTCTACCAAACAGTAAAGAAAATATAAATCAATGGAAGGACAGAAAGACTTAATATCATAAATATGCTAATTCTCCCCACATTGATCTACAGACTTAGTGACACTCATTAAACACTTTTCATGGAATTTGACAATTTGATTCTAAAATGCACATGAGAGTAGAGAACCGAGAGCAGGTAAAACATTTCTAAAGAAGTTAAGGAAGGAGAGGCTTGTGCCAGTAAATATTAAGACGTATGTTTTCCAAAAAAAAAAAAAAAGACTTACGTTTTCCTGGATTAGGCTCCATGGTATCAGTACAGGGATAAAACAAATGACCAACTAAATAGAAGAAATTGCCAAAACTTAGCTATGTATGATTATATCAAACTTTCATTTCTGACCAAGAGGACATGACAGAGGGAGGGAAAAATAATGAAACAAGATGGGATGGGGAAGGAGNTTGGGGGTAGGGAGGGAAAAATAATGAAACAAGATGGGATGGTGAAGGAGACAAACCATAAGAGACTCCTAATCTCATAAAACAAACTGAGGGTTACTGGGGGGTGGGAGGGTAGGGATAGGGTGGATGGGTTATGGACATTGGGGAGGGTTTGTGCTATGGTGAGTGCTGTGAAAGGTGTAAGCCTGATGTTTCACAGACCTGTACCCCTGGGGCAAATAATAAAAAAAAAATAATAATAATAATGATANTGCTGTGAAAGGTGTAAGCCTGATGTTTCACAGACCTGTACCCCTGGGGCAAATAATAAAAAAAAAATAATAATAATAATGATAAAAAAAAAAGAGGACATGAGAGGTCACTTTTTTCCTCACTGAGATATTTTTATCTTTTTGTTTTTACTAGTTTTTAGTTTTTATTTAAATTCTAGTTAGTTAAAATATAGTGTAATATTTTCAGGAATACAATTTAGTGATTCATCACTTACATACAACACCCAGTGCTTATCACAAGTGCCCTCCTTAACTGCCTATTTAGCCCATCCCCCATCCACCTCCCCTCCACCAACCCTCAGTTTGTTCTCTTCAGCTAAGAGTCTGTTTTATGGTTTGCCTCTTTTTTTCCCCTATGTTCGTCTGTTTTGTTTCTTAAATTCCACATGGGAGGGAAATTGTACAGTATTTGTTTTTCTCTGACTTAACTTCGCTTAGCATAATACTGAGATTTAATGGGGTTTTTTTTTCCTTAGTTAAAAATGACCCAAGAAGGAAACAGCTGGTACCAGAAAGAAAAAGTTGAAAAAAGGTTCTTGTCCAGCAAAAAACTCTACAAATTACTTGACTCTCTCAATGGAATGATCACAGACCCAGAAAGATCCTCTATGTGAGCTCTCTGAGGACTAGGGTCTTGTCTTTCCTGTCCATTGCTGTAGACTTAGTGGCATGAAGTAGCTACTCAGTAAATAATGAATGAATAAATTATTCAGAAAAGTCAAGAATTTGCTATTGCTTACAAAAATGATTATAATACATTGAAATTTTAAAATTATCTCTGCTTGGTGTATTACTGTGTTATTGTTTGGGTTTTTTGTTTTGTTTTTTGTTTTGTTTATTCGGGTTGGTAAGTTTCTGTGACTTTAAATGAAATACCGTGAAAGACTATCTCTCTTGTAGTTACAGAAAAGCCACTAGAATACACCTCCATCATTTTAAAAACAAATGGACTGATTTTTTGTCTGTTCCTTCCAGTGCTGTAGCTGACTGATGGCGTCATATACACGCCCAACGGAATTCCTAATAAACCCATGGTTCTCAACTTTGGCTGCACTTTTGAATCACCACATGATCCACATCATCACAAAGTCTGATATCATCAAGTGGGGCTTGAGTATCAGTCATATTCTGAAGCTTCCAAGGTGTTTCTAATGTGCAACCAAAGCTGAAAACCATGTCAGTACAGCTTTACAGAGAAGAGTCTGGCAAAAACAAAGCCCATAATAAACCCACTGAAGCAGGCACAAGGGAGAGGTCATTCCTGGATTATCACAGAAACTTAGACTAGAATCTTTGGACACAAGCCCTGCCAGCAGACCCCTCTCCACACAAGACCCAAGATAAAAAGAATCCTGAATCCAGTTTGACTTTTGTGAAGTCCCTTAGCTTCTCTGAGCTGCAATTTTCTCATTACTAGGGACACCTGAATGGCTCAAGTCATGATCTTCTGGGATCCTGAGATCCAGCCCCACATTGGGCTCCTTGCTCAGTGGGGAGTCTGGTTTTCCCTCTGCCTGGCACACTTTCTCGTGCTCGCTCTCCCTCTCTTAAATACATACATAAAATCTTAAAAAAAAAACAAAAAAAAACTTGTCATCATTAAAATTATGGGGTGTCCCCTGTGTTATAAATTTGCACTCTCAGACATATCCATGCTTAAATCGATGTCCTGGACATATTAGTTGCTTGACACTGGATAAGTCAATCTTTCTCATTTCCTTATCAGTAATAGTGCCAATCTACCTCATGCAGTTATTGCAAGGGTTAAACAATAAGTGTTTATAATCAGAACACAATGCTTGGCACACAGAAATCACTGTGAAAATGGCCATTCCCTGCCACTTACCAAATAGCAACTGAAGAAACAGAAGGGCCGGGTGGGCCTGACTCGGACAGCAATATTCCCCTCTTCTCCTGGAGGCAGGATGTTGCCCTCATCATCCACGATCTGGCAGAGAGATCAGAGGGCCGTGTCTGGATATCTGCCTAGCCAGACCACCCCACCAGCTGAGCCTGCTGCTGCTAACCAGGACATGCATTTTGCTCTCCTCTTTGAACCAAGCCTCAACAACAGCTGGGGGAGGCTGCCTACCTGCACATCGTAAGGTGGGGACGCTTTCCCCATGGATCCAGACTTGATTTTCATGCCTTTTGTATTGGCACAGATTAAAACCTGGAGAGAAAGCAGTTCCAGAAAGTTGGCGATGTATCCCTGCAGCTTCTTCCTTCCTGGTGCCCACCTTTTCTCTCACTCTGCCTTCTACCTCTCCTTCCCTCTCCCCTCTTCTACCTGCTCTTTCTTTCTCTCCCTTCCTTCTTCCTTCCTTCCTCTCTTCTTTTCTTTCTATAGTCAACAAACATTTATTGAATGCCCTACTGGACATTGACACATAAAGAAGCAAATGTGTCACTAACCCAAAAGACTCAGTTGACCCCCAACTCTCTGCTGCCCAAATGGCTGTGGGGAATACTGGGTAGGATCTTCAGGTCTGATCAGAGACAGACAGAGACTGTCCTGGTGGAGACAAATGGTACTGGCGGCCATGAGAGTAGGTTTGCTGGCTACGATGTCCTTGTGAAATCACTTTATCAACCGAAAGGGAAAAAAAGCTGATGGGATTTTGTTATCAGCTTCTCCCAGGGGTGGGGCAGTCCCTGATAGGTGTGGCAGCCAGGAAGGCAGGAGGCTTTGAGGGCTGGTCATCTCCACCAAATGGCTGAGGGCTCAGGTGGAGGTGACCTGCGGCAGGGACCCGGACCCCAGCAACACTCACTGTTTCAGACTGCCCATAGCCTTCGTGCAGCTCCAGGCCCAGCTGGCTCTTCCACTTCTCTCTCACGTCAGGATTCAGTGCCTCTCCTCCAGTCAAACAGTGCCTCAGGCTCTGAAACTGGTACCTTTCCCAGTTGGAAAACAAGACCACCCGTGTCAGGATCCCTCCACTCCCCACTGTACCCCACAGCCCTGCTGCTTAGGTCTAGATACCTAGAGGGTAAAGCCTAGGCTTTATCATCTGTTCAAAGCTCCCCATCCTCTGGCTTTGCAGGCATATTTCTCATGGGTAGATAATTTTTTAAAAAATCAATCCTATTTGATTTTGAAATAAAATCAGAACCTCATATACTAGGTTTTGGCGTAACATAGTGAACTCCAGGGGAACTGGCCAAAATAACTTAGTTAAAAACAAAATGATAGGGTGCCTGGGTGGCTCAGTGGGTTAAAGCCTCTGCTTTCGGCTCAGGTCATGATCTCAGCGTCCTGGGATCGAGGCCCGCATTGGGCTCTCTGCTCAGCAGGAAGCCTGCTTCCTCCTCTCCCTGTCTCTCTGCCTGCCTCTCTGCCTACTTGTAATCTCTCTCTCTGTGTCAAATAAATAAATAAAATCTTTAAAAAAAAAAAACAAAAAAAAAACCCCAACAAAATGATAATAAATTGGCTAGGACAACCATCTGGTTAAAAAAGATAAACCAATTACATGGGGCACCTGGGTGGCTCAGTCAGATAATCGTCTGCCTTCAGTTTGGGTCATGATCTCAGGGTCCTGGAATTGAGCCCCACATCAGCCTCCCTGCTTCCCCCTCTCCCTCTGTCCCTTCCCTCGCTGCTTGTGTTCTTCCTCTTGCAAATACATAAATAAAATCTTTTTTTAAAGAAAAAATAAATTTATAACAAATTTAAATGGTAGAAAGTACCCCCCTAGGAATAAATTGATTGTAAATTTAAAAGGCAGAAAGTAGCCCCCCTAGGAATCTGACAATTCTGACAAATAGGCCAGAAATTCCTACAGATATTAAATATGTTGTAAAACCACCCCTCCACTCAACAGATTATCCAAAATCTAAAAAATTGGTGGTTGCAAATACATTTCAACCATATTTTCCCCCTTTGGATAAACTTGGTTTGACTATTAATTAGTACTACCAAGTAGCTTTCAATTGAATTGTTCTTGAACAAATCACTCAGAGTCTGCTTGCAGTTAAAATCATGATCTTGAGGTAGACACAAGAGATCAACGAATAGGATAAATTCTTACATTAGAGAAGGATTCACCAGGGGAAGCATGTAAGAACTCCCCCTTAGATGGTTCATGGACAGATACATAGGATGAGGGGAGAGAACAGAAGCGGCAGACATAGATCAGAGTCAATAAGTTATTGAAGGGTGATAGTCTCTCTGCACACACCTCAGCAACTAGACTTGTTCTGCTAGCAGATGTTGCTTTGGACTCACCCAGGATGGGAGCCACATGCACACAGTGTCTTGTTGCCTTCTGTGGGATACCCAATGGCATTCACTCTAGAGAGAGTCTGGATGGAGTTAGTTTGGGGCTGAGGGATGGAACATCTATTGTGGTGGGCTTGCTGGTCCCACCAGACCTAAGTCCCACAAATCCCATTCCACGGGTGGCTAACAATTATCCAACAATTTCTCCATCCTCACAGAAGTGGCAGACATACTGCTGAGAGAATGGCCTATGGGTGTATGATGGAGAGACAGTCCACCTCGAGTGGGCTAAAATTCCAGACTATCTTAAATCTATCCAATTCCATCTGGATGCAAATTCCTGGGCAGGGGGGAGGGTGATGCAGAAGTTTGTTTTTTTGTGGGGTTATCTGCAAAGAATATAGATGTGTATGCTTGAGCGTGTGTGTGTGGGGGTGTATGTGTGTGTGTGTGTGTGAGAGAGAGAGACAGAGAGAGAGAGGAACACAGATATATATAATATTCTAGATATATATTCTGTATAGAGAGAAAGCGTCACAGATGTATGTGTGCATGTATATGTGTGTGTGTATATATATATATATAGAGAGAGAGAGAGAGAGAGAGAGAGACAGAAATGAGACAGGGACAGAGAGACAGAGAAACAGAAGCAAAGTTGGTGTGAGACAGTGGTGCACATGTGTGCATACACTACTGTATATTCACATACTTAGGTTAGGTCCCCAAAGCACCAAACAGATGGGCTGACTGTACCTGCTAAGATCCTCCTGTACCAGCAGCCGGAAGATGGTGGGGACACAGCAGAGGGTGGTGATCGGGAACCTGGAGAGAGTCTAAACCAAAAAAAAGGGTAGAAGATCTTTTTAGAGATACTGGGGTGGGACTTCGTGAAGATGGAGCAGGTAAATTGGATTTTAACTACTTTAGATACATCATATAAGTGAACCATACAGTATCTGTCCTTTAGTGGCAGACTTAGTTCATTTAACATGTCTTCCAGATTCATCCATGATATAGCATGCATATTCCTTCTTTTTAAAGGCTGAATAATATTCTGTTATATGCACGTACCACATTTTGTTTATTCATTTATCTGCTGATGGGACTTGGGTTGCTTCCACCTTTGGGCTATTAGGAATAATGCTGATCTGAACACGGATATACCTAGCTGACATCTTGACTACAACTTCATGAGAGGCCCTGATTCAGAACTAGGTATTAGGCTACTCCCAGACTGCTGACCACCAGAAACTGAGATAATAAATATTTGTTTTAAGCCACTATGTTTTGGGGTAATTGACTACCACAAATAACTAATATACCATGTAAGGGCTGGGGGCAGTAGAGGGACAAGGCATACACTGGCTGATCAAGACCTCAGTGAATAATGATGATGGTGAGCTTGATTGTGGCAATGATGATCAATATGTGTTAAGAACCCACTCTGATTATGATTTTCCCCAAAGTTTTGAAAAATAACTAAGGTTTTAACAGGAGCGTAGGGAAGAAAGTGGTAGAGGGAGAGGCACCCAATTCAGAAAAAATAGAATATGCATATGTTTAGAGATATGAAATGGTCTTATGTCTAAAGATCTAGTTAGAGGTTAGGCAATAACTGAAGGTAGAAAGGTGGGCAGGAATCAGATTATAGACGGTCCTGGGAGCCAATTTGTTTGCTATCCACACCAAAGAAGCCTTATGGTCACTTATTCATGACTTTTCTCCTGCAAAGTCAAAATGTAAATCCCATTCATCTCATTTACATCCAACACATAAGCCGTGTTCTTGTTTCTTACATTCAGAATAATCTTGGCATTAACTCGGGGTAGCTCATGAACAAAAATGCAAGATCCATTAGGCCAGGCAGAGAAGAGGGTCCAAGCTGCCTTTACCCAGCCAGTGTCAGACGTGTTCCAGAAGATGTCCGATTTGGTCAAGTCCACCCACCGCCTGTCAAAAATTAAAGAAAGTCAGGACCCTCAGCAATGCTTCTACCTTTAAAAAGGATTACATTATCCATATCACCTTATTTGGAACCTCGCCCACAGTGGGTACTCACTTGTGGGTACTATAGTTATCAAATCTGTACAAGAACCATAAAATCAGTCTTCGTCTCGACAGGCACTTACTGAGCATATTCTAGGTATTTATGCCCTAAGGGAAGGATACAGAATTAAAAAAGACAGATCCCATGCTTTCAAGAGTTCACAGTCTAGTGGGAGTGATCTATAAAGGACCACATAATCTCCATACAATGTGGTGAGGGCACTTCGTTTGTTCAGCACTTATTCTGGACTTGGGATTAGAGTGTAGGAAAGAATGATTAGTTTTGCTCTGGGGAGCTTATAGGTTAGTAAGTATAAACATCCAGGAGGCCCCTGGAGAGCAAGCTTTTATAGAGTCAAACCCAAAACTTTATGCAATTACAGAGAATGGGCACCGAACCCAGAGAAAGGATGGAGATGGGGTCTGAGAAATGCTTCCCCAGAGGAGGTGAGATCTGAACGAGATGTAATGATACACAGGAGCTACAAAGGGGAGGCAGAGAAGGAATGACATCCCAGGAAGGGGAAGCAGTACCTGCGAGCATAGAAAAGTGATCGTGTTCTTTTTTTTTTTTTTTTAAGATTTTATTTATTTATTTGACAGAGACAGAGAGAGAGAGAACACAAGCAGGGGGGAATAATGGGAGAGGGAGAAGCAGGCTTCCTGATGAGCAGGGAGCCTGATGTGGGGCTCGATCCCAGGACTCTGGGATCATGACCTGAGCCACAGGCAGAAGCTTAAAAACTGAGCCACGCAGGTGCCCCAAAAGTGATCATGTTCTGCACTTGGAACTGGGGACATATAGTCTCCTGGTTCTCAACCTACTCAATGGCTGCTCCGTCTTGGTCTTCTCCTCTGAGTTTTCCTTGCTTCTCCCTTCATTGTGGAAAGGTCTCAGGCATTCAGTCCTGAGGCCTCTACCCTTCTCAGTGTCCATGACTTTTCACCGATCTCATCCAATCTCATGGCATTAAGTACTACTTTGCTAATAATTCCAGCACAAATCTTCCCACTAACCCTACACATGAATCTCCAACTGCCTCCCCAGTATCTCCATTCTTAACTCGGAGTTTGGAGATGTCCACTAAGCGTCTCAAACTTAGAGTGCCAAACACCGACTCCTTGTGTTCCTCCCACCAGACAGCTTATTCCAGTCTTCCCACTATCAGTTAATGTTTCTAGTTGCTTGGGCCATAAAACTTGGTGTCATCCCTGACTCTTCACTTTCTCTCTTGCTTCATGTCAAACCCGTCAGCAGATCTTATCAGGCCTACTTTCAAAATACATTCAGAATCTTAGCTCCTCTCACTTCCCCTGGGGAAGCCTCCACCTTTGCCTCTTAATGCACTGGCCCTGAAGTGGGCCTCTGCTTCATCTCTTGCCCCCTACAGTTTATTCTCAACCCAAACTCCTGAGCTGTCCTTAAAAAAAACAAATCAGATCAAGTCACTGCTCAAAACACTCCAATGTACTTCAGAAAATTAAACATAGAATCACCACACGATCTAGTAATCCCACCACTGGGTATATACCCAAAAGACTTAAAGACAGAGTTTTGAATAGATGCTTACATACTCATGTTAGTAGCGTCACCAGTCACAATAGCCAAAAAGTTGGGAGGCACCCCAAATGTCCATCCATGGGTGACTGAATAAACACTGGTATGTCACATACATGGGAATACTCCTGAGCCTTAATAAGGAAGGAAATTCTGACACATGCTACAACGTAGATGAAACTTGAGGACATTAAGCTAAGTGATTTCAGTCAGACATAAAAGGAAAAATACTGCATAACTCCACCTATAGGCAGTTCCCAGACTAGTCAAATTCATAGAGACAGAAAGTAGAATGATGACTGTCTGGGCAGAGGTGGGAGGGAATGGGGAATTATTGTGTAATGTGTATTGTGGATTCAGATTTGCAAGATGGAAAAGTTCCAGAGATGGATGGTGGGGAGGACCGCAAAACAATGTGAATGTCATTAATGACACTGAAGTCTACATTTAAAAATGGTTAAAATGCTAAGTTTTATGTGAAGTATCTCTTACCACAATTAAAAACAAAAATAAAAACAAAAAACCTCCGATGGCTTCTCACCTTGCTCAAAGTAAACCCCAAAGCCTTCAGATACTACTGGATTTGCCACTTTGTTAGCTCTCTGACCTCACTCTTGCCACTATGCCCCTTACTCACATCCCTCCAGGTCACTCCCCACTTTCTGTTCCTTGGACCCAGCAGATGAACTGTCCCCTGGTACCTTCCACTGGCCACAAAACCCAGTCCGTAGCTGGCCTGGGAGTGCTCAACCATCTTGGGGGCCCCCGTGGTGCCACTTGTGAAGTAGATGGCCAGAGGGTCTTGACTCTTGGTCCTCACACAGTTGTGCTCTGTGGATGCCTCGCTGTAAAATATAAAAATCCTCGGTAGCATTATAAGTAGTAAAAATAGTCATAATAGGGCGCCTGGGTGGCTCAGTGGGTTAAAGCCGCTGCCTTCGGCTCAGGTCATGATCCCAGGGTCCTGGGATCGAGGCCCACATCGGGCTCTCTGCTCAGCAGGGAGCCTGCTTCCTCCTCTCTCCTCTCTCTCTGCCTGCCTCTCTGCCTACTTGTAATCTCTCTCTCTGTGTCAAATGAATAAATAAAATCTTTAAAAAAAATAGTCATAATAATAATATTTATAATAATACTGGCCACCATTTTAATAAATACTACACATGAGGCACTGTGCTGGACACTCCAGCTTGCATCTCTTGAGGCCTACAATGACCTCCTGGGGTACGTACTACCATCATTAGCAGCCTTTGTAAATAAGGAAATGGAGGCTCAAAAATGGTCCACTGACTCACTCTGAAGAGCCTGTACCCTCCACCAGGGCATGAGGACTTTCTGGTGGAACATGTATGTTTATGTGCCTATGCTCTGCACAGTGGGCCCCAGCCCACTCAATTCCCGATAGTTTAGGGCTGAAGCGTTCTCTAAATTCAGAGATTTGACATCTGGGTAATTCCTAAAGTTCTGTGATCTGAAGACTCTTCTCCCTGACTGGTTTTCAACCCCAGCTGCACCATAGGAGCACCTGGTTAGTTTTTAAAAGAAATACCATTGCTTAGGCCCCACCCTGGAGAAAAACCAGAATCTTCTATGGTGGGACCAGGCATTGGGATTTTTTTGTGGTTTTGTTTTTTGCTTTTTGTTTTTGAGAGAGGGAGAAAATCTTAAGCAGGCTCCATGCCCAGCACAGAGCACAACACAGGGCTCCGTCCCACGACCCTGAGATCATGACCTGAGCTGAAATCAAGAGTCAGATGCTTAACCGACTGAGCCACCCAGGCACCCCTGTATTGTTGTTTTTGTTGTTGCTTTTAAAGCTCCTCGGGTAATTCTAATGATAGCCGAAATTGAGAATCACTGATCTAGGTCACTCTGACAGCTCATCGAAATCATCTGTGCAGATCTCTTACAACACAGAGTCCCAGGGCCTTTGCTCAGATGTGTCCAGTTAAGTCAGTCAGATGGAGGGCCTTGGAACCTGAATTTAAAACAGCATCCAGCGATAAATAGCTAAATAAAATTTTAAAAGGAGAATATGCCATAATTTCATGGTAGAAAGTCTGCATTCTAGGGTAGGCAAGAATAATCTGAAGAGTATTTACCATCTCCATGCAAACCTAGAAATATATCTTTTACACTTAACTTTATTACTTACACATGCTAAATATTTTCTCTTTTAGTTTCTGCTGCTAATTATTACACTGAAATATATGATAAAAAAGTAATATGTTGCAAATATAATATTTTGGAAAATACAGATACATTATTTATAATGCATGCTTATGGGTCTTATCATCCTAAAAACGGTGACACATTTAAGAGAATGGGGCACATAGTTCTTTTCAAATGAAGCTACTGATAAGAAACAAATGTTGATATTAGCAAAAAAATGAATAAATTAAATAAAGTAGAACAACACCCAGGTGAATGTGTGGCAGTTGGTCTGTGGGATTTGTGACATAATGGTGCCCTTGACAGGGCCCCTTTTTGCTTCTGCCTCTGATCAGGACAAAATCTCAAATTCCCAGGTAGGTTTCCACCAGGGCATTGCTCAAAGGCAAAGAGATTTTGGTTCTGTCCCAATCTGATGTAACTGCTTGTTAGCATCTTGCATAAGTCACTTTACCTTTCAGTTCTTCACCTGTAAAATTGGGTTAATTTTACAGTACATAGGGTTTTCTCTAAGGATTAAGTAAGAGGATGTCTGATTCACTATTGGGCTCTGAATGCCAAACACAATGCTTATAACAAAATAGGTGTTCATAGGGCGCCTGGGTGGCTCAGTGGATTAAAACCTCTGCTTTCAGCTCAGGTCATGATCTCAGGGNTTCGGCTCAGGTCATGATCCCAGGGTCCTGGGATCGAGGCCCACATCGGGCTCTCTGCTCGGCAGGGAGCCTGCTTTCCCCCCCCTCTCTCTGCCTGCCTCTCTCCCTCCTTGTGATCTCTCTCCCTCTGTGAAATAAATAAATAAAATCTTTAAAAAAAACCAAAACAAAATAGGTGTTCATTACATCTTTGGTGCATGAATGAATGTAGGTAAACACTTACCCAGCACTATGCCTAGCATACACCGAGCACAAAATGCATGGTAGCTGTTATTATATTGCTAATTGATCATCTACTATTCCCTAAATGCATCATATGGGTTATCTTGTTTACTCTGGCTCATAGCTCTGCAACCACTACCACCATTATTGAAGCAAATGATGCCCAGAAAAGCTAATGATGGATCCTAGTACTGCCTCAGTGAGTGACTTTTAAGGATCTTAAAGTAGTCACAAAGATTAGGTCTCAGGTCCATCTGGCCTCCACAGTGAGTGCTCCTTTCTGGTTTATTCTCTTCCTATAGAGTGTAATGCATTCCATCTCCTATTATTTAAAGGGCGAAAACCTTGGCCTCCTCTTTATGTTGTTCTCTAGAGAGCCCCCACCTACCGGAGGAGTTCCCTGAAGTTCATCCAGCCTGACCGACTGGTGTCTGACACCAGTAGCTTGGACTGGAGGGAGGGACAGTCGGCGTCAATGGCGTCCACCCGCGGAGCCAGGGAGTCACAGGTGATAATGGATTTGGCCTTGGATGCCTGCAGCCGATATCTGAGGTCCTTCTCTGTCAGCTGAGAGACACCCGGAATCATAACAGCCCCTGGCATTACAGAGAGAAGGGATGTTGACTGGGCGGCAGGGGAAGACCCCTGTGAAGAGGTCCAGACCAGATATCCCCATCAGAGACAGGAACAGGAAGAGACTAGAAAGGGATGAAATGCCTGAACTGGAAAAGGTAATAATAATGATAATAATGAAATCCAGAATATGCTCATGGAGCACTTACACATGCTAAGAACTATACATGCATTATTTCATTTAATTCTCACAACCCTGGAGAGTAGGTGCTATTATTATACCCATGTTGCAGATTAAAACAACAACTACTGAGACACTTATGCCTTAATTACATGGAATAACTTGTCTAAGATCACATGGCTAACATGTTGTAGAGCTGGGATAGTGAATCCAGGAGGTAGTAAGCCTAGGGATCCATTATCTTGAACACTATACTACCTTAGGCATGACCCAGCTCAATAGTTTTCCCTGCCTGCAAACAAAAGGCTACAACAAATCCTAGTGTTGAGAGTGGATCTCTTGCAGTGGGAGGCAAGAGGGCAGGTATAGTAGGTGGGAGCTCCAGGACTCCTATAACTTCAACCAAAGCCATTCTGAAGGTAGCTGAGTCCATCTTTTCCCAAGGGGAAGGGATGAGGAAGCAAAAAGGAGGGACAAATTTTAATCAGACACCTGAAAAACCACCCGAGTATCTCAGAATGGAGGATATAAATACCCCCACTGAACCCAGTCACTCTCATTTCACAGATAAGAAGAAAGAGATCCTAAAGGAATCGGTCATCCATCCATGGCCAGTGAGTCAAATAAACAAAGGAAGGGGCCAATCCCAAATGGTGTGGGAGCCAAACCAGAGTTCTCATTCCCCTTTGCTTTATCTTCTAAACTTTTACAGGATTTAAACCCCAGCATGAACACTTTGGGGGCTGAACAGTGTTTCTTGAGTTCATCTCTCTGCTTTAGTTATTTCCAGAACAAGTCTGTCCCACCTGGAGTAGTGGATGGTGCTTTGGGAGCCCAGTCAGAGGGCAGACAGCTGGGGCTTTCAGCAAGAGAAATGAGTCCTATACCTTAAGACTGGAAGGGAGGTGATCAGTGCACATCAGGAAAACATGGGAATGTGAAAATGTCAGGACATCCAGCTTGGAGAGATTGTTGGGCTTGACATAGTCATGTGTGATGTTGTTTTGAGTTATTTTATTTGAACATCAAAGGGTGAATCTGCATAATTGGGGGAACTGGAGATGTTTAGGTAATATGGAAAAGAATGAAAATAATACCCCAAAAGGAACTTTTGACCATGCAAACTGCCCAACACAGTGCCTGGCACATAGTAGGTCCTCAAGAAAAGTACAAGGGCTCCCTTACCTTAGCCCTCATTTAAATAAACTTTATATGTCATGGCAGAACATGGAGAACACCCCAAACCTGTGTGCCTGTTTCTTTTCCTCTAGCTAGATACACTAGAATGGCATTCACTTTTATATATTGTGTAAAAATATATAAAAATAAAATGAAAGTTCCTGCCTTTGGGGGGGGCAATCCAGTCACAAAATGGTTGATCAATCCTGTTCATATAGAAATGCTAATTCTCTGGTGTGAGTTTGTATCTCTCTGTTTTACAAACATTATTTGTGAAAACATCTGTATTTCAGGTAGATTGTTCTATGAACATGATTAGGAGGCGGTGGACATCATTCCAAGTGGTGGAAAAGTTCCAGTGGATGGAGAAACCAGCTCTCTACCAAGTACTTGCCTTGCTTTGGTAAAACCAGCAAAAAATAAAAACAAAAACCCAGCCCTTTCAGTAAGAGCATCAGACAGGGTCAGCAGAGGCCCTCTGAGTTCTAAGGACTGTGTCCTTTTGCCTCCTCTGCTCCTCTGCTGGAAGAATCATCCCAGGAAGAGCAATGGTCCACTGCCTTGGCTATTCATAACAGCAGGAGGAGGAACCCTCAAGGGCTAATCTTATTATTTTTATTATTTTGTCCTTCTCTTCCTTTCCTTGGGAACTGGTAGATACTGTGGTGTTAAAAGCCATAAAGTCTAAAAGTGAAACTAATGTAGATTGATTATGAAGGTCTCTTATCCATAATTGCATTGCTCTCTATGCAGTAGCAGCTCCTAAACCACAACCAGCAAAATATATGTTTGGTTTGTCTACTCGGAATTTTTAAAAAAGTTTTAGTTCTCAAGAGTAAAAGATTAGAAGGCTTTTTTTCATAAAAATCCAGTTTTCTATCATGAAGTTGGAAGTGGTGGCAACACTGGCCCTCCTTCACACATGGAAACATCTGGCTGGGGCATTTGCCCTCCCTGTGATGAGGCATGTGAGCTCCAGTTTACTCTAATCCCCAGTGTCCCTTATTGCCTCACAGTGATCTACTTTCATCAATTACGTTACCATCTGACCCTTATGCTCAAACAAGTTTGTGATTGTAGGGCAAAAGGGAGGTAAACAAAATTCCACATAGGGTTCAATTTGCTCCATCTCCCAAATCATTGACTCTGCAAAGCTCTGGCAGGTGGTGTCCTTCCCAACTGGTAGCCTCAGTTCTGCTCACTGACCTGTCCGTATGCATGCCACGCTGACCAGCCACCACTCTGGGAGCCGCGGGAGTACCAGCATCATCCTGTCCCCAGGCTGAAGGCCGCACATACCCTGGAGCACATTAGCCGCCTTCCTGGACTGCTCCCCCAGCTCCTCAAAGTTCCACTTGACCTCTGCTCCCTTGCCATTGACCCACCAGAATGCAGGGATCTGGGGCCGGTGCCCAGCCTAGACAGCAGTGTAGGCAGAAAAGAAACAGAAAACATTTGTTAAAGATTTTTGTTTGCTTGGGTTTCTTTTTTATTTAATTTTTTTGGTAGTTATTATTGTCACAGGGTTCAAATCAAAACAACAAAAAGATGCATTGAGAAGGCTCACTCCCATTTTTGTGCCCATCTATCCTGTTCCCTACTTTACCTGCCTCAATGTGTAACCAATATTATTAGTTTATTGCATATCCATTCAGTGTTTCTTTTGGCAAATAAATACATTCTGTTTTCCATACCACCTTTTTAATGCAAAAGGTAGCATATGATTCATACTGTTCTGCATCCTCCTTTTTCTGAGTTATAATTCTCATGCCACAAAATTCACTATTCTGGAGTGCACAATTCAATGGGTCTTTTTTTGAGATATTATAAAGTAGCTTTTGTGTTAGATAGTTTCACCACCTAACTAACATAAGTGTTCTGAGCATGTCAAAGGTAGGCAAGGCTACTCAGTAGGTTAGGTGTATTAAATGCATTTTCCAATTACAATATTTTCAACTTACAATGTGTTTTTATCGCTTTATTTTTTTTATTATGTTCAGTTAGCCAACATTAGCTTTTGATGTAGTGCTGTTCGATGATACAAGAAGATCTAACTACTGTAAGTATCTTCGCCCCCAGCATGGGAACAGCTAATTATATAAACCAATTAATAACAAAAATAAAAAAAATATTGATAATAATTCATTAATAGTAAGAGACCTCCACACTCCAATCTCAGCAACAGATCATCTAAACAGAAGATGAACAAAGAAACAAGAGCTTTGAATGACACATTGGACCAGACGGACTTCGTAGATAAATACAGAACATTCCATCCTAAAACAACAGGATACTCATTCTTCTCGAGTGCACATGGAACTTTCTCTAGAATAGACCACAAACTGGGTCACAAATCAGGTCTCAACCGATATCAAAAGACTGAGATTATTCCCTGCATGTTATCAGACTATAATGCTTTGAAACTGGAACTCAATCACAAGAAAAAAACTGGAAGGAATTAAAACACTTGGAAGTTAAAGAGCATCCTGCTAAAGAATGATTGTGTCAACCAGGAAATTAAAGGAGAACTTAAACAATTCATGGAAACTAATGAGAACGAAACACATGGGTCCAAAGCCTATGGGATGCTGCAAAGGCAGTCCTAAGGGGGAAATACACAGCCATCCAAGCCTCTCTCAAAAAAGTGGAAAAATCCCAAATGCACAAGCTAGCTTTACACCTAAAGAAGCTGGAGAAAGAACAGCAAATAAAGCCTAAACTAAGCAGGAGAGAGAAATTGTAAAGATTAGAGTAGAAATCAATGAAACAGAAACCAAGAAAAATAGAAGAAAAAATGAACAAAACTAGAAGCTAGTTCTTTGAAAGAATTAATAAGATTGATAAATCTCTGCCCAGACTTATTCAAAAGAAAAGGGAAAGGATCCAAATCAATAAAGTCATGAGTGAAAGTGAAGAGATCATGACTAACACCAAGGAAATACAAACAATTATTAGAAATTATTATCAGCAACTATATGCCAACAAATTAAGCAACGTGGGAGAAATGGATGCCTTCCTGGAAACTTATAAACTACCTAGACTGAAACATCAAGAAACAGACAATCTGAATAGACCAATAACCAGTAACAAAACTGAAGCAGTAATCAAAAACCTCCCAAAAAACAAGAGTCCAGGGCCAGATGGCTTCCCACGGGAATTCCACCAAACATTTAAAGAAGAAATCATACCTGTTCTACTGAAGTTGTTTCAAAAAAATAGAACTCATTCTATGAGGTCAGCATTCCCTGATCCCATAACCAGGCAAAGACCTCATCAAAAAGGAGAATTACAGACCAATATCCCTGATGAACATGGATGCCAAATTACTCAGCAAGATTCTAGCCAATAGGATCCAACAGAACTTTAGAAGGATTATCCATCACGACCAGGTGGGATTTATTCCTGGGATGCAAGAGTGGTTCAATATCGTATATCAATCAATGTGATAGATCACATTAATAAAAGAAAAGAACCATATGATCCTCTCAATTGATGCAGAAAAAGCATTTGACAAAATACAGCATCCTTTCCTGATTAAAACTCTTCAGAGTGTAGGGGTAGAAGGAACATACCTCAATATCATAAAAGCCATCTACGAAAAGCCCACAGCACATATCATTCTCAAGGGGGAAAAGCTGAGAGCTTTTCCATTAAAGTCAATTCAGTGGTTTTTAATATATTCACAAAGTGGTATAATCATTGCCACAACCTAATTCCAGAACATTTTCATTATCCTAAAAAGAAATACCATACAGATTAGCAGGTGCTCCCTATTTCTCCCCTCTCCCCAGCCCTTGACAACCACTAATCTACTTTTTGTCTCTATGGATTTGCCAATTCTGGATATTTTGTATGAATGGGATCATACAATATGTGCCAGCACCACTAGTTGATGTAGTGCTGTTCAATGATACAAGAAAATCTAACTAATGATGACTCTTTCCCCCCTTGAATTTATTGGCACCTTTGTTGAAAATCAACTGACCACAGGTTTATGGGTTTATTTCTGGACTCTCAATTCTATCCCATTGATCTATATCTAGCTTTTTACCAATGCCACACTGCCTTTTTTTTTGTCCCCCTCACACAGTCTTTATTACTGTCACTTAGCAGGTTTTGAAATAGGGAAGTGTGAGTCCTATTGTGTTTCTTTATCAAGACTGTTGTGGTTATTATGTGTTCCTTGCCTTTCCACATGAAGCTTTAGACAAGATTATCTATTTTTGCCAAGAAATCTACTGGGATTTCAATAAAGATTACTTTGAGTATCTAGACCGATTTGGGATGTGGTTTTTTTTTCCCTGCAACTTTATAATTTCTGCTTCAAAGGCAATCAAGTCTAAAAAATGTACAGTTCAACTTTGTCAAAGGCAGACTTCAGTAAGCTGCTAAATGCGTATGTAATGGAAAGGCTAATATTTTCTGGCAGTTCCTATCTCCTGAAAGTTGGACTTCATCAGATGTATTTTATTTTTCCCAAATATTGTCTTTTCCCAAAATTGTCACCAAGGGATATTATTTTTGCATTAAAAGGTACTATCTCAGGGGCATTCTGAGATTCACCCAAATCTTTAATGAGTGGTTCTTTAATAAAACTCCCTGAGCTATTCCAGTCTTTGGTTAGTTTCCAGAGTTCTAAGAGGTAGATTCTGGCAACCTTTCCAAGATTTTTTATTGTTGTTTTTATAGAGGATAAAATTTTAGAATGTCCCTATTCCATCATTTTTGCTAGTATTACCCTATTTGTATATATCTTTAGGAGAAATCCTCCATGGACGATCCCAGTGTGGAAAAAGAGCTGAGATTTTGTAGACAGGAATGGGGCACCCCAGTTCCATCTCCTACATATGCTTCTCATTTTATTCTCACAACAACTCTGGGAGGCAGATGATATGACTTCCGTTTTAGAGATGAGAAAACTGAGATCCAAAGAGCTTAGGGCATTTATCCAAGGAACCGTGTCTATCTGACTGCAAAGCCACTTTCGTACTTTACTATATCCACTAACAGTACACTTTTACTAAATCTGTTAATAGTATTATTTCCCTCATTGTTTTTCGTTACACAAGCTCTTCTTAAAATTAACATAAAAGTTTATAGTCTCCTACTATAAAAGGTTAGCATCCTTAACATAAATAAAAAGTGACTATAAAATACAGAGAGAGACACAACAGACGCCTAAGGAAGAGAAAAAAAAAAGGAAGTATATGCTCAGAGACACACGCAGAAATCAAGATAATCTTAATTCAATTCTACATATCTGCTGTGATCTATGAAAAGCTTTGAGCCTCAGTCACACTCCCTCCTTATTTAAAAGGGAATAACAGGGATGCGTGGGTAGCTCAGTCAGTTAGGTGTCCAACTCTTGATTTCAGCTCAGGTCATGATCTCAGGGTCTTGAGACTGAGCCCCCTGTGTGGTCTGCACTGGGTGTGGATCCTACTTCAGATTCTCTCTCTCCTTCTCCCTCTGGCCCTCACCTTTGTGCTCTCTCTCTCTCTCTCTCAGAAAAAAGGGAAGTACACAACAGTGAAAGAAATATTAACGACAGAGTAGAATCAAAACAAAACTTTCTCTTTCACTTGATCGGAATGATGGGAACAGAATCAAAGGGGGCATATAACTGTCTCAACTATGTGATGTGTGTTCAGGAATATGAGACATTGGGCTAAGTGTCTAAGGCTCATGAAACTTGGTCATAATTTTTCCCCCTAAGGCTTAAATACTAACAGTTTAAGTTTTAGGACTTGCAAAATTTCTAGGTCAAAATGTCCACCTGTATTGTAGCCTTGAGTCACACTGGGGTAACTGAGGGCAGCCTCTGAGGCCCAAGAGGGACACTAGGACACAGTGGGCTTCACCTTTTCCAGCTGACTCCACATATCCAGCACATCATGGGCAAAGTTGAAGTACTCAGGTACTGGCTGCCTCCCCAGACTGATGGCTTCCCAGGTGGCCACAATCTTCTGAGGGTCAGGTAGAGGTGGCTGCTGCCCATGAGGCCCACAGAATCCTCGGGCATTTCTCAGCACTGGGAGGACCCATCCTCTTAGCCATAGCATCATGTTATTGCCTGCAGCCTGTTACCAAAGAGAAGAGAGAGAACACAATCCTGAATTCTGGGCTCTGTGGAGAGACTGAGCTGGAGGAGAAACCTGTAGTCAGCCCCAGTGGTGACTACAGTACACGCTGACTTGTAAACACAGTCTTGGGCCTTAGTCTTAATTCCAGTGTGATTTAGGTCATTTCTTTTCTCTGAGCCTGAGATCCATCCCTTCCACCTCTCACTGCCTATAGATCTCTGTGGGTCTGAGGTCAGTAACTCAGAGCCCACTTCTCAAGGCTTCCCAAGTCCACTTTCTCAAGGTAAATCCTGAACTGGCCTGACAAAGCCAAAAAAAGTTCTAGGGCAACACTATCCAATGGAAATATAAGGTGAGCCACACTTGTAATGTACAATTTTCTAGTAGCGTCATTCATTCAAGAAAGAAAGAAACAGGTAACATGAATTAAAATAATATTTTATTTAACTAGTATGAAAGATGAAATATAATGGAGTCATATATGCTAAGGGGTTTTAAAATGAGCCTGGAGGACATGAAGGAGGTGGGCCTTATGCATGTCCTCACCAGTAGAACCATGAACTTTTGAACTGCACCAAACCGCAAATACTCCAAGGACTCAGCCTGAACACTTGCAACTTGCTATAGGAGACTCTGTTTAGTGATAGCTTTAACAATCAATTATATTCAGTCAAGATTAGCTTTCTGCCACCAACATCAATCAAAATTCTTTGTAAGCAATATATACAAACATTCCCTTTTGTCTTTAAAAACCCTTGCCTTTTGGGGCGCCTGGGTGGCTCAATCGGTTAATCAGCTGACTCCTGATTTCAGCTCAGGTCATACCTCAAGGTCATGATATCAGGGTCATGAGATCAAGCCCTGCGTCGGCCCCACAGTGGCTCCATACTGGGCATAAAGCCTGTTTATAAGATTCTCTTTCTCCTTCTCCTTCTGCTTACCTCCCCGCTCTCTTAAAAAAGAAAAACAAACAAACAAAAACCAGAACAAAACTCTTGCCTTTTGTTCTCTGGAACAGGGGGTGGTGTGTGGGGGGTGGTGGCACATTTGGGTTGCTGCCCAAATCTGTGATCTCTGAATTGAAATTCTGAGACCCCAAATAAACATTTTATTTTTATTTTAGCTTTGCCTCTTTTCTTGCTCAACACCGGCTATATCCTATATATAATTTCAACATGTAATCAATGTAAAAAGAAATTACTAAAGAGATATTTTACTTTTTTTTTTTTTTTGGTACTAAGTCCTCACATTCCAACATTTATTTTACACTTACGAGCACACCTCAGTTTGGACTAGCCACATAACGTATGGGCTCAACAGCCGCAGGCGGCTAGTGGCTACCATATTAGACAGGGGGCAGTCTCAGTGTCTTGCTATTCAAAGTCTGGTCTACGGAGCAGCAGCATCAGTATTACCTGGGAGCTTGTTGACACCTGCAGAACCTCAGACCCCACCCTAGACGGGTGGAACCAGACTCCGCACTTCAACAGGAGCCCAAAGAGAGTTGTGTACACTTTGTTTAAAGAGCACTGAGAAGCAGATGCAGGTTCTCTCCACCAAATTCCTCTTAGTCATAATAATAACAACATGGTACTGTAACTGCCAGAGATTAAAAGTTTGAGCTTCCCCCAGATTCTTTGATTAAATCCTATCCCCCAATGTGATCATAACAGGAGGTGGGGGCCTTTGGGAGGTGATCAGGTCCTGAGACCTCAGAGAGCTCACTTGCTCCTTCTGAATGGGGAGGACAAAACAAAAAGACAGGCATCTATGAACCAGAAGCAGGCTCTCAGCAGACACGAATCTGCCTGCCGCAATTTGATCTTGGACTTCCTGGTCCCTAGAACTATGAGAAATAAATGTTGTTTAAACCACAGCTGCCCAAACAGCTGTGGTCACTTGTCCTCTTAAAACCTGCCTTTCTGGTTCCATACAAATTTTAGGATTATTTGTTCCAGCACTTTGAAAAATGCCGATGGTTATTTTGATCAGGACGGCATTGAAAGTATAGGAGGGGGAGACGAACCATGAGAGACTGTGGACTCTTGAGAAACAAACTGAGGGTTTTAGATGGGGGGGGGAACGGATGGATAAGATGTAACCAACAATAATAATGTGCAGCAATAACAAGAAAAACAATAATAATGGCCATTAACAGAAGACTTACTGTGTACCAAGCATTTGGGAGCTGCTTTATAGATGTTATTTCCTTCAGTCCTTACAACTCTATGATATAAATGCTATTTTTTCTGTTTTACAGATAAAGTCAGGGTTTTTTCTACACATATACAAACATAGGGGTTTTATTTTAATTATTTTTTTGTTATGTTATGTTAGTCACCATACAGTACATCATTAGTTTTTGATGTAGTGATCCAAGATTCATTGTTTACGTATAACACCCAGTACTCCATGCAATATGTGCCCTCCTTAATACCCATCACCAGGCCAGCTCATTCCCCAACCCCCCTCCCCTCTAAAACGCTCAGTTTGTTTTTCAGAGTCCACTGTCTCTCATGGTTCGTCTCCCCTCCTATACTTTCAACACCATCCTGATCAAAATACCATCCGCATTTTTCAAAGTGCTGGAACAAATAATCCTAAAATTTGTATGGAATCAGAAAGGTAGGTTTTAAGAGGACAAGTGACCACAGGTCTCACCTCCCAGAAATGCCTAGGCCCCAGCCTCTGTTGTGGCTGTGAGCCCTGAGTCCTCAGACTCCCCTTCTCTGACCCTCCCCCACCTCTCCCCTCCCTTCAAACTCTGCCCCAAGCCTTTTCCTCTACCTTCCACCCCCCACCCCATTCTTCTGCCCCGTGACAGCTGATCATTAGAATCAGCCTCCCTGCTAACCCAAGGTCGTTTCAGGCTTGCCCCTTCTTGGTTGAACCAGCAAAAGCCTCAGAGGCAGCTGACACCTGTCCTTGAAAAGATTTCTCTCTACATTACCTTGCTCTTGAACCCAAAAAATGCAAAAAGGCTTCAACTGTTCTGTTTCAGCTGAATGTAGGCCTTCAAAACATTCAGGTTCCTCCAGGACAATGGAGATGGCAATTTGCTGACTTGGCCTCCCACTGGGAACTTTGGCCCCAAATGCAGCCAAGAGAGAGCAGAGCCCAAAGCCAGCAGAGGATACAGCGGCTTCAACAGGCCAGCACGCTTGGAACCAGTAAGAATGGCCCCGCCAAGCTATTCTCACAGCTCCCAAATGGCTCTGATGCCTCCTCTGAAAATTCAGGTCACCACCACCTCAGCCGAAAAGAGAACAGGAAGTTCCTTATGTTCTACCAGAAAGGATGTAATAGTAAAAATAATATAAGCTAACCTTGTTCCTTTTCTCCTCCAAACCCTTCAATGCATAGAGACAGAAAGTAGTAGATAGTAGTTGCCTGGGGCTGGGTACGTGAATAGCGAATGACTGCAAATAGACACAGGGGATCTCTATGAGGTGATAGAAATGTTTCAAATTTGGACTGTGGTCACCATGGCTGCACAAATCTGTAAATGTATTATTGCTACTACTACTACTGATAATTGTAGTAATAATGGCATACTTGAATGAGTTTATGGTATGCAAAATTAAACCTAAATAAAGCTTTTTGTTTTGTTTATAAGTCTCTTAAGGCTCCCTCTCTGGTTCACAGTCCAAGCCAATGTTCCAAGAACAGTCTGCAAGGCCCCACGTGATTTCCTGGCTCTCCACTCGTATCCACTTGCTAGCTCTGCTCTTGCCACACTGCACTGGTCTGCCTGCCTGCCCTTTGTTCTCCCTGCTGCTGGTAAACTGAATCTCTGGGAACAGCAAAAAAGATCCTGTCTCGCAGTGTTTGCCAATATCTGCGGTTAAATATTCCTGTGGTGGCGTGGCCAATTTCAAGCAACCAAAGATTTAACAACTGGCTTGCAAAGTTCCTTATTATTAATAGTCCCTGGTACGCCCCTGCGAACCGGCTCCAGCCAGCGCTGCTTGGAGCCTTTGCAGCCAGGACATTCCTTTCACAGGGTTCACTGCCTCACCATTCACACACAGGCCCTGCTCAGCATGCCTTGAGCCACCGACCCAACCCCAACTAGAACCTTCACCTATCTGACACTTCCCACCCTCCCTTCTTTCCTTGATTTTCCTCCTTGGCGTTTATTACTTTCTAGCCTTCAATGTATGTTGTAAAAAATATTTTTATTTTTTTCCAGTTTTATTGTGGTATGAATGACAGATAAAATTCCATATATTTAAGGTATACGACATGTACATTATGCAGTTAAACGGATTAAGACAACCATCACCTCTCATACTTCCTGTTCAATATTTTCTATTTACTCACTGTGCCATCTGTGCCATCACACACATACATTAGAATATAAACTCCACATGGACAGAGATTTTAGATTTTCAGTACAGCTGTATCCTTACGACAGTGCCCTGCCATACTGTGAGAGTTCAGTAAACATTTATTGAGCCAGTGAAGAGTAAATGACAATAGTCAGTGAACAGTTTTTATCTGCGAGACATTGCTATTGTAGCAGGTAAAAACTGACCTCCAGCATTCTAGACACAAAGTGTATTTCTTTTGTTGTTTCCCAGAATCACATCCAAGGTGGTGTAAGCTCTCAGTCTCCAGGATCTGTGGGAGCTCCACGCTCACTTACTCTTCAGAGCACCTTCCTTAGCTATCCCTAGAAGTGCCTCAAATTCCCTCCAATGGAAGAGAGGATACTCCATTGGCAGTGGTTAGCATCACACTGGGTGTTGGTCCTGCACTTCGTTTAGTTCCCCTTGTGGCTCTGGCTCATTTCCTGGCCAGGCCAGGGTGGCCCATTTCCATGCAGGCAGCTCCTTTCCCTCCCCACCAAGCATGGTCACAGAGAATCATCTCTTCGGCCTTCAAATTTCATTTCCCTACTCTTCCCATCTCTACTGGGTCTCGGGCAACCGTTCTCAACTGCAAATCTGCAGCCAGAACTAAAGGTACAATCTCTACTCTCAGGGAGATGGATGGACAGATGACCTGCTCTTCAGGTAGCCTGATCTCAACATCACTGTTGCCCATCACTATTTGATAAGAATTAGGCAGCACAGAACCCAGGGCTACAAACTGACAAAAATGACGATGATGCTAATAATAATAATAACTGCCTTTTGTTTAGTCATTCAACAAACACTTTGGAGCGTCTGTTACCTGCTAGGCAAAGTAAATTATATGGAACTTAGAAGGTGATTAGTCCTGTGAAGAAAAATAAAGCCTAGAAAGAGACAGAAAGTACCCAAGAGTGGGTTGGGCAAGTTAATGGTTTTAAACAAAGTGATCAGAAAGACCCAGGCTGAGAAAGTGACATTTGAGCTAAGTGATATTTGCAGGAGATTAAGGGAATGAACCTGAATGAATACACCTGGGAGAAGGGCTGTCAGCAGAAGAAACCACAATTACCCCTGAGGTGGGAGTGTGACTGTCATACTGGAGGAATGATAAGAAGGCCAGTGTGGCTGGAACAGGGAGTAGGACAGAGGCTAGGAGGTGAGACGAAAGGCCAGCTTTCTGCCCTCCAGGTACCCTGTGGCTCACTTGGCTCATGTTAGCTCGGCTAACCCTTCCAACGGCCCTGTGAGCTATATCATTTTACGCAAGAAAAAGGGACTCAGAAAAGGTGAGTGACATGCCTAAGGCCACACAGCTGATTAGGACAGAGCTAGGACTTGCACGCCTGGGTGGCTCAGTGGGTTAAAGCCTCTGCCTTCAGCTCAGGTCATGATCTCAGGGTCCTGGGATCAAGCCCCTGCTCAGCAGGGAGCCTGCTTCCTCCTCTCTCTCTGCCTGCCTCTCAGCCTACTTGTGATCTCTCTATCTGTCAAATAAATAAATAAAATCATTAAAAAAAAAGAGAGCTGGGACTCAAATTCTAATGTTTAGGCACCGAGTTCAGAGCCCAGCCCACCATGCCACTCCTGGGATCCCAGGCGGTGTTTTGTTTCCCGCGCTCCACTCCGTGTGACCTCCAACCCCACCCCTGTCCTCAGGCATGCTCCTCTAGGCAAAGGCAGGGCAGGGCCTTCTTACCCAACAATGGCCATTCTTCTCCAGGGCCACCCTGGTCCTCTAGAATCCTAGAAGTTGGAACACTGCGGCTCAGGCTGTTGCAGTCCCCGTGTGTCCAGGAAGGAGGGACTTCATTTCTGCCTCTGGATTTCTTCAGAACACTCAGCAGCCTGCGGGTCCTTCTCTGTCACAAAGGGAAGCCAGGAGCCTGCTCTTCAGGCCACGACCTGACTTCCCTCAAGTGCCCTGGAGTTTGCTGCCAGCTGGGCCCCAGGAGGCCTGAGTGTAACCAGGCTTCCTACAGGTATGGGCTTGAGCAAAAATGTCAATTCTGACTGCAGGGACCTGCCGGGCCGCCTTCCTCCTGCCAAGGTGGTTACAAATTCAGTGTGGTTTACTGCACAGATGGCTACATGTTAGTATTACCCAAGAGGTTTTAAAAAAGAAAGATGCCCAGACTCACCCCATACAGACCAATGAAATTAGAACCTAGTATGTCTGGGTTTGAGCATCAGTATTATTTTGAGGTTCCCCAAGAGATCCTAATGTGCAGTCATGGCTGAGAATCACTGAAATGGACTGTAGGGTTTTTGTGAGAATTAAATTAGGTCATTTGTTCATTCATAAATGAAAAAACATTCACTGAGCTCCAGATCTGGACCAGGCACTGTTCTAGGAGGTGGGAAAACAGCTGTGAATAAAGGCACTTACATGACGAAGTTTAGAAACACAAACAATGGATACTCAGAAAGAATAAAACAGGATTTGAAGCAAACAGGGGTGATGTGGCCAAGAGTGGTGGAGGCAGAGGTGGCGGTGGGGAGACAGAGCGACCTGGGAAGACCCTTCCTTGGAGGAGCTGGTGTTTGTGCTGGGGGGCCTGAATGACCAAAAAAGGCTGCAGATCAGGGTAAGGGTGTTCCAGGCAGAAGCAGAGGTCCCAGGCACAGTGTACCTGAGAAAGGGAAGGAACCAGCATGGCTGACATGCTGTGAGTGGGAAGGAAAGCAGAGAGCTGAGGTCAGAGGGTGAGGAGGATGGGGTGCAGAGCCCCCAGTGGACTGTGTGTGATGGCAGGCCCCTGGACTCTTCCATCAGAGAGCGATGTGATCTAAGCTGTGTTTTAGAAGGAAATCTCTAAATTCTGTGTGAGGAATGGGTTGGGGGAAGGCAAAAAGAATAAGCAGAGAGAAGGCCACTGCTCTAACTGGACCAGAGACAATGGTGGCTGGGACAGGGGGTTGTTGTTGGTGGAGATGAGGGACATTTAGTGCTCAGAGCACTGGCAGCTGGTAGCAAGCCCCTCTGCATTAGCTACTCTTAATCGTATTTATTCTTAATCATAAAAGTTTCCTATCATGGCATACCTCCCTGTGTGTGTGTTGTGGGGGGCAGTGGGTAGAGATGCCAGAACTAGGCTTGGAATGTGTGTGTGGCTAGGGCTGAGGGCACAGTGACAGGGGTTGGAATCAGAATGGGCCCTAGAGTTTGAGGGTGAGCCCTGTGATGAGCTGAGCTGTGGCCAGAGAGGGTCTCAGGAGAGAGAGCAAGGGGTTGTGTGTGGAAAGGGGATGGGGGGTGAGGAGAAAGAGAACCTGTGCCCTTTTCCCGGAAATATAGTTCATCTCTTTGCTCCCTTCAGTATGTTGAACAAAATAAATTTTAAAGATCTTATTGACTTTGTTCAATGATTTATGAACAGGCAGCATCCCATCTAGCAGACACAAGCTCTGAGGAGCTGTACAAAACGAAAGACTTTTACAGGCTGAAGGGAGCAGGAACAAGGAAGTTATACCAGACAAAAGGTCTGGCTGGTAATTACAAGGTCGCTTTCCTTTAGGGGGTGGCAGATGATCTAACTAGTGCCAATCACGTGACTCCTGACTGAGTGGTTTAATATTCCATTTCTGGAAAGCCAAAGACTGTAATTAAGTTAAGTCTCAGTTTGGTGACATGAGACTCACCACAAGTGACTCCATTTGGGGCCTGTCATCTTGCCTTTAACAAGTCAAACAGCAACTTCTGAGTGATGCTGCTTATGGTCGCCCAATTTAAAGTGTTAACATGCTCCCTTTCACCTCCTCACTTTCAAATCTTCCCTGATGGGCTTTTTCTCCTTAGCACTCACCAGCATCTGACATATAGTAATATATTCTATTTCTTTATGTCATTCACTATGCTCCCCTCTTGTAGAGACTAAGCTCCACGAACACAAGGGATATTGTCTATTTTGTTCACTTCTCTATGACCAGTACCTAGAATGGTACTTAGCATGTATTTATTAAGAAGACCTCAAGATATGGGTGCCTGGGTGGCTCAGTTGGTTAGGCGACTGCTTACAGCTCAGAGTCCCGGGGATCAAGTCCTGCATCGGGCTCCCTGCTCAGCAGGGAGTCTACTTCTTTAGTCTGCTTCTTCCTCTGACTCTCTCCCCTCTCACGCTCTCTCTCTCATTCTCTCCAATAAATAAATAAATAATAAATAAATAAATAAAATCGTAAAAAAAAAACAAAAACAAAAACCTCAAGATATATTTGACCGTGTTATATATATATGAATGAATGAATGAGTGAGTGAATGACTGAACAAATAGTTGTCACCAGGGTCCACAGGAGTCTGACTATGGAGGGATTTCCCCACTATTGGTGGGCTTGGTCTCCACCTTGTGAGGCCTCAAACACTGGAGGCCTTCTAGGCTTATACTCAAATCTGCCCAGGTTAGCAGGAGACCTGCTACCTCCTCAGGGCCTCCCACTGCCTCAACTCCATGAATTGATCAGGAACCACTGAGAATACTCTTTTTGTTTGTTTCTTTGTTTAATGATTTTTATTTATTTGTTAGAGAGACTGAGAGAGAGAGAGTGAGCATAAGCAGGGGGAGCAGCAGGCAGAGGAAAAAGCAGACTTCCTGTTGAGCAGGGAGCCTGCTATGGGACTCGATTCCAGGAACCTGAGATCATAACCTGAGCTGAAGGCAGATGTTTAACCGACTGAGCCACCCAGGCATCACTGTTCGTTTTTTATAAGTATTCCTCGGTTTTTTATTTACACATTATTTAAGTATAATTAACATACAGTATTATATTAGTTTCTGGTGTACAATATGATTCAACATTTCTATACATTATTCAGTGCTAATCATGATAAGGGTACTCTTAATCCCCATCACCTGTTTCACTCATCCTCCCACCAACCTCCCCTCTGGGAACCATCTGTTTATTCTCTGTATTTAAGTCTGGTTTTTGTTTATCTTTTCTTTTTCTTTCTTTATTCATTTGTTTTGGCTCTTAAATTGCATGTATGAGTGAAATCCTATGCTATTTGTCTTTGTCTGACTTATTTCACTTAGCATGATACCCTCTATTCCATTCGCTCCATTTTGTTGCAAATGGCAAGATTTCATTCTTTTTTGTGGCTAATATTTCATTGTGTATATATATACCACATCTTCTTTATCCTTTCATCTATGGATGGACACTTGGGCTGCTTTCAGATCTTGGTTATTAATAATAGTGCAGTAAACATAGGGGTGCAATTATCTTTTCAAATTAGAGTTTCTGTTTTCTTTGGGTAAATACCCAGTAGTGGAATTACTGGATCATACAGTATGATTCCAGTTTTAACTTCTCAAGGAAACTGCTCCATATTGTTTTCTCTAGTGGCACCAGTGCACAATCCCACCAACGTGCACAAGGGTTCTTTTTGCTCCACATCCTCACCAACATCGTTGTTCCTTGTTTTGTTTTTTTTATTCTAACCATTCTGACAGGGGAGAGGTGATATCTCATTGTGGTTTTGATTTGTATTTCCCTGACAATGAGTGATGTTGAACGCCTTTTCATATGTCTATTGGCCACTTGTATGTGGGAATATTCTTGTCAAAGGCCTGTGAGGGGAGAATGGGGTGGGGAGCCCACAGTAGCCGTGACTGGCCTGGCTGACACTTAGATGGTTTACTGTCCACTCTGGCTGGATGACTCACCTGGGTTGATTTCATTTGACTGTGTGGTTCTCAACCTACCGACTGCAAGACAGAACTACCTGGAGCTGTCAATGACAACACATGGATCTCATTTGGATCACAATTCAAACAAACTTTAAATTATGAGGTAATCACGGTAATTCTCACACTGTCTGGATATTTGATAAGAAGCTATCATTCATTCTGTTAAGTAGGACAATGGTATGGCGGTTATCTTTTACAAAAACAAACTCTATCTTTTAGAGATTCATAGTGGACTATTTATGGATGAACTAATGTAATACATGGAACTAGCTTCAAAATAGTCTAGGACAGGGAGTGACGAGAGTAAGATAGACTGGTGGTGACAGTAACGCAAGTTGAGTGACAGATTATGTTGGAGCGTGTTAACCATTTTCTCTATTTTTCCATACATTCAATAGTTTTCCAATAGAAAGTTTTAAATAAAAAAAGATAATTTGGGGAGCTTTTAAAACATACAGGTAATTGGGCTGCACCCTGAGTGATTCTGAATTAATTGGTCTGGGTGGAGGCCTGGCATCAGTACTGTTTAGAAAAGCTCCCAGTGGATGTTAATGTGTATCCCAGGACAAGAAGTGCTAGTGGAGCACAAGTTCTTGATCATATCCTTACAACTACCCTGGGAGGCAGGCACTACTCACCCATTCTACAGATAGAGACACTAAGCTCTGATAGTAGACTCACAAATTTGAGGAGTCCAAGATCCGAGGGGAGAGTGTGAGATGAGGGCACGTGGGCAGTGTGGTAATGTGACTTAGACCCAAGATTTGTAAACCTTTTCCAGGAGAGTGACAGATGATAAATATTTTTGGCATTGGTGGTCCACATATGATCTCTGTTGCAACTATTTTACTTGGCCATTGTAATAAAAGGAGCCAGACAATAGCGAAGAATGGGCGTGGCTGTGATCTAGTAATACTGTATTTACAAGAACAGGCCACGGGCCAATTTGCTGAACTCTGGTTTAGACCACAGACTTTGGGCTTAGATGCACCTGAGCCCTTGTGCTCCTTCATCTACCTGCTGGGTGGTCTTGTAGGAATCTCCACCTTCATGAAGGGGGGCATCATAATTTTACCTACTGATATAGGAAATGGGGTTTGGAGCCAACAGCTAAGGAGGAATTCTTGATACATCTTTGGTGCAAAAAGGTGGTTTTATTAAAGCACGAGGACAGGACCCACTGGTAGAAAAGACCTGGAGTCTCTGACCTGGTGTGGTCAATTACATATTTTCAAGCTGGGAGGGGATTAGGGACAGCTTAAGTCTCTAAAGAATTTTGGAAGAAAGGTTTCCAGGACCTTGAGGAGGCTAGCTACTGTTGGGAAAAGACCACTTATTACCATCTAGTAAAACCTTAGTCATGAGACCCTTCAGATGTGTATCAGTGAGTCATATGCTTGGAGAATGATTGTCAACATATACCTTGGGGGGCAGAGATAAAGGAAGTTTCCAAAGGAATATTTGTATGTTAAAGTAGACTCACAGGATACTGGGGATCAGACTAAGATTGCCTTTTGCCTTAAGCAAAATATTAACACCAAGGCAGCTGAGTTCCTAGCGGAATGTCACTCTGTTTCAAGGACTTTTAATGAATGGACTACAAGTAGTAAGGAAATTTAATTTTTCTTTTGCCTTTGCTTCCCACATCAACTACCTCATAGACATGCTGTGATGGTTAACAAGACGGTAAGTGTAAAGCTCAAATACTAGCTTAATATATGGTGATGTGTACTAAGTATCATGGGCTGGCATGGCACTGGGTCTGCATATGGTCAGCAGAGTCCAAGTTGGGGTTTCAGTGCAAAGGAGAAACAGGGTAGGGCCCCTGTGATACTGGGATTTTTAAATGTTAAGCAACAAAATTCAACCTAGAAAATTCGAAGATCTAATTGGCTTTATTGAGCAATTCATGAATTGGGTAGCATCCAATCCAGCCAGTAGAGAGATGCCCTCAGGAGTTGTACAAAATGGAAGGTGGTTATAGGCAGGAGGGTGTGAGAAGATGTTATTAGCAAAAGAAAAGAAAGGATTTTCTCAGGCAAGGAATCTTTTGTGGTAGAAGGGAAAGGCAGGGGTTTTGTTTGTTTTGGGTTTTTTTTTTTTCATCATGCAGATTATTTTACCACTGCTAAACAGGAAATTTCAGGTTGACGTTTGGAAGGTCATATTCCTGGGATAGGTTGAAACTGTAATTAAGTCTTGTTTGCCATTGGTGAGGAGAGGGGCTCAAATGATTCAATTTGGGGCGCTTTTCTGTTTTAACATAAGGAATATATATATATTTGGGCATTCAGATGACCAAATATATTTCTCATGTAGATCTGGTCTTCATCCATAGTTCCTGGCTCACAGTTCTCAAAACACTTGGAATTTCCTGAGCAATAAAATAAGAGAAATGGAGCATCTTTTGTTTCAGCGTTTGGTCTCTTGTCCTCAATTCCTGAAAAAACGCTTCATTCAGAGCATAAACCATGGGGGACTCAAAATCTCTTTCTTTCAAAACAAAAACAAAAAACAAAACAAAAAAAACCCACAACCCATTTTTGCAATTGGAGCCCTGGCTTGCAAGTAAGTGCCTGCTCCCTGCTATGAGTTTCAAAAGCCGGTTTCGCAACACCAAATCAAAAATCAGATTCTGTTCTGTTGCAGGCTCAGTCCTGCAACGATGAAAGGTAAAGGGTATCAGGGTAGGGAGCCTCTATTAATGTCTCAAAATATTGTTCACAGCATCCATTTTTAAAAAAAGAATTTATTTATTTTAGAGAGCACCCACTTGTTGGGGGTGATGGAGAGGGGGAAAGAGGGACAAGGAGACTGTGCTGAGCTTAGAGCCCCATGGAGGACTCAGTCTCATGACCCATGAGATCACGACCCGAGCCAAAACCAAGAGTCAGACACTTAACCTACTGTGCCACCCAGGGGCCCTGTCCACTGCACCCATTTTGCAATGGGGCCACTAGAGAGGCAGAATATCATTGTGGTTAGGGGCATGGATCTGTAGCTAGACTGCCTGCCCCCAAATGTGGGGTGATGATGGGGTAGAAGATGGTGACGTGACACAGGGGTTGAAAGGACTCTCCTGAGGCAGAACAAAGAAGCAGAAGTTTATTGAATATACCATAAGGGAGCTATGGGCAGGACAACAGAGAAGAGGCTATCTGCAAGGAAGCAGTGGGTGGCGGCTTTTTTTAAAGAGGAAATATGAGAAGGTATGGCGACGTGGCATTCTCCCTTGTTTGCTAACTGTGTCTGGTTGTAAGTAGCCCATTGCTTAGTTAGGGTCTATGGATATTTTGAGGTGGGTCATTTAATGGTCCTGTCTGTACTCAGCCAGGGGCTCCCTATGGGCTCTGTCTACATTCCATTGCACAAGGCTGTTTGCCTACAAGTGGCCTCAAGGGGCACCTGCACTCCAATATTTATAGCAGCAATGTCCACAACAGCCAAAATATGGAAAGACCTCAGATGTCCATCAACAGATGAATGGATAAAGAAGATGCGTGCATGTGTGTGTGCGTGTGTGTGCGTGTGTGTGTGTGAATAATGGAATATTATTCAGCCATCAAAAAAATCTTGCCATTTGAAACAATGTGGACAGAACTGGAGGGCTTTATGCTGAGTGAAATAAGTCAGTCAGAGAAAGACAGACATGATTTCACTCATACGTGGAATTTAAGAAAAAAACCATATGAACATAGGGGAAGGGAAGAAAAAAAGAGAGAAGGAGGCAAACCATAGGAGACACTGAACTCTAGGAAATAAACGGAGGGTTGCTGGAGAGGAAGTGGGTGGGGGGGATGGGGTTACTGGATGATGGTCATTAAGGAGGACACTTAATGAAATGAGCACTGGGTGTTATACGTAACTGATGAAATCACTAAATTCTACCCCTGAAATTAATAATACAGTATATGCTAGCTAAATTGTATTTAAATAAAGAATTTTTTAAAATAATAGTAAGTAAGTAAGTAAATAAAGAAATAAATATGGCCTCTATACCTACTAGCTGTGTGACCTTGGGCAAATTATTTAACCCTTCTGTACCTTATTTTATACTCATTAAATGAGGATTACAATAGTACTATTCTTACCTTCTAGGGTTGTCATAAGAGATGAACAGTGTGGAAAGCACTAGAGCAGAGCCTGGTACATGACGAACACATTAAGCTATAGGTACTTTAAAAATTTAGTGTTAGAGTTGGTCACAATTCTCTATCTATTAGGCCAAAAAATTACATTAGATCTATTTTTTAAAAACCTTCAGATAGTTTGATAAACATATTTCCCAGGCAAATATAATTTATTCATTCATTCACATATTTATTCACTCCATTTGTTCATTTTCCTGCCATAAATGCCAGGTGCTAGGCTACAGCAGTCAACAAAGAAGTGAAGATCCTTATAAATTTAATATGAAGGGGTGACCTAGAATATACTACTATAGGTCTTCTTATTTAAGACACTCATATAGTCTATGTTATGTGGAGAAACAGCTCTATGATTGAGGAGTACTTACAAAGATCTGAGGAGGTGATTCTATGCTCTAAATTGTTAGGGACGGGGCACCTGGGTAGCTCAGTGGGTTAGGCGACTGCCTTTAGCTCAGATAATGATCCCAGGGTCCTGGGATCAAGCCCCACATTGGGCCCCTTGCTCAGCAGAGAGCCTGCTTCTCCCTCTCCCTCTGCCTGGCGTTCTGCTTACTTGTGCTCTCTTTCTGTCAAATAAATAAATAAATAAATAAATACATAAATAAATAGATAAATACATAAATAAATAAAAATCTTTAAATTGTTAGGGAAGACATAATTAAGGAAAGTCAGAAAGGAAGCTTCTGACCCAGACCATTCTAACAGTTAAAAATTGTATTTAAAAAAAAAAAGTAAAGGATTAGGAACGGAAATCACATCATAGATCTAAATGTACTTTTATATTTTTATAGTATATATAGGATATATTTCATATACATAGGATATATTTCCTATTAGTAAGAAAATCAGAATGCTGAACAATATGCATTAGCTCACTCTATTTATGTTTAAAATTGCACATTCAAATGTGCATTTATATAGGAATTTTCAACATGTGTTGAAATTTACTTCAAACTGTTAATAGTTTTCTCAGAGTTGGGATTATGAGGGAGATTTTTTCTACTTCACATATTTTTATTACCTGGAATTTTTACAGGTATGAGTTATAGTTATGGCTTTTAACAGAAATATCAACAGTTGATAAAACTTGTTCAAATATCAAATTGGGTACAGGAATGGAAAGGTAGTGAGCTTCCCATCATAAGGGGGCATTCAAGTAGGAGCTGGAGGAGCATGAAGTGGAGGCTGTGATGGAGAATTGGACCAGTTATCTCTGAGGTTCAGAGGCTCACCCTAAGACGCTGGAGTGGGATTCATCTCTCCAAAAGTATCACCTATTGTATGGGGAGCCAGTGGGCTCAAGTGGCTGGAGTACAATTTGGATTCTTGCTGCTCTGAGTGTGGGGCCCTCCTGCTCTGAGCTATCCCTGTGCAATTTACACAGGGCCCGAGGTTAAGCTGACACTTTATCTTTCTTCCAGTGCCCTGTCAAGCTCTGAGCACTACAAGGGAGGCAGTGGGCCATTCTCAGGCCATGTTCTCCATGCATAAAGTGGCTAGGAAAGGAAGGTGTGGGGAGGGAGTAATGACGTGGTGCCCTGCCACCTGCGCTGACAAGGGCTCTTGTTCCTCTCTGTGCTCCTGAAGGATAGCCATGAAGTTGCTATGGATGTCCCTGCTGCTAGTGGCCTCCTGCGTCTCCACTGTCCTGGGCTTGCCAGAAGAAGACGTCAAGGAAGCCAGCATCAACATAACCCAGTCCTTGCATATCGTGGAGGAAGGCAACCTGCTAGTGCTGACACCTGCTGGCCTGACCCAGATGCTGAACCAGACCCGCTTCCTCATGGTGCTTTTTCGTGAGTGTCCCCCACTCCTCGGTGGTGGGTGACAGGTGGGGTGAGATCTGCCTCCTTGCTCCTGGCAGCCAGAGTAGTTTTATAGATTGTTAAACACACAAGAACACATTAACATATTTAAAAATAATATGTATATACTCTCACTCCCAATTTCCAGATGAGAATATTGAGATCCAGGAAGGTTAAGCAATTTGCAAGATACTACACTGCCACTTTAGTCTTGATTTATATGTTGCTCCTCAGTTCCACTGAAGGTAAAAAGCCAAGCTTTACTCTTAGGTATCTTTATATTCTGAAACTCAACTCCCCCTCTGTAAAATGGGCATGAGCATCATGACCATACTGGATTGTTGCAAAGATTAAAAGAGATAATATGTTAAGTAGCTGGAATGCAACCAGAGAACAATAATGGTGGCAGTTATGGGAAAGCTCTTGAGCAAATGTCTGCCAACCATCACCTTTATTTGAACTCTTCCTGTCCACTTCTATCCTTTGGACTGTTGTTCTTTCCATCAGTAGACATTTCTTCTTTTCCTTAGGCACTGGGCACACAGTCGTGCCTTGGGGCAGGGTAGGAGGGATTTTCATATCAGCTTTCACATGGTCAGCACTTACTGTGTGCTGGGCACTGTCCTGAGTGCCCCACTACATATTAAGTCAGTTAATCCTCACAACAAGCCAGTGTGGTAGCACCATTTGTCTCCCTATTTTATAGCTGAGGAGACAGAAGCTCAAAGAGGCCAAGCAAATTGCCCAAAGTCATACAGTTCACAAGTGGGGGACTACAGACCCTGTGCGACACCACTTCCCACCTGTAAGAATTGTAAGAATGCAAAAAGCAGATGTGAACACTGAATTCCAGAATACTTCAGAGCCTCTCCTGGGAAGTGTCTGGCTCTGTGTCTCCCCAAGGCCTGCTTCCAGGATGTATCTGGCTTGACTAGCACCCAGGTCCCTGGAGGTCAGGCAATGCCTGAGGTTCCAAAGCTGGGCAAGGCAGTGCAGGGTGGGTACTGCTCCTTCTTGGTTTCTGCCCCTTTCCATGCAGCCTCTCCTTGGCTCGTTTTGGTTGCTGCTCTGGTGTAGCCTTTTCTCCCTTCTGTCAGTTTACCCTCCTCAAACCCTGACCCCTCACAGACTTCCTTTTCTCTCCAGTCTGACCCATGCATGTACTGGGATGAAGTTCAGCTTTAGAGGTTCACAGTCCTAAGCTCAAATTCTAGGCTCTGCCACTTAGTAGCCAGGTGACCTTGAGCAGGTGAACTTGATCACTCTGAGCTTCTCTTTACTTGGATGTGAAATGGGGAATTTACTAATATAATTTCTAGGGTGCTTAGCACAGTGCCTGGGTACATAATAAGAGCTTAAGAATGGCTGTCATTCTCTTTACCTTCATTATTAGATTCTTCCTCCACACAAGTGTTAATGATTTTTCCCTTGCAGGTTGTTGTGGTGATGAAAATGGGCTCAAATATGTCATTAGTGCCTAGTGAGTATTCATTGGGCAGAAACTGTTTTTATTGCATTCTGATGCACCCCACTGTTACTCAGCTCTGCTCAGTGTCGGGCTTTGGGCAGGTCCTTTGGGAGCTCCAGAGAAAAAGGGTCTTGGTTTCTGCTCTCAAAGACTTTGTCGTTGAAGTCAGGAATGTCACAAAGCAGGAGAAAATCTTTACAGTAATATTCATGCCATTAGAAGGGTCTAAATGGTATACACTGGGTGCCTCGTGGAGAAGTGATGGCTTGGACTTGTCCTCAGAAATGGTGGTTCTGGCTACAAACAGGCAGAGCAGCCTCCTTGGTCTTGGCTCCCGCACCCTTGCATCCTGGAATGCACATGGGTCTCCAGGTCAATGCAAATGCATTTTGAAGCTTGAAGTTTGGCTTGAAGTGAGAGGAATCTTCATTATTTGGGGAAAGTGAGGGCAATCTTCAGCCAGAGCAGCAGAGTGAGCACTCTGGAATCTATCGTTGCTGACATCAGTAATTATCAATGACCACATGCCAAGCACTGGTAAATCCTAAAGTGTTTTTTTTGTTTTGTTTTGTTTTGTTTTAACCTGAATCACCCACACTCTTTTGTCTGTAACATCAAGGTTTGGGGTAAAGTACATGGGTTTGGGAGCCAGACCAACCTAGGCATGAAACCCAATACTGCCATGACCTAGACAGGTGGCCTTGGGTACATTTCTTTGTGTCTCACCTTCATCTGTGGAGGGGGAATGACAGAAGTGGTAGAGTCATTGTAGGGATTGACTGAGAGTATCTATGTAGGATCCGGCGCATGGAAGATGATCAGTAAATGAGTCCTCATCCTCCCATGGCCCTGGGGCACAAGACAGATCATCAGCTTTCCGTCAGTCAAGACTGGGTTCAGCTTCAAGAAATAAAGAATCTGCTAATGAGGACTTAAATCCAATATTTATCTCATATGCAGACCAGGGATATAGTCAATGGCTGCCTTAATCACAATGCACCTTATAGGAGCCTTGAAATGGCCTTTGATTCAAACACAACCTGCAGCTGGGCTGGCTGAGAGGCTGCCGGGTGGTGTAAGTTCTTCTAGTCACTAAACCATGAGGAATAGCTTTCTCTTCCAGGAAGCAGAGACAACAACTATTTCCTGCATGGGGCTGACTTATGGACTGTTTTCTCAGGTTAACGTTCCAAAGACACCTGGTTCCCAAATACAATAGGCACTTGTCAGTCCTCACCTTCCTTGACCTCTTTGCAGCCCCAACCTGACAACCTCTGCCCTTTGGTGCCCATGAGCCCATTCTCTTCTGGTTCCCTTTGATCTCTCTGGCTCACCTCTCAGGTCTTTATGGCTCCTCTTCTTTCCATAACCCTGAAATCAAGGATGTAACAGGCAGCCCATGGACTGAAGATGGGTAGGAGGGGGATTATGTTTGGGCCATGCAGTGTTTTAAAAATTGAGACATTTCACAATTAAAACTGAATTTACATCTGCTCTTGAAGAAACAGAAAATCTAGAGGCACGGGCCCACATTCTTGCAATGTGATAAGTAGTTGGAGCGGAATAATGATTTTCCTTTTGATCAGAAAACACACCTGTCAGTTTGCTATATCCCTACCCAGCCAACCCCACACAGTCACACTCCCCGCCTCACCCCTGTAGCATCTGAGTGTGTAACCCCTATCTGAAATTCGGGTCTCTAGTCCCTTCTTACTTGGTGCAGTCTCTCTGAGTGGTGTTACTTCAGTGGGGGAGTTTGGGAATGTGACAGCCTCAGCAACTTGGTTGCCCTGGGTCCCAGAGCCCCCTCAGCTGGCTTGTGTAGCCACTTTATAGCAACATGGACCAAAAACATTCTTTTTGTGCCCTTAACATTGATGGTTCCCAGAAGGGAAAATCTGGGTCATTTTTCCTTCCATCCAACATAGAGTATGCCTGATGCATAAAACTCCATCCATCAGTTCCAAGCTTCTGACTTCCATATAGCCCAGGATATTAATGATTTCTTTCATTGTGCCGGGGTGCAAGCTAGATTTTACTTCAAGCCTATGGAACAAGACCTTGTAGGGGTGATCCAGTTTGGACCATTTTCTTTACACAAGCCTGTGAGCACAAGGCCTGTGGGCAGGCCTTTCCGCTTTGCTGATTGACTCCTCCAGCCGATTCCCCACATTCCTCATCCCCCCCAGGACATGGGCCACCACCTACACATCTGTTTCATGGTTCCCTTCAGGGAAGAACTGAGAACCCTGCAGATCTACTCTGCCTGCTATAGAACTGTAAGCTAATGGTTAGCACAGGTCAGACATCCAAGAAGAAGACATCTGTCTTCTCTTTTTTGCTGCGGTCCTAATCTCTGATCCTGGACCCTCAATGTTGAAGGAGCTAGAGTCACACACACTGTGCATGACACAAGGCACATGTCAACACACGTTTACCCTTCCAAAAAATGGTGCAGCAGGTGGACAAGATGGAGGAACCTGTCCTGTTTTCATGAGAATGCAAACTTCTGCCCAGTGACTGCTTTAATCAGGGCAGAAGGGGGAGCCCATGGCTCTTTGGGGCTTTAGCTGACATAACTCAGGAACTGACATTGAATCTAGTGCTGCAGAGAGAACCAATCAATTTTACATTCTTTAATGACATTAAATGATAACCAGTTTGAATACTTGAAACTTCAGGCATTCCCACTAGCCAGTATTTCTTTTATTTATTTATTTATTTATTTAAAGACTATTTATTTATTTATTTATTTATTTATTTATTTGACACAGAGAGAGAGATCAGATCACAAGTAGGCAGAGAGGCAGGCAGAGAGAGAGGAGGAAGCAGGCTCCCCACTGAGCAGGGAGCCCAATGAGGGCCTCGATCCCAGGATCCTGAGATCATGACCTAAGCCGAAAGCAGAGGCCTTAACCCACTGAGCCACCCAGGCGCCCTAGCCAGTATTTCAAAGCAGTAAACACCAGCAGAGATTTTGTTACCTAAAAGAGACACTCAGGCTCACTACATTTGAATATCTGATTCCTTCCAATACACGGTTTAAATCAAAAAGAGTTCTCAAAAACTGGCAGGTCTTCTAAAGTGACCTTTGGAAAAACTAATCACTTGGGGAAAGCATTATAAATGTTTTCTTTTTTTCCTAGGAATAAATAGGCTCTTTAAGAAAAGGATTTTTCCAATATTGCCCCAGGGACATACTGTATAGTAACTCTCAAATCCTTAGCTGCTGCCTACTTTCTTAGCTCTCTGAGGGCTCCAGGCTCAAGTGCCAATGGTCAGTGGGACCTCTCCTCTTGCATGTTCCTCACATGTCTCAAATGCCACATGTGTTCAAAATAGAACTCCGCATTTTTTATTTGCTCCCTACAACTTGCTTTTTCTCATGCCTTGCTTTAACTGACAGCATCTCTCTCTACCCAATGTCAAAATCATAAATCTCAAGGTCATTCTTGACTTCTCTCTATTCTCCCATCTAACCCGTCACCAGGTCCTGCTGAAACCACGTCCTAAAGCCCTCTCCGATCTCCAGTTTTCCCACCCTCTTTCCTACAGTTTTGCCACTGTCTTTGTTCCAGCCAGGGTTCCCCACCCCAAACACTGCAGCAGCCCCCTAGAGCGTCTGCCCACCCCCTCCAATGCTGTCCCTACAGCACACCCAGAGATCTCTTTTTTCTAAAATGCAAGTCTGATTGGGTCCCCTCTTGATTAAAAACCCTCAGTGATTCTCTAAGACCCCAAACTCCTTAACACGGCTACAGCATCCTCTGCTTGGTTCCTGTTCTAGCTCCAAAGTAATTTGTGGTTGCCAGACAGGTCACACTGGCTCAAGCCCCAGGGCATTTGTACTTACAATTCCCTCTGACCATAGTGTCCTTCCTACACTTTCTCAGCTGGATTGTGAGGTTTAAGCTCATGAAGCCACCTTGTCAGGAAGCTGACGCCCTTACTCCCACCTACACTAGTGAGCAGGCCCTTTCATGCTGACACGACCTGCTGTACCCTCTCTTTCATAGCATTTATCACACTGTATTGAAACTGCTTCCGAACTTTTGGGCTCCCTGGGGGACAGGGGCCAAATCTCATCCACCTCTTGATTACTAACATCTGGCACTGTGCTTGGTAGGCCTGCAAGAGATGTTAAATGAATGGCTGAATGAAATGAGCTTTCCTTTGGCCCATAATGTTCTGCATGAATGAGGCAAGGAGAAAAGGGTAAGCTACATTTAGTGGGGAGAAGTCAAAATGAGGTTTATCAGGAGCTGTCTCTAGGGTCATTTAGGAAATACTCCTAAAGCAGAGATGGCAAGAGTCCTGGGAGCAGGTAAGATGATGATCATGGTGATGATGAAGATGGTAATAAAGAAGAGGATGGTGATGAAGAAGATGACGATGATGATGGTGGCCATTTATTGAGCATCTGTATTCCAGGCACTGTACTTGGTCTCACTGCCCCATCTTACATATGAGGCAAGACTTCTCAGAAAGGTTGGAAAATTTGCCCCAAATCATACAATTGATAAGTGATACAGCCTGAATTTTCGACAAGGTCTGACACTAAAAGTGGTATTCAGTCCATCTTACAAAATTGTCTTGATAACTGGAATAGTTATTTATGTATTTATTCATTCATTTGTTCATTCATTCATTCATTTTTATTGAATACCTGTTATGTGTCAGATAGACTTCTAGGCATGAAATAGTTGGACATCCTTGCTTCATGGAACTTAAGTCCTAAAGAGGAGAGGCTTGATATGAATAGATAAATAAGTAAAGAATGTAGTATGTCTTCGGCTTAACAGCACTATGGAGAAAAACAAAGAAAAGCAACAGAGAGACCAAAGCTCAGTGGAAGTGGGGCTTCAAATTTATATAGGGTGGTCTGGGAAAGTGACAATTCACCAAAAGACCTAAAGGCAGTAAGACAGCAACCTATGCACATAGGTGGGAAAGCATTTCAGTCAGAAGAAATAGCAAGCCCAAAGGCCCTGGGGTGGGAATGGCTAAAGCTGAGACGCTAAAGAGAAGTGGGAGATAAGATCCGAAAGGAGGTACAGTCCTTTAGGCCCTTACAGGCCATTGTGATGGTCAGAGGAATTTGTTGGCTGGCACTTGAGGAAGTAGAAGGGACTGATCACCACCCCAAAGTTCCTATCAACTGTGAGCACCTCTATGTACTATAATTGTCCTATGCAATGGGGAGAGGATTATTCTCAGAATGTTTTGCCATGCTTGATCTAGAGCTTGGTCTAAAGTAGGGTTTCTCATCCTCAGCACTATTCACACTTCGTCTGGATGGATAATTCTTTGCTGTGTGCAGGGGTGTGACGCATTAAAGGATGTTTAGTGGCATCCCGGACCTCTACCCATTAGATGTCAGTAGCACTCTGGTTGTGACAACCAGAAATGTCTCCAGATAAGGCCAAAGGTCCCCCACTGAGAACCACTGTCTAAAGAAAGGCAGACTTCAGCTCCCTGTGCTGAGAGCTAATTTCCAGTCCCTATAGTCTCACTTTCCCATCCACCAGTCCCTCCCCTGACTCACACTGGTTGCTCAGAAAAGGGAACCTGGGATTATCTACTAAAAACCCAGGCAAACATTGATTCTAGGTCAATTTGCCATTAACACATCTACACATCAGGCAGACATTCAGAGAGCCATTCTCTCTTCTAATATGACCCTGGGTCTCATTTTCTTACCCCAAAACCCACGTGAGAGCCACACAATAGGCCCAGGCTTGTGTTGGATGACTTGGTGTTAGTCACCCTTGTCTCTCTTTCCCCAAGAACCAGAAGATCTGCTGAGGATCCTGACATTTCCATTAAGACCCTCCCTTCCCAGAGAGAACTTGATCAGGGCAAGATCAAGGGTTTTCCACCTATGCCATCATAATGGTTCATGTTTTTTGGACACTTCTTGTGCCAGAGCTTTGCACACCTCGTCTTACTATGTAGGACCATCTTCAGATATAGAATCAATTCGTATCCCTATTCTGAAGATGAAGAAACAGAGGAACAGAGATGTTAAAAAACAACCTGCCTGGGCCACAGGTGCTGTAAACCACCAGAATGGCCTCTGTTTTATGAGACAACCTAATGAAGTTCATTGAATACCACATGCCAGTCAGACAATGAGCTCTATCTAGATAGAGCTTAGGACACAATGAAGTCTGTACTTGCAGGAGCTCTCCACCTCCCAGCAGAGGGCTCCCTGTCCATCCACAACCCACTGGGCTCCACTCTGCTCAAGCAACAATGTACATGGGAATTGCTCCCATACCCCAACCATATATTAGCTGTAAGACCTCTGGGCTTCTGTTTTTTGTCTGTAACATTCCTCACCTGGAATGGTAGATAACTCAGAGGTAGTTCTGAGGATTACCCAGGATAATGCACGTAACATTTCACAACATGGTTAGCACAGTAAGTACTCAATAACTTGTCATTGTTGTTACCTTGTTATCATTATTGTCACCATCACCATCATCATCACCATCATCAGCCAATCTGGCTGGTTCGATTAAAACTTCAGAGTCATCCTTGACTCCTCTCATTGACTCACACTCCCCATCCAATCTATCATCTTCTCCCATCTATCCAATCATCTCCAGTCTATCCATCTTCTCCATCTATCCAGTCATCTCCCCCTTCAAAATCTCTCAGACTCTGACCACTTCTCACTTCCTCCATTGCCACTACCCTGGCTCAAGCCATTACCATCTCTCACCTGGATTATTACAGAGGCCTCCAAATGGTCTCCCTGGATCCACTCTCTTTCCCCTTTGGTCTAATGTTCATATAATATTCAGTACAATCCCGTTAAAAAGTAAGTAGGATCATATCTAACTCTGCCCCAAACCCTCCAGTATCTTTCCACAACCCTCAGAGAAAGGGACCAAAATCTATTCATTGGCCAATAAGGCTTTAGGTCATCTGACCCCCAGGCTCCTCATTCTGCTCCAGGCCAAACAGACTTCTAGTGGTTCCTCAATCATGCTGCACATATTCCCACCTCAGAGCCTTTGCATTTATGGTTTTCCTGCCTAGAAACTGTCTTCCTCCACATATCCACATGCCTGCTCCCTCACCTCCTTCAGTCTTAATTAAAATGTTTCTTCTGGGTGAGGCCTCCCTCAGCCTCCCTACTTAAACTCAATCCCCTTGACACTTCTAACCTCCAGCACTGCTTCTTTTTGTCTCCAAAGCACTTAGCATCTAATACAGCATATATTTTACTTCTTTACTTGTTTATTTTCTGCCTTCTCCAACAAGAGCAGGGATTTTTATCCACTGATTGTTAAATCCCCAGAAGCTAGAACCATGTCTGGCACATGGCAAATCCTAGAAAAGATCTGTCGAATGAATGAGGAATGACTGGATGAATGGACGGATGGATGCATGGATAAATCTCCATTACTATTATTGTTAGATCCTATCGAGCTACCTTTAGGATCCCAGCATTCCTGTTATCACAGACTACTTCTCTCACTTCCATTCCAGATACCCAGGAGCACTGGGGTGTGTGTGGAACGTCTAAAAGCTCCAGCATTTGGACAATCATTCCATGTGTTTTTCTTGCCCCGAGCTGCTTAGAAACTCAGATGTGGACACAATGTCAGTCACCCTGAGCCAGGCAGGGCCAGATCCACAAGGAAGCCCGGGGAGAGTCCTGAGGGCTGGAGCAGCTGGCAACGGGCCAGTGCCTGCTGGCAATGATGGATGGGGGGTATCAAAGACAATGATGGTGACAAAGCAGGCGGCGGAGAGGCAAAAAGTCTCACTTCCTGTGTATTGATTGGGAATTTAATGAAAACAATCACTCACTTTCAGGTTCCATCGCAGGAGCAGGTGTGCTGACTGACACTGGGGCATGTGCCAGTTGTCCTGGAACTGGCTTTCTGGATTTTGCTTTACAAAAGCCCTCTCTGTTGGACTTGGAACTTACCCAGGCAGTGGAGGTGATTCGTACCTTCTCCAAGTGCGCTCCAGATGGACAGTGCAGAGGGGTGGGGACTGACACAGAAATGTGTTCTGACTTGAAAGGGAATCAATGACCCCTTGCCCTGGCTTGGCCCACCTGCTGCAGACATCAGGGCAGTGAGGGACCTACAATTTCTCAGTGTTCTCAGGAAGAGGGACGGCAAATGTTACCGTCTTTTAGTCCTCTCTCATTTAGGCCAGAAATCCCATGCCAGCTTCCTGAGGCCGTTTTCCAGAAGGGGGCTCCCTACTCCTAACCCCCACCTCACTGCCCAGCAATATGAGGGACCGAGGAATCCTAACCGAGAATGTGAGGTCTCTTTGACACCACTTACCCCAAGGGACAGGCTCTGGGGGGGTAGGAGAGCATTGTAACTGCTTCCCACACCTGACCTTCCTTACTTGAGAGTCCCCTGATGTATTCATGTTACAGGGCAACGGGAGCAGTTCTATTTGGCCTGTACTCCTGAACTTCCCACCAGATGGCGAGCATAATCTCTCATTCTTTCTCCTCTGACTTCTGACCATAGAAATTGTATAATAGTAACAACAGTAGTAATAATAATGCATTACGTCCTTATCATGTGCCAGGCACTGTGCTGAGGGTTTGACACACCAGTGCTGGGTAGAGAGCCGACTGAGTGGTTCCAGATCCTGGCTGTATCTCTCACTGCCACAGGACCCTGGGCGAGTAGGACATTCTGCTTCCCACCAGTTTCCTCATCTATAAAACTGAGAGGATAACCATACCTACCCCACAGGGGTGCTGAGAGGATTATAGATGGCTCAATCCATGGAAAGCTCTTAGAAATTAATAAGCTCTGTATAACTATTAAGTTTTACTTGGCTGAGAACTCTATGAGATAGTCGATATTATTTTTCTTATTTTACCCATGAGGAAAGTGGGGCTCACAGAGTTGGAACGAGTTGCCCAAAGTTGTATTGCTTCCAGTGTTGCTGAGCCCAAAGAACCCTGATGTGCCTCCCAAATGGCCAATTTCATGAAACATGTGCCTCCCATCCTGTCAGCACAAGGATGGCCCAGGAGCTAAGCAAGTGAAACTCCTTCTTGGGAAATGGGGAGCAGGAGAGGTTCTAGCAAGTCCTGATTTATACTGGCTCTTTCAGACAACCCATCCTCCAAGCAATCCAGGAACCTGGCTGAGGAATTGGGCCAAGCCGTGGAAGTCATGGGGAAAGGCAAGAACGGGCTCGGCTTTGGCAAAGTGGACATCACGGTCGAGAAGGAACTTCAGAAGGAGTTTGACGTTAAGAAGGCCCCAGAACTGAAGCTGTTTTTTGAGGGCAACAGGTCGGAACCCATCAGTTGCAAAGGTAATAGTCCTTGTGTGTCAGTCAAGGTAGTGCTAGCTACGGAAACACAAACAGCAGCATTTCACTGGCATAATAAAATTATGAGTTTATTTCTTGCTCGTGTAGAGCTCAGCTGGCAGCCAGAGGGTGGACGTGGGTGGCTCAGCTCCACACAATCTTTCAAGGACCCAGGGTCCTTCTAGTATGAGGGTCTGCCTTCCCTTAGGGCCTCTGAGGCCCCTGCCATTTTCTCTGTATCTAGCCAGCAGTTGGGGCAAGGAAGCAGAGGTTTGCCATTAGTGGTGCTCATGACCCAGGCTTGGAAGTGGCAAACATCACTGACCAAAATTCTGTTACATGGCCCCACTCAACTGAAAGGCTGAGAAATATGGCCCTGATCTGTGTCCAAAAGGAAACACAGAGCTGCCTCCACAACAGCATGAATCTCAGCTGGTGGGCCCTAGAAGCACCATGAGGTGGGACAGTGAGATGCATGGCTCATAAACTGTCAGAGGCCAGAGAGTGAGGTCCTAACTCCACCTCCCACCTCTTGCCCCAATCTTCTACTTTTGAATAGTTTTGACAGGGTCCCAGGCCAAGAAAAGGGACACTGGGAGATGATGAAACAAGGAAGATTTGGGACAGGGTGACTACTGAACACTTGAGCTTCTATCATCATCCACTTCATTCATTAACTCCAGTGCTTTTATTGAGAAACTACCATGTGTCAGGCCCTATCTTGGTGTCAAGAATGCTTGAAGCATTATGACTCAGTGTGGCACATGGTAGGTCCTAATTTTTAAAAATGCTAAATATATAAATGTGCATAAAACTGACGGGATGGAATGAAACTGACAAATACCAATGTGCCCAGCACAGCCTGTACTATGCTAGCAGAATGTTCCCATTACATGTGTGAATGACTGAATCAGAAAACTGAGATGGTCTTTTGCAGTGTCTGGCATTTAGCAAGTCTGCAATAAGCCTGTTCCCAAGTTTTGTTGCAAAAACCAAAAGGGCCCAGGGAGAGCTACCACCTGCAGGAGCTTGCAGAATGGCTTGCAGTTCTCAGAGCAGACACAAGGAGGCACAAGACACAGGCCAGACTTGTAGGGGAAGGTGCCACAGAAGCACCAACCTCAACGTGGATTACACACAAGACCAGGCAGTGCAGTGGCTCCCAAGCAGCTTGTGGGACAATGGGGTGGTGGGGCGGGGGGGGGGGGGGGGGGGGGGGGGGCTGACTCCTCTTTGAGGCAATAAATGTGACAATGTGGCAACTTCCAGACTGTCTGAGCCCCCTTTTGGTAGGAGACAGTGACCAGGACCCTCTCTGCCATGCAGGAAGCTTCATCATCGCCTCCCCCAGAAAGCCCCTCTGACTGCCTACATCAGGGTGCCTGCCCTCCTCTGAAGTCCCATAGCACCTGTGCTTCGCCCTCAAGGCCCTTACTTCACAGAAATTATTCTGTTCTTTGTTCTCTGTTCTTCGTTCTATGTGAAAGCACAGAGCAGGAGCTGATTTCACTTCTTTCCCTGGGTCCTCTGGAGAGGCTGCCCGAACTGGCAGACACCAGCTGGTTTTAAGTCCTTACCACATGCCTGAAGGAAAACTGCCTCCTCTTGTCAAACCTTATTTTCCCTCACTTGTGAAAGGGAGATGGTGGAAGTATCTACCTCCTAGGGTTACTGGTGAGGTGAAACAACTTTGTAAGGCATAAGCCCTGACACGGATCTGAACCGTTTACAGTGCTCCATCACTACTCTGGATCCCTTCACATATGTCACAACAACCCAGCGTGGTAGGTGCTTTTACAGATGGGAAACTGCACAGAGAAGTGGAGCAACTTCCTCAAGGATCCCCAGTTACTAAGCATTGCAACCCACAAATGTTCACTGCAAAGGGCCAGATAATATCTTAGGCCTTACAGGCCAATCTCTTTTGCAACTACTTAACTCTGCTGATACAGTAGAAAAGCAGTCCTACATAAACCATTAAGTGTCAATAAAACTTTATTTATAATGTCAATTGGCAGGTCAGAATCGGCCCATGGGCTGTCACTGACCAACCTCTGCTCTACATTGTGCTGCACTCAAAATAAATGGCAGATGGGGCTCTTGTTATTATCAAACTACTAGTTTTCTGACCCTCGTGCAGTGCCTGCAACATTTAGGCTCTTCATGAATAGTTTTTGAGTTTGAATGGGATGGAATTGCAAGGACCCACTGCAGGCAGACTTGGGGTAAGGAACCAGCCCATATTTCTACTAGGCTTGTCCATCTCTCCCTTTCTTCAGTGTCACCCCCCAACCACGAAAAGAGGCAGTGGGGTGCTAGGAGGGAGCCAGGGCCTGGACTTACGACAAATACTAGTTAGAATTTGAGCCAGCTTTCCAATTCTCGTTTCCTAAACAGGATGAATAATGCCAGTTCTGCCAACTTGACAGGGCTTCCCTGAGCTAAGAGAGGTGACAGAGCTTTACTGGTCTCCTGCACCAACTTTTATGAAAACCTTCCCTGGAGGCACGTGGGGTTTAGTCCTTGTTGGGTCAAAGCTAGAGTTCTGGTTCTCCTCTAGTCTCCCAAGGACGGATGATGGGAAACTTGGTTATGGCCCCCTCTCTGGAGGGAGGAAAACTCAGGTTGGCTCCAGGGCCTCAGTTAATGATGCATTCATAGCTTGTGCTTGAAAATATGCAGTGGAGCGACAGCCCCGTTAATCATTGACGTAGTGTTCACACCTCAGTTGTTACCGCATCCTCTGGCTCAGAGCCAAGTGCCAGTGGAGACACCTGCCCAAGGTGGGTAGTGACCAATCTGCAGGCACTCAGGAACAAAATATTTGCCAAGTTCAGAGCTACCTCAGCCCCATAGGGTTCAGAGGGGCAAACAGAGCTCAGACATCCCAGGGAAGATGGACCAAGATCAAGTTCCCTCAAGCCGGCTTATTATTCACCCACCTCATCCATTCACCCTATAATTATTTCTTGAGCACCTAGTCTGGGCAGATGTTACAGGAGATAGCATGCAAGCTAGCCAAAAATCATGATTTCAGAAAAAGACAGATTCAATGAAGAAAATGCAACAGGTCATAAACTAGAGAATGATATGATTGATTGTGGGGGGGCGGGTAAGAAAAATCCAAACCTCGAACTAAATAAGCCGGAGGAGTTGCCTGGACTGCTGAGGAAAAGGCAGCCCCGGCAGAGGGACCAGCAGACGCTAAAGTTTGGCATGCTGGAGGATGAGGGTGTGGCTGCAGTGTGGACCGCAGGGGACAGCAGCACAAAATGAAATCAAAGCGATAGTTCTGATGACCTGAAATTCAAATGCACTTGGAGGGGTTTTGTTCACCTTTTTTGGTATTTTCAGGACTTTGGAACCTGTTCCTTCCAGAGCACTTACAACATAATTTTTTTTTTCCAGACAAATGCCTGTAAGACGAACTGTTTCCATGATAATGTGCTTGTTTCCTCCTGAAAGATGGCTGGGAACACTGAAAATAGAAACTCAGCCTTGGGGCTGAATCCAGGAGGAAAGGGGGACTGCAGCAGGGTGGAGTGCTGTGATCTAGGGTGGGCATGAAGCCTCCCCCACCCCTCTCTGTCCCTTGAGGCTGGGACATCGTCCTCCTATGAACCTCTATGGGCCTGACTCATTGTGGCTTTTAAAATGGCCTAATCAGTATCTACTAAAGTTGAATGCAGCATCCCCTATGACCAGAAATTCTACTCCTGGGCATGTACCCAACAGAAGTGCATCCAACATGCCCCTAGAGATACGCATGAAAATTAATTCTTAATATTCCCAAACTGGAAACAACCCAAATGCTCACCAACAGATGATGGATTAAGTAAATTATAGAATATTCACACAACAGAATGCTACACAGTACATGCAACAATATGGATGAATCTCACAAAAGTAACAAAGCCTAGACCCCAAAACACACATGATTCCATCTGCATAAAGTTCAAGATCAGGCAGACTAATGCATGCTGTTAGAGGTGGTTAGCCTTAGGTAGGCATGGGTGAGGGGCTGGGAGGGGGCACAATGGGACTTCTGAAAGCCTGGTAACGGTCTGTCTCTCGAGGGCTGGGTAATGATCTGTCTCTTGATCTGGGGGGTACTCAGGTGTGTTCATTTTGTGAAAATCCACAAAACTATACATTATAATTTGTATACCTTTCTGTATGCAAATATACTTCATTATAAGTTCTGTAAATAGCCTTATTAAGTTCTTAGGAAATGTAGGCAACGAATGTAAGCAAATGTAAGCAAAATGTAAGCTGTAAAGAGTCCTTTCCAATAGATTTACCAACTCAACATGCATTCATCAAGCCCCATGCAGCAACCCTGCACAGGCTGCTTGCTCTGCCTGTAAACCATTCCCTCTCCTTCCTTGTCCAGTTCCATTCTTCTTACTGTTGCCTACTTATTAGCTCCTATGCATCCTTAAGTATTCAGCTCCTAAGTGATCTCCTCCAGGAAGCCCTCCTTGACTTCACAGTCTAGGTCGTGTATCTTTGCTACAGGCTCATAGAACTTTGCTTCTGAATACTTACTTTGGGTGTGATTTTATACTTGTTTGTGTAATTACTTGACAACTGGCCTACTCAACAGAATGAGGACTGCAAAACAGTGGGAATGTGTTTGTTTCTGCTCACCATTATATCCCCAGGACCAAGCACAGCACTTGATAACATGATACGTACTTAGTACATATTTGTCAAATGAATGAATGAAGGAAGGAATGGTGAATGAAGGAATTCATTCAGTTTAAATGCCCCATTCTATTCTATAGCAGTCTTTGATAGAAAATAATATTTTACATTATCTACCATCATATGGAAGTGATGATCCTAGCAAACACATGTTCATCTGTAGCCTGTAATTCTAGCACACTGTTAGATATCCCCAAATATGGTGTATGTTTCCCAATTTTGTTTTATTTATTTTTTTTATTTTTTTATTTTTTTAAAGATTTTATTTATTCATTTGACACAGAGAGAGAGATTACAAGTAGGCAAAGAGGCAGGCAGAGAGAGAGGAGAGAGGAGGAACCAGGCTCCCTGCTGAGCAGAGAGCCCGATGTGGGCCTTGATCCCAGGACCCTGGGATCATGACCTGAGCCGAAGGCAGCGGCTTTAACCCACTGAGCCACCCAGGCGCCCTGTTTCCCAATTTTAAAAGCTAAGATTTTTATGTGCTTGGCACCTCCCATATAATAGCTGAGAAATGGAAGTCAGGATCTATGACCTTAGTGGACAACTACATCTCAGCTGAGGAACTAGAAGCACAGGCAATAATGAAATTTTCCCAAGGTCACAGAGCTAGCTGGTATTTTTATCTACATTCCATTCATTTATATATTTTAAAAATAAATCCACTTTCCTGTCACTTTGGAAAATAGATAAGAACAGACTGGGCATGCTTCCTTCTGGGTTTAGTTCCCAGGTTCACTAGTGGGTGGCTATTGGCAAGTCTAACCTCAATTTCCTCATCTGCAAAATGGGGAGAGTAAGAATATCCCTGAGGGTAGAACTGTTGCAGGGATGTAATACATGCAAATGGCTCAGCACAGTGCCTTGTCCTTGGTAAGTGCTCCATGAAGTTTAGCTACTACTCTTAATTTTCGTGCCTTGGGGCTGGGGCAGAAAGGAGTGGAAGGATTGACCTTGGCCTTCAATGGGTAGGAGCCCAAGACCAGATGCTTCTGCTCATTAAATTTGGAGAAAACAGACCTTGCTCCAGTTCAAGAGGAAACTACTATGGGATCCATTTAACTTTCTCTCTCTCTCCAGGAGTGGTTGAATCTACTGCCTTGGTCGTTTGGTTGAGAAGACAAATAAGCAAGAAAGCATTTTTGTTCAATAACACCCAGCAGGTGGTAGAGTTTGTGCAATCTAGGCCCTTGGTCATCATTGGCTTCTTCCAGGTAACAGGTGGGAGGTGGCTTTTTGAGTGGTGAGGAGTCCTGTGTCTGGGAGGGGGTGGGTTAAGGAGAGGTCTTTCACTTGGGTTAATGCCATACCCATTCTTTCTTTTGCAATGAGCTGGTTTTCTGGGTAACTGCAGTGTTAAAAAGAAGAAGGAAAGAACGGAAGGTGACATGGATAGGAGAAGCTAACCGGAAAGGTGGACAGGAATGCAGAGAGAAGAGAGGAAATTGATGTTTATTAAATTGGTTTTGATAGTATACTTATCTTGTGGAGGTCCACTTAGATATCGCTGATTAATAAATAATTTGCAAATTGTTCTTCCTTGTGGAGAATGAGTTTCTTATATCTCTTTACGTATTTCCTATAACTTGGGTGGCTCCTCCCTTCCCCCAGTGGAAGTCAGAACTTTGGCATTATATTTCTACACAGGGAGAGTATGTACCTCCTTCTATCTCATCTTTTTGACAGCCCCAATTTTCTTTCAAGTTACAGAATGAAGGCTGTGACTACAGCCATATCTTGATACCAAGTTTATATTTGGTGATCCATGTGGTCAAACCAGTTGCCTCTTCTGAAAGCAATTAAGGAATAAATGTTTTTAAAAGTCTCAACCTGTGTGTTAGAACAGCCTTACTCTAAATACCTGGAAAAAGTTGAGTTTATCAATTCTTTTCCTTAATCTCTGTGGATTTGTCTATTTTGGCCTTAGTCATAGCCACAGAAGTATTCTGAGTATGTAACTTCATGAAAGGGGACTTAGGGAACCCAGGAAAACCCCAGACTTTGGAAAGATAAGGAGATGAATTGATCACCATTTCCACCTTGACCTTAAATAAGCCAGACGTTTTGCTTTCTACCAAAGTCTCACCAAACATCCTTCCCCAAACAGGATTTAGAGGAAGAAGTAGCAGAGTTGTTCTATGATATGATCAAAGACTTCCCAGAGCTAACATTTGGAGTGATGTCAATTAGCAATGCCATTGGACGTTTCCACGTCACCCTTGACAGTGTTCTGGTGTTCAAAAAGGTAAGACTTGGATTCTATTGATAGTGAAGGGTCTCCAGCTCAGAATGGATTGTGCATGTATCTATAGGTTTTGGGTACAAATTCTGGTTCTGCGACTGCCACTTTGTGAGCTAAGTGCATTGGACTGGGCAGCTTTTGTGAGATCACAATCTCCCAGAGTTTCCCTGGCCTTTCCCAGGCATCTTCCATTGTAAGCTCCTCCTCCTCTTCTTAACCAGTTATGCCATTCATTAAGGCTCAGTCTTCTGCCCTGTGTTTTCTTCTGGTCCCTGCTCTCTCGCCTACCCTCCATCAGCAATTACCACCCATACACCCATCACTTACAAATCTCCCATTTCCAGCCAGACTGTTCTATCTCCAGACTTTCATATACATCACGAGATGTCTCAATGTGACCAAGCCTAACATCACAATCTCCCCTCCAAATCTTTAGTATTTTTTTTCCCTCAGTGAATGGTGTCACCATTTCTCCCATGTCCCATCTGAGCAAAGCCAGAATACCCAGGCATTGTTCTAACCCCTTCCTCTTCACCACCCTTCACAACCAGTCCATCACCACAAACCTATAGATTTTAAACCCAAAATATCCTTTGAGTCTATCTATTTCTCTCTACTGCTACCATACTAAGTCCAGTGACCAACATCTCCCATAGCCTAATATAACATCCACCCAACTGGTTTGCCACATTCTCTCTAATCCCCTAAAAAGCAATCTTTCCAAAACTTAAAAGTGATGGCCACCTACCTACCTCCTTCCCACCAAAAGCCCTTTAATGGCTTCCTATTATTCTTAGGATAAAGACTCAAGTCCTTAATAAGGCCCATGAGGCCTTCCTCAGTCTAGCCTCTATTACACATCTTCCTCCTTTCCCTCCCTGGGATCTGAGAATAGATTATCCGAGCTGTCTAGGGCAGCTGCAAGTCACATATGACTATTTACATTAAAATTAATTAACAATATAAAATAAAAATAAAATAAAATAAATTAACATTTTAGTTCTTCAAACTAGCTACAAGTGGATTATAGTTACTGTATTGGACAACGTAGCATTTCCATCATTACAGAAAGTTCCACTGAACGGTGTAACCCTAGATACTGTAGTCTGGTTCCTGGAACATGTCTTACTCCCTTGTCACACAAAGCCAAATCCTTACAAGAATCATGTTATTTATAGATATAGCTTAGAGAGGTTAGGTTTCTTGCCCAGAGTCACATAGGAGGTAGGTGAAGTGATACCCAGACCTGCTTAAGACCGTGAGCCACTACATTTTTACTTAGGCTCTTAGAAGTCATTAACAAGGTTTTAAGTTAGAAAATAAAATAACCTGATTTGCATCTTTGAATGGGACAACAGGGTCCAAAAATAGATCCAAATACATATGGGAATCTAGTATATGATAAAGATGATATTTTAGATCAGTAGGGAAAATATGTTATTCAATGACTAGTGTTGAGAGAATTGGGTAACTATTTAGAAAAAAATAAAGCTAAATTTATATATCCTCCTTCCACATAATTAAATTGCAGATTGATTTCTGATTTAAAAATATAACAAAGAAACAATGGAAAGACTAGAAAATGCAACAGGGGACTTTGATTTCTAAACTTGTAGTTGAAAAGTCCTTTTATAAAGCATGACAGAAACCCATGAAACTATGAAAAGAAATACTGATAAATTTGGACCACGTAAAAAGTTAAAAGTTCCACAGACTAAACCTTATCACAATATCAAAAACCAAAGAGCAAACTTGAAAAATGGACTTAGGACAGAGTGTCTATTTTAATGGTTAAGAGCATGAGGTCTAGAGTCAGACCACTGGGTTGGAATCTTGGCTCCCTCTCTCACTAGCTTAGCAACCTTGGGCAACATACTTCACTTTTTTGTGCCTTGACGTCCTCAACTGTACAACAGGAGAAATAATGATTTGTAACTCGGTGGAACGTTATGTGGATTAAATGAGTTCTTGCATATAACATATTTAGAACTGTAGCTGATGCGATATGAGCTCTCCACAAGCCCGATTAACATTATCAGACTATTGTCACGACCAGAAAAGTTTCAGCTTTGTCCAAAGGACAACAGGGTTTATGAAGTATTTGAGCAAGAGAATGACATGAGCTGCTTTCTAAGAGCACCAATCTGGCTAAAGGTGGGGAGTGGGATAGAGGGAAACAAGGGGAGAAATTGGAAGACCATTAGGCAGCTTTTGCAGGAGTCCAGGGAAGAGGTTTGGACTAGAGGTTAGGCTCCGTGAAGACAAAGAGAGACAAAGTAGGGAGAAATCAGTCGGAGAAAGCTAGATCTTTGTTTTCCTTCCTCCACAGATTTTGATCCCGAGCTACAGAGAATTATTTCCTTCCCTGTGTTAATCCCAGTCCTTCTGAGAAGCACTCATCAAGCAGGATTAGATATGCAAAAGATTAGGGAAAATGCCTGTGAAGGGAAAGAGAAGGAGCTGGCCGAGACTCATCAGGCCACAATGCAGGTCTGACCCTTTGGAAGGAAGGAAGGTCCCCTGCTTGCAGAGAAGTTCTAAGAAAGCTGGTCAATGTCACCTACCAGGGAAGTCCTGCATCTCCCAGAAACGGGCTTGCCTTAGTATCCCTGACAGTGTCAATGGTTAGGAGCAGTGTGTAAGAAACTGCATCAGCACACTATTTGGCTGGATTTCAAAACGAAGCAACTGGCTGGCCATTGACCATACTCCCTGCTTTGTAGACTGGAGATTTTCACAGCTGCCACAGACCCATAGTCCACTCACAGGTTAATCTGCCTGGCCATTCATATTTACCAAGTACCTAGATTATGGATTATACTTGTCACTATGGTGTTCTCCTTTTGTCCATGGGGAAAATTGTGCTATTTATACTTATTAAGTTTCTACATTATGGAAGTTACTGCCCTCCAATGCTTTTCTCCTTTTGTCCAAGGGAAAAATTGTGAAACGCGAGGAGCTTATTAATGACATTACCAACAAACATGTCCTCAATCAAGTCATAAAACAGCACCTCACAGATTTTGTTATTGAATACAACTCTGAGGTCAGTGAGCCAAAGGATCCCTGGGAGAAGGGAAGGTGGGGCAGCTATGTGCATGGATGACCTGTTTCCCTGGTAATTTCAGAACAAGGACCTGATTTATGAATTGCACATCCTGAATCACATGCTGCTCTTCGCCTCCAAAAGCTGGGAGTCTTTTGGTATGATAATGCAGCATTATAAATTGGCATCGAAGGAATTTACAAACAAGGTTTGTGGAAAGTGCTACTGCCCTTTTTAGATGTGTATCCAGGACCCATAGACACTAATGTCATTTCCCTGCCCCGCTGATTGGAAATTAAGCCTGGGGGTGATTTGCATATTCATTTGCATATGTTTCCTTATTTGCATATTGGTGCTACATATTATTTCCTACTTCATTTTAAACCAGCTTCCTCCCTTGTTCCTGCCCAGCGTCTCTTCCTTTCTTGCCATACCTACCCTGTTTCTTCCCTCATCTTTTTGAGAAGTCTACTATGGGAACATGATGGTTTGGCTGCTTTTTTGATGGATGATGCTCTAGCAGGAGTGAGGGGCTGCAGTGTGGGTGGTCTTTGGCCTGGAAGTGAGGGGGAGGAGAGACCACCCCTGTCTGAGGTCAGGGAGTATGAACAGCCTGCAGGTGTGAAGCGGCACAGACTGATAAGTAACTGCTGAGACTCAAGGCTTTAGCATCACACAGACATGAGTTCAAACTCTCTTCTTCTTGGGTGCGATTCTGTTCGTGAGTTTCTTAGCCACTGAGTTTCATGTATGTAAAATGCTTACATGTATATAAAATGGAGAACTTCATGGAAGATTTAGAGGTGTCACAGGCAAAGCAATGAGCAAACGTACAATGAACAGCACTCTTATTATTGCTCTCATCACTGTTAAAAACGAACCTGTTCTTCTCAAGCGCCATACCTATATGTACCACCACCTGGACGATGGGGGCAATTTACTTCACTTTTCTCTTTATTTTTTATGAGAAGTACAGTAATGGCAGATTATTTTCCTTTTGATGAAAATTACTCTAAAATTCAAATGAAACAATTAAAAACTTTGAAACCCAAAATAAACACGCAGTAAAGCCACTAGGGTGTGAACATATTTAATGTTCATGCTACAACCCACCACACTATTCTCCAGGGAGTTTGTTTCAATTATAGAAATACTTCTTGTAAATATACTTCCTGGTTTATTCCATTTAAAATTTTTGATGTAATTCAGCTGATCACAATCTGACTGCTTCCTTCTATTTCTCTTGTGTTATAATAGTCAATACATAGCCATATTTCTCCCAGATTATTTTTTATTTAACTCTTTAATCTAGGTGGAGTTTGTTTTGGCATATATTGTGAAATAAGGTTCTAAAATGGCCTTTACCCCAGCTATCTAGCTTCCTGGATGCCATTTGATTGTGATCCCTTTTAGAGCCAAAGATAAGTAGATGAATATTATTCAGACAGGTCATTCCCCCATATCTTATCTTGTTCATGGCCAGTCAATATTTGTTGAAAGTATACAAGGATGGTTCTAATGCAATGCTTTGTTTTCCATTCCCCAGGAGAGGGAAGAGTGTCAGGCACATAATAGGGCCCTTAATATTTTAATAGATGAATGACCTGAGGGTATCAGTGTTTGCTGTGGCCTCCCTGCTTCCCCTCTTCCTTCTTCTCTGCAACTAGAGTCATCTTCTAAAAATTATCGGAGCACTTTCTGGCTCTCACTATTCTTTAGTGGCCTTCCATCTTATTCAAATAAAAGCCAGCCTCCTTACTGGAGCTCTGATCTCATCTCTGACACATCTCTAACTTTGTCTCCCTTGACTCTCCCTCATGGTGCTAAAGCCACACTGGTCTTTCCATTCTATTCTAGAACATTCTAAGCTCCCCGACCCAAGGCCTTTGCACTGATAGTTTCCACTGCCTGATTCAATGTTCCCCTGACTTGTTAATTTATCACCCAGGTCCCAGCTAAAATGTCACCTCCTCAGATACTCCTGACCTTCCTACCTAACACTGGGCTCTAATCTCATTATAAATGTATGGTCATTCTCTATCACCGTGCTCTGTTTTACTGTCTAATTGACACTCATCGTTATCCGAATTTATTAATTTGTTTACTCCTTTGTTGCGTGTCTTTTCCACTGGAACATAAACTCCATGAGGGCAGATCTTATCTGCTTTGGGAAGTTTATATCCCCAGTGCTTAGCAAAATGCCCAGTAGGCACTCTGCGAATATTTGTTAAATAATGAGTGAATGAAGTCATGAACTTCCTTAAGAGAAGAATAATCTAGAATAATGAGTTGACATGTATCGAGCATTTTTACCTCCCAGTTACTGAACCAAGCTTTTATACACATTGTCCTGTTTAATTCTCTCAGTGACCTTATAAGGTGGGTGCTCTTATAATCACCACCATACAGGTAACAAAACAGGCACAGAGAGGGTCAGTTACTGTTTTGCCCAAGGACCTGGATGAAAGCTCAGGACCTCCTGACTTCCTATGGCTGTGCAGATGGGACCCTGCACAAGGATGGTGAAACCAAGCTGTGGCTGACCCGTCTGTGCCCTGGGGTACACGGCTGCCCCTGCCTGATGGAAAGGAGCCTCTTTGTTCTGTCTTTCAGATCAAAATAGCCATAGATCCTACTATTCGCATTCCCTTAGTGCTCTCCCAAGGTTTCCCAAATTTCTCTCAGTAAGGGATTCCTTAGCTAATTTCAATCTCTACCCTTTTCATGGTCTCCAATCCCAGAGAGACTCAGGTTTTATTTGATTTGGCAGATCCTTTTCATCCTTGTGGATGCAGATGAACCCAGAAACAGACATATCTTCAAATACTTCAGGATCACAGAGGTTAATATCCCATGTGTCCAAATCCTAAACTTAAGCTCTGACGCAAGGTACAAAATGCCTTCTGAGGAGATAACCTATGAAAATCTCAAGAAATTTGGCCGCAGCTTCCTGAATAGAAGTGCCAAGGTAAGTTTGTTCTTGGACAAGGTTTCCTCGGAACCTCAAAACTGCACAATTTTGCTGGCTTTGGTCATCTGAATGGGGAGGCAGAAACTCATGGTTCAAAGTGGGGAAATACCTGTATATCTCCATCTCCGATCTTTTCACCTTTGACCTGTCCTGACTCTAATTCCACCATTAATTCTTTATTTTGAAAGGCATTCCCTTTGCAGGGACTCCCAACTGAAATGCAGGAGCTCCCAGGGCCAACATTCTCTGAAACGAGACACTTTTCCTCCTTCCAGACTCTCTTGTGAAAGATTGAAGGATAGATGGATTTTATGGAGGGGAGATAGGATGGGGATATATTAAGCAATCAGGATTTAAAGATTTTTTTTTTTTTTGACACAGAGAGGGAGATCACAAGTAGGCAGAAAGGCAGGCAGAGAGAGAGGAGGAAGCAGGCTCCCCACCGAGCAGGGAGCCCAATGTGGGCCTCGATCCCAGGACCCTGAGATCATGACCTGAGCCGAAGGCAGAGGCTTTAACCCACTGAGCCACCCAGGCACCCAAGCAATCAGGATTTAGCCTCAAAGATTTTATGTACTTCTTATTGGGAGGTTAGAAAGGAGCCTGTTTTGCTAAAAGGAAGGAGAGGCTGTAGAAGGACCAGACATAATACATTATCTCCTGCTGTTCGTGTAGCATTTGCAATGTCCCCCAGCTACCCTGCTGAATTAGGGGACCATATTTTTTATTTTCCAAATGGGACCACTTTTGACACTAATGGGTGTGTGTGTGCATTCTTTAAAAGTATTCTGGAACAACAGGAATAAATTGGAACTTTCCAGGCAAACCAGAATGTTTGGTCAGCTTCCCTCTGAGGATTCCCATTACCTTCCGTCCATTCCTGCACAGACACTCCTTCTCAAGTGAAAGCCATTTTTTTCTCTGATGCACAACATCAGGCCAAGTGGTGAAGCTAGTATTTTCCATGTCATTTCTCCTTCTCCTACCTTCAAAACCCCAGATCCCATGCATTTGGACTTTAGATCGCCTGCTCCCTCCCTCCACTGTTGTCCTCTGGTCATGTCCCTTTCACTGTCGTGGGACTTAAGCTCCTCATTGCAGACTTGCCCTCCATCCCTTCTCTGCCATCATTTCCAGAGATGCCAGTATCCAGAACCCTGGTCTCTCTTTTCTCTCATAATTGGTGTGTCCATGCCACCTGCTCTTGTGGCCACACACTAGAGATGGCAGTCTCTCTGAAAACCTAATTATAAGCTTCCCATTCTCTTAATTCCTTCTTCTAATATCCACATTGCTACAATTCTTTACCCTTCTCATGGGCTCCAATCTCCTGATCCCCTTTCACAATCTCTTTTCTGCTTTCCTTCATGACCTTGGATTCCATGGTTCATAGCTCTGCTGATGATTCCCTTAACTTCTTTATCCCTTTATTCCTTTATCTACCTTCTACTTCCTTATACCATGTAGAATTTACAAGGCAAAATTACAACTCTGGTTGAACCCACTTAATGTCCCTACTTCTTCCAGGCCAAGGGTGGAGAAAAAAAGAACACCACCACGAGGCAGGCTGGCCTCATGGAATCACAAATCTCCCATGGGCTCTTTGAAATGTCCTGGTATCTCTATATAAATTTCTCTTAGTGTGTCCATTCTCTGAATCTCTGAGTCTCTCTGTTGTCATACCCCATCCCTACTTCCAGTCTCAGCTGAGTACAAGACCATGTATCATTAAGACAGAGGACCCTAATTTTCATCACCACATCTATAAACCTACCTGGAGCTCTACCCATTCTCTCTCTCTTCTCGCCAGTTTATCTAAGGAGGTGTCTGTCTCCTCCTTAAGGGCCAACACATACTCCCATGCTCTTGTAATAGATATGAGCACCCTTCACATGACGTGAGATGTCAATGCCTGATCTGGCCCATTTCTAACTTTCATCTCTTTCATCATTTCCCATCAACCATGCCCAGCCTCCACCCTCCTTTATGGTCCCTCAAAAAGAATCTTCAAGTCCTTTCCAGAGGCTGGTGTGGGGATGAGGGAAGTATCTGAAATCCGAGTTAACTGGATGGAGAACAGACAGCAGGAATAAGGAGTGGGGAAGACCCTCAAGGCACAGCTATGGCATAAACAAAGGCCTGAGGTAGAAGCCTAGCCCTTTGGGTAAACAGAAGAGCAGCATGGTTGAAGGAAAGAATGGTAATGAACTTGGTGAGACTGGTAGGAGCCAAAGTGTGATAAAGGTCTTATAGGTCATGTAAATTATCTGTGGTTTGATTATCTTAGGTTTGATTCTTGGAGTAATTGAGAACAGCTAAATTTTGGGGGGTGGGAGAGACAAACTAGTTAAGATGTTGAAGACATGAACCCCACTCTCATCTAAGAACCTCAAGAATCATGTATTTGGAATGCTAGAATTCTCTCAGTTTGAAGCCCTGCCTCCTCCCCACCCTCTGATCTCAATTTGCCCTGAATAATCCAGGCTGGACATCAAGCACTTCAAACTCTTTCCCAAGGTAGTTGTAAGAACGAGAGAAAACTTTCCATTGTTTCCCGTTAGGGCAGGGAGCCCCAACTGCCAACCTCTTTTTGGAGACTGTTAGACCTCTCAAATTTGCTTCCTAGAAACATCAATCCAGTGAGGACATTCCAAAATACTGGGACCAGGGGCCAGTTAAGCAGCTCGTTGGGAAGAACTTCAACGTAGTGGTCTTTGACAAGGAAAGGGATGTATTTGTGATGTTCTGTAAGTATCTATACAGAGGCCATAGAAGGCAATGACCTAGACATTACTTTTCAAGTGTTGCTCCTGAATTCTGGGGCCCCAGATCTCCAAAATCTATCAAAGCACCATGCCAAGGATGGTCTTCAAATATCTAAAGAGTTTGGATCAAGATGCTATCAGCTACAATTCAGCTCTCCCCAAAAATCTCATTCTTGGAACATGTGGAATACCTTCCATATAACCCAGTCTTGTCGCTTTTATTGCAATAATAATGCTGATGGCTAACACTGATTCAATGCTATGGAATACCAGGCCTTTTGCTGAGCCATTCTATACTTTATCTTATTGAATCCTCACAACATACTTTTGAAAGTAGCTACTATTATTGCTCCCACTTTGCACAGGACTAAACAGTGTCTCAGGGAGGTGAAGAAACTTCCAAAGTCAGGCAGCAAGTAAGTGTTGGAACTGGGATTGGAGCCTGGACAGCCTGACCCCAGGGTCTCAGCTGGTCGTTGCTGGACAGAATGGCAGCGCTGGCTTTATGTAACTTGTCAAATGGCCCGTATTTAACCTACCTGAGTTGGTGTGGCCAAGCTGGAGACTCAAATCTGTAGGTAGCAGTGTCTGGCACTATTTCAAGTACTTGATAAATGACAGTTATTATTACTCCTTTTGTTGTAATTATTTTCAGTGCTTGCCTAAGGACTACTGCCCTTTCTCTGCTGTTTCTGATGTGCACATGAGAGCCATAGCCAGGGACCTCTCTCCCACCCTGAGACACAGAGAAAGATGATGCTGAAGTTACTTCAGACATCTCTTGTATTTTACTATTTATGGAGCACCCACAATGATCCAGGCATGAGTTGGCTGTATACACACGTGCTCTTATTTCCTCCTCAAAACAAGCCTCTTAGGAAGGTCCAGTGGATTTCCCCATGATACAAATCAAGGAACTTAGCCTCAGAAAGAGTAATTACCTTATCTCAAGTCACACAGTAAATAACTTGGGAGGCAAAAAGTTCAAATCAACCTCTGATGTCATTCCTTCCTGAGATCTACACTGCATCATGCACGCCTTTAAAAAACTCACTGAAATGGACTCTCATCCATAGGGTGAGGTGTTTAAGGTCCACGTGATGGAATAACCATGATCTGTTGCCTTTAGGTGAGAGGTGGGGTGGCTTTTCTATACTTAACTGACACCAGAGCTAGGAGAATGTCCATTTGGTTCTGGTAAAAAGGCAAAAGCAGCCTCATTTTCTTGGGAGCAGGCCTGTCAGATTGGCCCCCTGGGACTGTGAACATTATGACACACCCTGCCCCCCCACCAGCTCCAACTCAGGCCCTTCCTGCTCCAGGGGAGCTACTGGGAGAACAGATGGTCATGGAAGCACTTGGTTTGTAAATGGAGGGATGATTATCCAAATGTAGAGTGTCAGGGCCCTTGAGGCCACCCCTCCCACAGAGCCAGAAACTTTTAAGGGGATGATGAGCAGGGAAGGTTAGAGCTGGTCCCTGATTCTCTCTAGAGGGCCTGATTCAAAGCTAAAGGAATGGTTCCCTAAGGACTAAAAGGCAGGGTGGTATAATGGTCACAAGTCAAAGCAGCCTGACTTCAAATCCCACTTCCTCTGCTTAGTTACCTGGGTGACCTTGGGCCGTGAACTTAACTTCTGCTGAAAAACTCTTGTGCGTGCTCTCGCTCTCTCTCTCTCTCTCTCTCACACACACACACACACACACACACACACAAACACAATTTCTGGCAGAACATGAGGAATCATGTAGTATAATGTATTTTTTCCTTCAACCGGAGTGGAAAGCTATGTTAAAAAAAATTAAAATAGAAGAAAATGTCCCAGCATGCTCAAAATGTTAGTGTCTGGGTAGAGGGGACTAGATTAATTTTTTCCTAATTTACTTAGTAATGACCAGATACTGTGGTTGAAATGTAAAATAAGTAATATACTATTCAAAGAAAAAAGAAATGCAATTTGCAAAAATGGCGGGATCATTAGTAGAACACAGTGACAGTATTTCAGGGGTAGCGTTGACTTTCAGTCTTTATTAGTGTGAGCTTACCTAACAGTCCTTCTCTTCCAGATGCACCATGGTCAGAAAAGTGTAAGGCACTGTTTCCAGTGTTGGAGGAGTTGGGCAGAAAGTATCAAAACCATTCGACAGTCACCATTGCCAAGCTGGACATCATGGCAAATGACATTCAGCTGATGGACCTAGACCGGTACCCCTTCTTCAGGCTCTTCCCCACTGACTCTCAACAAGTAAGGGGCTCATGGGATCCACATACCTGGAAATATTGTTATGTTATTGTCATGGGCCCAGTTTCTCCCCATCTCCAGCTCTGCCTTCTACCAAATCAGCTTCATTCTCAGCTCCAGCCCCTCTTATCCTCTCATGTTCAATTTGAAGCGTGTTCTCCATTAGCTTCCCCCAAAGGCCCAAGACTTGCAGAACTGGGTCCCACTTGGGTCAGCTGCTCTTCCCTGACCCAGTCATTGCTGTCAGGAAGATGTGGGTGTCTTGATAAGCCATGCCTGGTTCCCTCTGATATTGGTGCTGAGCTCTACCCAGACTATATGGAATAAGGTGGGGGGGGATCTCCATGTGAATATTGGGGGTAAGGTGCTACGAGAAGAAGGAAGAACACGTAATAGAAAAACAGGTCAATGTCTTTTACACACCAGTATCACAATCATCAAGCATCGCCAGAGTCACAGAACATACTCTCTGTTCTGCTTTGGCATGTGGGGAAGGGTGTCCATCAAAGCACTGCAAGCAAAGGTTCCTGCCCCAAGATCAGTATGACTGAGAGTGGGAGAGAAGTCATGATGTGGACCCACCTCCACTTGCAATTGGAATTGAAAGCAACAAATTTTGGAGGGCAGATATTCCATGCAGACATGGGCTTTTAAAGAATGCCAGAGACTTAAATCAGATTAGCAGAGTGTGCTAGAAGGTGTGAACTATAGGCAGAAGTATAATAGGCATGAGGAGGTGGGCAGAAGGGTGGCCACAGCACTGTGAAGGAAAGGCCATCCTTCTGGTACAGAACATGCACGTGGGGAGTCATGGAAAATGAGGCTGGGTTGAGAGGGTGCAGCTGTCACAGATCTTCCATTATCTGAAAAGGAGTGTAGACAACCAGTGGGCAGTCAACAGCTTCATAATCTTCTTAAAGACTGAAAGACGAAAGGGAACTAGGGATGGCTGAGCAATGATCATGTATCAAACGCTTTGTAAAATCATAACTGGTCTTATTCTAATAATAATAATAATAATAACTATATTCAGCACTCACTGTTGGGTACTGTTTTTTTTTAAGATTTTATTTATTTATTTGGCACAGAGAGAGAGATCATGAGTAGGCAGAGCAGAGAGGCAGGCAGAGAGAGAGGGGGAAGCAGCTCCCTGCTGAGCAGAGAGCCCAATGTGGGACTCAATCCCAGGACCCTGAGATCATGACCTGAGCCGAAAGCAGAGGTTTTAACCCAGTGAGCCACCCAGGTGCCCTGTCGGGTACTGTTTTAAGTGCTTTTCATATAGTAACTCATTAAATTTCATAATAACATATGTCTTAGGTAATGTTATCATCTTTACATTTCAGATAGCAAAACTGAGTCGTAGAGAGGTTACACAGGATTTGAGCCCTGACAGTGTGGCTGCAAAGTTCCTGCTCTGAACCTATGATGGAGGAATTTTTACTACCCTTATCTTAGAACCATGGTAATGGAGGCTCAGAGAGGCTAAGGAACCTGCTCATTGAACTCAGGTTGTTAGGAATTTGACCCTGGATTTATCCTGTGTAGCAGTTCCTGAATACTTGGCAGGAAGAGGCTACCATTTTGACCTTGTTCTGTTTTCTTCCTAGGCTATACTGTATACAGGAGAACATACCCTGAAGGGCTTTTCTGACTTCCTGGAAAGTCAAATCAAGACCAGCATTGAGGATGAGGATGAGGTAAGGCAAAAACGGCAGAACTCAGGATTATTCTGTTCCACACAGAATCATCAAGAATTCAAACAACTAGGGAAGAGTGTGCCAAGAGTCCCATAATCTTGTGCTCTCTGGAGATCACTGACTACTATGGGTGAAGAACAACCTATTCTGAATGACTTTATTTCAAGTGCATTTCCTACAAGGAAGCAGAAACAGCAGACTTTAGAAACAGAAGGAAAAGCTGTGAGGTCTCCTAAGACTGCTTCCCTGGGTCCACCATTCCTGAGTTGGTAACAAGATGTCTTGACAGGATCCAGCTCTTTGGCATTATTTTCCTGATGGATGGAATAACCATCCCCATTCTCTCCTAATCCCCAATCCCATTCATTCCTCAGTGAGGCCATATACAGGAAGGTGCCATCTATACTAGTTAGGACCCTTTCAATTGCAAATGTCAGAAACACTACTCTTTGGTTTAAGCAACAATGGGAACTTAACCCATATAACTGGTAAGAACATCAGCCACAGGTGGATCCAGGAGTTCGAGCTCATTCTCTGTCTCCCCATCTCTCCTTTCCTCTATGTTGGCTTTATTCTCAAGCAGTCACTTCTCCATGGAGGGCCAAAAATGGCCCCACAGCTTTAAGCTAATATCCTCCCAGTTTAGAAAGCAAGCACCTGGGGTGCCTGGATGGGTCATGCCTTCTGTTCGGGTCATGATCCCTGGGTCCTGGCATCGAGCCCCGCTTCCAGCTCCCTGCTCACTGGAGAGCCTGCTTCTCCCTCTGCCTGCCTCTCCCCCTGCTTTTGCGTGGTGGTCTCTTTCTCTCTTCCTCTAGGGAAGGGAAGGGAAAAGGAAAGGGAAAAGGAAAGGAAAAAGGAAAGGAAAGAAAAGGAGAAAATAAGGAAAGGACCTATTTCTTCATAGTCCTAGAATATGTCCTGGATAGGGATTTCATGAGAGGCCTGGGTCACATGTCCAGCCCTGGAGCTAGACCTGGGGCAGCCACACCTGTGGCCTTCGAGTGGAAGAATGGGGTTCTTCAAAGGCCCTATTTCTGGAGGGGCAAAACCATGGCTGGGAACTTCCTCACCTAAGCCAAATGGGCCTCTGCATCTATGAGGAACCTCCAAGTGCCTCTCTCTGGGCATTTCCCAGAAAAGAAGGCTTAGTAATTATAATCACAATTATATTTTTCTTGCCTCTTTACTTCTTTATCCTATTTCTTCCCTCCTTCCCTTCTTTTCTTGAATAGCTGTTGTCTGTTGAACAAAGTGAAGTGATGGAAGAGGAGGCGTTATCTGAGGAAAAGAAGATACCTTTTAGCAAGGAAGAGTTACCTAACCAGAAGTTGCTTGAGATGGAGAATGTGACAGTGCTGGAAGAGCCAGCTGGACAGAAGGAAACAGCTGAGAAGGAGGAGAAGGTAGCTAAGCCAAAGGGACCTCCAAAACAAGAGAAGAAACCAAAAGTGAAGGAAGAACTGTAGCTCCTTCAAAGCCAGGAGACATTCCCAGGTGCTGGCATCATTTCCTAAGGGGAATCTACTCCAAAAAAAATTATATATCATTGTGGTGGGTGGAAGCTGGATGATTAAAAAGTCCTAAATGTCTTAGGCCCTTTTCTACTCATTGCTTCTTTTTCCTGGTTGGGGCTGACTTAGAAGAGCTGTTTGGTCTGGAATCCGTACACAGTTGCAAGCAAAGCCATAACTGCAACAATTAATGATTATTTACAACATGCTGCTCAGTCATGCAATTCTCACATCACTTTCATTATCCCCATTTTACATATGGGGAAACTGAGGCGAAGAGATGTTAGGCAACTAATGAGGATTACACAGTTAGGAAGCCCTTGAGATATGATCCCGGGCACTCTCACTCCAGAAACTGCATTTAACCACTATCGACACACCACCTCCACTAGGTTGTAGTCCCCAGGGTGGGGATTGATTTCTTTATGCTGCATTTTGACACAGTAAGAAAGAGATCCAGTCCCAAACACATCCCCAGTCTTCTATATCTCAGTAAGTGACCCACTCTATTAAGCAGCAACTTGCTAGCATAATGCTCAAGTCCCTTCCTTTACTACCCTAAAAGTAACACCAGCAATCGGTGTGACTCCACCTACTTACACTGACTCCACCCCCTTCCATCCAGTGACACACACCCCTTATCTCAGCATGACCCCACCCACTTCTTTCCATGTGACTCCACCCACTTCCCCTCCACCTCCTCCCACCATTCTCAGCCCTGTAAGTTGCCCCAAAGGTGTGCCACTGTACATCCCTGCCCACCCACCATTCATATTCCATAAAGTTCCATATTCCATAAAGTTGCTGAAATAATCTTCTAAAAAGCCATAGTCTTGTAGGCTTGCAACACTCTTTTAACTCTATAATGGAATCTTTACCGCTTTTAGAATAAGATTCAGTCAGCTTAGCGTACCTTCAAGTCTTGGAAAGTTACAGCCCCACAGATCTAATCTTCTTCCTCTTTCCCTCTCATTTTCTAGGCTCCAGCCATGCTCCCTGTCTATTTTTTGAACAGTTCAAGTGCTCTCTCTCCTCATAGTTGTTACTTCTGCCTAAATGCACATGCAGTACACTCCCACACATCTTCATGCAGATGTATTTTTCATCTTTTTTTTTAAGATTTTATGGATTTATTTGACAGAGAGAGACACAGCGATAGAGGGAACACCAGCAAGGGGAGTGGGAAAGGGAGAAGCAGGCTTTCCCGCTGAGCAGGGAGCCCGATGCGGGGCTTGATCCCAGGACCCTGGGATCATGACCTGAGCCGAAGGCAGACACTTAATGACTGAGCCACCCAGGTGCCCCTATTTTTCATCTTTCAAACCTCAGTTCAAATGTCACCACCTCAAAGAGGCCTTCTTAGACACCAATATTAGAAAGCACCTTATTTTGCTGTGCACTAATATACTGCTTGCTTCCCCCACTGGTGGGTAAGTCCCTGGGGAGCTGATATATCCACTGTATTTCCAATGCCTAAAACACTGCTTAGACACACTAGATGCTCAGTAAATAAGTATCCATAGAACAAATGAAATTTCATATCAGGCAGCACCCTGTCTCTGAGATACATGATTTCACTGTCATCCCAAAAGGGGGAGGAGCTGACGGTGTTACCTAGAGACACAAATTAGATTCTGTATTAGTTTCCTAATATTGCTCTGACAAATTGCCACAAATTTAGTGGCTTGAAAAAGTACCAACTTTCTTACAGCTCTGAAGGACAGAAATCAAAAGTCAATTTCACTGAGCTAAAGTCAAGGTGTCATCAGGGTTGGTCCCCTCTGAAGAATCCCTTGATTTGCCTTTACTAGCTTCCGAAGACTGCCTGCATTCCTTAGCTCATGGGCCTGCCCAGACAATACCTTACATCACAATTCTGAACTTAAATCCTACTGCAAAGTCCCTATTGTCATGTGAGGAACCATTCACAGGTGCTGGGAGATTAGGACATAGACGTACTGGAAAGTCATCATTCAGCTGACGACAGATTCATGCGGCTGATTTGTGACAATCATTTTGGCCAAGTGATAAAAGAGCTCCTCTTGGAAAAAGGGGTCATATTATTTTACAGACCAAGGTCTCTACAAACCGTGTAGGCTTTTCCACTTCCCACCTGTTATGTAAGAGAAAGGTTGTTTGTTCTCCTTCAAACCTCCTGATCCAGCTCCTGGGCCTCCCTCTCCCACCCCTAAACCTGGCCCGTCCACATTCAGATGAAGCAGGGAACAGCCTGGAACTCACCTGAGCCAGACTGCCCCAACAGGGGCAGGTGTTAGTATTCAGGACATGGTGTGAGGCTCACCTGCCTCAGCCTTAAGGCTATGTGGCTGATGGTCAAAGGAGGGATTCATGGGGGCTGCTAGGAATAAATCACGCAGAACGGAGTCCCCGACTGGCCACCAGCCAGAGAATGCATGTCCTACCTGCAGGTCCTGCATATGTATCTGGGGCCTCAGGAAGTGGGGGCTCAGGCTGGGATAAGCAGTTATAGGTAAGGCCAGTGATGACCCTTCTGTTGGGAGAGTTGTCTCCCTTGGCTCATTTTCTACCCCCTCCAGCACATACTACTCTCACAAAAATCCTTTCTATTCTGTTTGATCAGTTTTTCAAATTTCTCCTGAAAAAATTCCTTAGCTTCACTCCCTCAAAAAAAGACTTGAAACCACTTATCCCTCATGGCTGAGCACAGACTGCTTTTTACCCCAAGGAGTGCAATGCATCATAGCAGTAAATCTGAATAAGATGAGGGCTGTAGTATGGATTTACCAGAGGCTAGCTGGGTAATCTCAGGGAAGCAACTCAGTATTTCTGAATTACAATCTTCTTGGTAATGTGTTGCTGGGCCTCATTATCTGAGACAATAAAAGTAAAAGCATTCAACATAGTCTCTGACCCAAGAGAGGCACTCAGTAAGTGACAGCTGTCAAGATTATTAAGATCAAGTTTCTTACCCATGTTTAAAAGTTAAGAGGGTAAGAGCATTCCAAGAAGACAGAAACTTCTAATAAACTGTGTAAGGTTTGTTCAGAAACAAATATTTTTTGGCTACTCTTCTGGAAGTAAGATAAAGAAAAAAAAACAGCGATTGAATAGAACATGGAAGTCTTTAGTGATCTTGATGAGCAATGTCAATGGAGCTGGCAGTTCAGGATGCGGATCAGTGTGAATCTGAGTGGAAAATGTGCAGATAAATCTTTTGTGGAGTTTGGTGATGAAAGGATGGAAAACAGGATGGGGGCTGGAGGAGTGTGGGGTCAAAGGAAGGTTTCTACAGAAGGGACTAGCAGAAAAAATAATTAAGAAAGAAAGAAAAGAAAGGAAGGAAGGAAGGAAGAAAGGAAGAAAAAAGAAAGAAAGAAAGAAAGAAAGAAAGAAAGAAAGAAAGAAAGAAAGAAAGAAAGAAAGAAAGACAGACCTAGGAGATGAGAATACTCCAAGTTTCTCTGAGAAGAGGGAGTTACAGAAAGAAGGGGTAGGTGAAGGTGAGGAAGAAAGCTTATCAGCTCAGGAAGAAGGATGCTGCTTCCACCATGGCAGAAGAGGAGATGTGGAAGATGAGTCCAGACACAGGAAGGGAGGCAACGTTTAGTGACTCCAGTGAGAATGCCATGATGTCAATAAATTTGTGGGGCTGGGAGACGGTAGGAATTTTGAAGAAAGAGTAGAAAAACAACCAGTAGAGCAACACCACAGGATGCTCCAGCTGTGCTGAGGGCAGGCGATGCTTATTGTTTTAAAATATAAGTTTTGTTATTATTATTCAGATATGGCAAGGCTAACAGATGAGAAGATGAATGCCATTGAAAACATCGTTGATTAGATTCCCAGATCCCAAAAGGAGGGGGCACATGAAGAAGCACCAGGGTCAATCAAGAGGCCAAGGGAGAGGGGAACCATGAGCAAGAGCCTTTCTTGTGGTTTCCATGGGAAGAAACAGGAGAAACAGGGCAAGCAGGTTTAGGACTGGATAGTTTCAATAATTTCAGTAGGTCCTGGGATGAGGGAATGTTTCCGGTTGTCTGGTGCCTGGCCCAAGGGTGATGAGGGCATTGGAATAGGGGCCCTGAGTGTTAAAGCCCCCAGAAGGGGGGTGGGGGGCAGGCAGCTGGGGTCTGGGTGGTTTGTTTGCATATGAAAGACAGATCTCTAGACAGCTGTTTGCAATCTCTAGGAATTAGTTAGCCTGGGAGAGGCAATCCCTCCAGGCTCAGTAAAGCCCCAAGATGTACAAGCATCAAATACAAAACTAGAAAAATGTGTTTATTAGACTTATAAATAATCTCCAACACAAATGCCCCATATTTCCTGCCTGTGGCCTTTGCCCAGACAACTCCAGGAGCCACCTGGAGACTCCATTTTAATTCTTTAAAGACATCCAGACTCCGGTTTAGACAGGGCCTCGTATGCACCAACCAGAAATGATATTCACCATCCAAAATGGAGAAAAAGAATGTTAAGAACTTTTATTGCTTCTTAAGTGGGGGGCGGTGGGGGGGGAGATGGGGACATTCCTACAGAAGAAAAGGGAAAAAAGGACAGCCAGTTCAGAAAAAATCAAACACAAAGGAAAAGATAATGATTTCCCTTTTCGTTGAAGAACTGCAAAAGTAAGCAATGAGACTTCTCGCTTATTTTTTTGACAAAGATGAAGGAAAGTGTACAATGGTGGGACTGTAAATGAGTTTGCTTATTTTTTTTTAAAGACTTTATTTATTTGAGAGAGAGAGAGAGGCAGGGGAGGGGCAGAGGGAAAGGGATAAGCAGATTCCCCACTGAACAGGGAGCCCAACCGCAGGGCTCAATTCCAGGGCCCAAGATCATGGCCTGATCCAAAGTCAGATGCTTGACTGACGGAGACACCCAGGCACTCCTAGTTATTTTTTAAAAAAATCTCTCTCTGGGGTGCTGTTTGGGAAGAGGTATCAAAATTCTTAAAACTGCACCACCTTGGGGCGCCTGGGTGGCTCAGGCATTTAAGCGTCTGTCTTGGCTCAGGTCATGATCCTGGGGTCCTGGGATAGAGCCCCAAGTCAGGCTCTCTGCTCAGCAGGGAGCCTGCTTCTCCCTCTCCCTTTGCCGCTCCCCGTTCGTGCTCTCTCTCTCACTGTGTCAAATAAATAAATAAATAAAATATTTACAAAATATATATTTAAAAAGAAAACACACCACCTCTTTGACCCAGAAATTTCACTCCTACAGAATTATCCTGAGGAGACAATAGCACAGTACTGATGTTTACCCTACCACTAAATGAGACAGGATGAGAAAGATCCTAAAAAGTAAGCAGTTGGTCATTGTTCTATGCTCAGCCCAAGTTTACACACATTCAATTTTCCTCCATGGGACTGACCCTTCAGCAGGACTGCCATCTACATGGGACTGGGTCAGGAGCCATGGGGTTGAGAAGGCTCTGCCATTTCAACCCCTGTGACTGTACATCAGCAAAGCAGCACTGACAGTGACTTCCACGGGTAGAACTGTTATACCACCTCTGTTCTTGCCATCTTCTCCTTTAACCACCATAACAACTCTAAGAGATGGGTACTCTCCTTTTACAGACAACGAAAATGACCTCAGGAAGCTTATTTAAAAAATGAGTCCTCCAGTGCACAATAAATGGCTGATCGGAAACCCAGTGGACTGACTCAAAAGTTAGTCTACTTAGTCACGAAGTTATCCACCTCCCATGGGGGCCTATCCTCATGGGAACTCAGATTCCTTGTTCCACAGAATGGGTCTGGTCTGGTGATGTCTGAATTACCTTCTGGCTTTGACCTTCCACCACTTTCACCTCCTCCCCTGCTCACGTCCGGACCATAGAGGAGTTTGCTGAGCCCATGGATGGAGTGTGCTTCAGCAGGGTGCCCTCCCCAGGGTAGGGAACCCAAATGACCACAGGTGCATGTCCTAATGGGGGCAATAAAAACCCCTTTTGCCCCAGCGCAGCCTGGCTTTGGATACAGGCCTCTGCCTGGCTCCTTGGGTCCACCTTGTCCTTCTCAATGACCAAGAAAATGCCTAATACCTTGGCACTGCTTTTCCAGTTAATTGCTAACTAAGGAATCTCTTTATGCCAAAAGGTGCAAAACTGAGGCCTTATATTTGCAAGCACAAGTTTGACCCCCAATGTCAGTCATTTGGGGTGTCCACATATTAGGAAAAAGAACAACAATCTGACATCCTAGGAAAGGAAAGCACTGTACCCAAAGGGGAAAACATTCCACCCTCAAAAAAACAATCTCAAGAAACAGCAAATAATTGGAGGAGAGACTGCCAACCAGGGGCGGATGAATATATAAGAGGCACACACTTGTAAATGGACTAATTCTACCTCTCTGGCTTCAGGTAAGGCTACCTATGGCTCTCTTCTCCTAGCCACCTCTTCCCCACCTAGTTGTCTGCTAATTCCCATTCTGTTTGGGAGAGGGGGGAAGGAAATGAAAAGACCGGACACCTGGGTTGGACCTAGACTGGGTCATTCCCCTGCTGACTATTGGCTTCATTATCTTCGGTTGGTCAATCTCCCTCTCTTTGAGGCTGTGCTTTCCTAATAACAATGACTACTATTTCTTCACTCATTCAACAAATATCAGCAAAATGTCTACTATGTACCAGGCACTGGGGATACCAGCAGTGAACATTAATAGCACTTGCTATGTGCCAGGCCCTGTTTTGCCTATATCGTCTTTGCTTAATCCCCATGAAAAAACGTAGTCAGTTATCCTCTGCTTTAGCGTTTTCATTAGATCATGAAATTGTTTGTGGATTATACCCAAAATTTTCTTTTAATTAAATGTTATAAACTATGTCAGCAAGCAATGCATACAGTAATAAGAATTTTATAAAACTTTTATTTTGTGCGCGTCTGTGTGTGTCTGTGAGCGTGTATGCGTGCATGTGTGTACCCATGCACATACACAAGCAACTACATCAGGTAATGGCAAAAAATATTTCCTTATGGTAGATCATGGTCACAAAGGCTTGGAAAACACAGCTCTAGAACACAAGTTCTTTGATCACAGGGACTTCAAACTGAGCCTGGCACAACCTTGGCACTCAGTTTGTGAAAGCAATGATCCATATTTCATAGACGAGGAAACTAATTCTTAGCGAATTGTAATACCTTGCCCAGTGTTACACTGTTAGTAATTAGTAAAACAGGGATTTGGATCCTGGTGGCAGGCTCTAGGTCCCACACATTTAACCACCATTTACTCCCCTGGTTTGCTGCTATAAAAATTGAGGCAACAGTAACACCTACCTAGGATTATTTCACCAATTGAGTGAAATAATAAGCTCTGCTCTGGAAACACTAAAATCCACTGTGCAGATTAGTCACCTCTGGAGTTGCTTATCTCAAGCAACTTCTTTACAATATATGGGTTGCATGAAGTCAGGGATCTTGCCTGTCCTATTCATTGCTTTCCTTGGTGTGTAGCTCCATTTGGGACTTGGTAGCTACTCAATAAATATTTGTTGAATGGATAAACGGATCTGGGCAAGTTGAAAGTATCCCAGCAGGGGATCAGGAGTGGGCTGTGAAAACCCAAAGCTGCCTCCGATAAGATGGTGAGTCCAGAACACACTACTCCACCTTGCTGCTTCCTGTTCCAAATGAGACTTAGTTCTTCCAGAGGCACTGAGACTGGGGGAGCAGAGGCTAATATGTGGGTGAGAGAAAGCATGGGGTCACAGATGGGAAAACCACCAAACCAAGGCCCACAACACTGTACACTTTGTGTAGTTCGTATAAATGGCATCTTCTGGAGTTGTGCAGTGCACAACCAAAGCACTCCTCCCAAAGCACTGTGGGGAAGTGAGTTAGATCATGCATTTATCCCATCCATCTCTGTTCCGCAGGACTCCAGGCATCACAGACAGGAAGGAAATCCCAACAGGCCAACCTGTCCTTGCCTTTGGGCAGGTCCTCTCTAGACCAGAGGTAGCTGTGAAGAGCAGAAAGAATGGGGCAGCTTTCCTCCCTGACCTCAGTGTGGATGGTAGTCATGGTAACCTCTCGGGTCATCATAGCTGCATCCACTGACACCTTGGAAGCAAGTAAGTGGGGTGTGTGTGGATGTGTGTGTATATGTGTGCGTGTGTGCAGGTAACAATGCTGCTGTTAACAAAGGAGGTCTGGCTTCTTTTCCTATATTGCTTAGAATTTGATTTACTCTAAATCCATTTTTATACTTTAATGTATATAGGACTCAGATGGGAATTTTGCTAAAATGCATTCTGATTCAGTAGGCCCTGTGTAGGGCCTGAAATTCTGCATTTCTGACAAGCTCTCAGGTGATGCTGATGCTGTGGTCCTTGGATCACACATTGAGAGGCAAGAGTCTAGAATACCACTGGGATCCCCTAGCACTTTACTGGAAGGTAAATAACACACTCAACCCCACTGGAGATTTGAAAGCACCTAAGTGGCTCCCAAACACCTCTCCCTGCACTCTTAAGAGGTCATTCCACTGGGTCTTGCATTATCCTCATCTAGCTTTCAGCTTCTCCCTGGAGAAGGGAGCTGAGTGTGTCCCCTGAGCTGGAGTACACTGAGGCACAGTAAATGCCATTTCAGTATCATGGTTAAGAGGTTAAGAGCATATACCCTGTGGTCCTGACACCAAGTTTGTGTCCTGGCTCTGCTCCTTACCAACAGAGCCAGTGGCTTAAAACCTCGGAACCTCAGTTTGCTCATCTTTAAAATAAAAATAAATACAAAAGCAATCCTACAGGACCACTGGGGAGAATTCAATGAGATAATGAGTGAAAAGCACAGATCCCAGTGTCTAGCATATAGTAAGTGCTTAATAAACAACAGCTCGTTATCTTCATTGTTTTTATTGTCATGGACGATGTCACACAAAGTGTGACTGCCCCTGTCAGGGAGGGCTGGGGAAGTCTTCACAGGGGAGGCAGGGAAGATCTGAACAAAAAGCATTAAATGTTCAAAGGTGGGGAAAGGGCAACAGGGTTATCTAAATCTTACCAAAGTGTCAAGAACTCTGTATTATTCCTCTGAATGTGGAAATGTGAACATTTTGAAAGAAGACACAGTTTGAAAGCAATGCTTAACACAAAAGAATGCACAGTGGAATCATCATGGGGGGTTTGTTTAGTTGTTTTGGAGAGAGTCATCCAGGGACCAAGTCTTAAAGAACATGGTACCCTAAGGGATGCACAGGAGGACTCTCGGAGTGGCCACTGGCTGAGCTGCCCCCACTCTGAGGCTGGGCTCTTCTGTCCACAGGAAACTGCTCTGAATGTCATAGCAATGCCACCTGCATGGAGAACGGGACTGTCACAACATGCTCCTGCCAGGTGGGTTACACTGGTGACGGCCTTATGTGTGTGGACCTGGATGAATGTGTCATTCCTGGGGCCCACAGCTGCTCCGAAGACAGCAGCTGTGTGAACACACTGGGCTCCTACTTGTGCACCTGCCCTGATGGCTTCAGTGTGACGCCTGGGCTGGGCTGCACCGACGTGGATGAGTGTGCCCAGCCGGGGCTCAGCCATTGCCACGCCCTAGCCACCTGCGTCAATTCCAAGGGCAATTACTCATGTGTCTGTCCTGCGGGCTACCTGGGAGACGGGCAGCACTGCGAGTGCTCCCCGGGTTCCTGCGGGCCAGGACTGGATTGTGTGCCCAAGGGCGACATGCTGGTATGTGTGGACCCATGCCAGGAGTACCGCATCCTGGATGAGTACTGGCGCAGCACCGAGTATGGGGCTGGTTACACCTGTGACTTGGGCCTGAGTGGCTGGTACCGCTTCATGGGGCCAGGTGGTGTGCGCCTGGCGGAGACCTGCGTGCCGGTCCTGCACTGCAACACAGCCGCGACCATGTGGCTCAATGGCACACACCCGTCCAGTGACGACGGCATAGTGAGCCGCACAGCCTGCGCACACTGGAGTGGCCACTGCTGCCGGTGGGACACGCATGTCCAAGTGAAGGCCTGTGCTGGCGGCTACTACGTCTACAACCTGACCACGCCCCCCGAGTGCTATCTGGCCTACTGCACAGGTGAGTGGGCACCCCCACACACACTCCAGTCCTGGGTGGGCACAACAAGAGACCAGGGAGCATCCCTGTTGACCGTCTGTGTCTGTGATCCTGTAGACCCCAGCTCTGTGATGGGGACATGTGAAGAGTGCAGTATAGATGAGGACTGCAAATCGGACGACGGCACATGGAGCTGCCAGTGCAAACAGGACTTCAACATCACCGGTGAGGCCAGTGGGAGGAGGGCGCCATGTTGAGAAATGTCAGCAACTGGGCGCCTGGGTGGCTCAGTCGGTTAAGCCGCTGCCTTCGGCCCAGGTCATGATCCCAGGCTCCTGGGATCGAGTCCCGCATCGGGCTCCCTGCTCCGCAGAGAGCCTGCTTCTTCCTCTCCCTCTGCCTGCCGCTTTGCCTACTTGTGCTCTCTACCTCTCTGTCAAATAAATAAATAAAATCTTTAAAAAAAAAAAAAAAAAAAGAAATGTCAGCAACTGGGGGAGGGACACATTCCTATGTATGAGTTGGGGACATGTGGGGATGATGCAGGGATGCATATCATGCCATCTGAGTGAAAAGTAGGTCCGGTAATATCTGTTAAAACCAGGAGAAGCTCTCTGGGCTCCTGGGCTCCCTTTACTTGACCCCAAAGCTCTCAGAGCTTCAAGGACCTCCTTACCCCCAGCCTTCTTTCTGAGGCTCCCACATCACAGCACGGGTAGCTGCCACTTGTTGGCTAAAGGCTGCCTAAGCCCTATTTCTTACAGCTCAAAAACACAGGGGACCAGCCTGCGGTTTCGAGAGCTGGGCCCTCCATTGACCAGCAGAGTATCCTGAGCAGGGTTCTGTGGGTCTCCAAGCCTCAGTTTCCCCATACGTACAGTGACTGAAGCAGGGTAGTATCTCCCAAACTTTAGTCGTGATTTTAGTCACATCCAAGTACTAATTTTACAATTTTGTTTTATCCAAGTACTACCTAGACTGTGATTTTTATTATTAATTTGTTCTTTAAATTGGTTGAATCCTTCTTTTAAATAAACTTGGGACATTTATGATCACTGCTGTGTCTGTGGCAAGTAACACCGTAGATAAAAGGTAACAGTAAAAATGAATACAATGAAAGAAAATTATTAAATTCCAGCAGCTGTGTAATACCTCAATTTTGAAAAAGTTAAAAAAAAATCCAGCTGGATGCACTGTGTGCTCCAAACACTGAGCTTGATGTCTGCACTCTGTTGTCTTAAAAGGTAAATTAGCAAGTGTATGGCATTAAAAACATTAGTAGCTAGTGTGGATTACACAAAAAGGATGGAAAGATATTGCGATTAATATGTTTGCTGTTTTAATTTTACTGAGATCCAGTGTATTTAGTGCTGGGGGGTGAACGACTAGAAAATAATACTGTTTTTTGTACACCGTCCCACACGTAGAGTAATATGGAGCTGATGGTTGGCCACTTGGATCCATCCAGTGATGCTATGAATACAATCGTGTGTCTCTGTCCCTCTGAGAGAGGAGACCACAGCAAGATGAGACAAGGGCTAATCTGAGTGTCCCCAGCTGATGGCAAGCCCAACTAGCCGGGCCTGGGCCCTGGGGATGTGCTGGACCCTAAACTGTGGTCACAAGTTTCCAATCCTGCCTTCCCTGCCCATTTCAGATCTCTCTCTTGTGGAGCGCAGGCTGGAGTGTGGAGCCAATGACATCAAGTTGTCCCTGAGCAAGTGCCAGCTGAAGAGCCTGGGCTTTGAGCAGGTTTTCATGTTCCTGCATGACAGCCAATGCTTAGGCTTCAGTGAGAGGGGTGACCGGGACTGGATATCTGTGGTGACCCCAGCCAGGGATGGCCCCTGTGGGACAGTGATGATGGTATGTCCTGGTCATCGTGGGACAGGGTTGGAGCACTGCCTGGTTCAAGCCCCAGTTTTCCATTTCCTAGTCGTATGAGCCCAGTTATGCCTCAGTTACTTTAACTATAAAATGGAATAATGATACTAATACTTACTTCACAGGGTTGTTAAGAGGATAAAGGAGTTAATGTGTGTGAAATGATTAGGACAGTGACTGCCAAATGATTAGCACAGTGTAAGTGCTTAATAAATGTTAGTTTCAATAAAGAGAATGACCCATGACGATAGTTCCCCATTTTACAGATAGGAACGGAAGGGCCCAAACTGGACAGTGATTCTTCTCGGCCAGCAGGTATCAGCACTGGGCTCAGAAGCAAGTCTGGCTGTCTTGGGTGGTCCTTGGAGGCAAGATCTGCCTCGCTAGTGTTCAGAGAACCAGGACCCCAACTCCAGAAGCCTCCTCAAAAGGGACCCAGAGGTCAATGTTTGAGTGGAACACTGCTTCTCCAACTCCCTCATCCCCCAGAAAGAAAAGGAAAGAAGACAAAAGAAAGGAAGAAATTTTTATTTGCTTAGCACAGCGTTTGAAATTCCAGCATTAATAATGAGTCTGGACATGGTTTTTAGTCTTTTTAGTGTTTGAGAGGAAATATGACCTAATTTGAAGAGCCCAGGCTTATTAGATCCCACATACTGTGGGCAAGTTACTCAAGAGTTACTCAGTTTCTATGAACCCCCATCTCCACTTCATAAGATAGTAGCCCTGCCTCTTAGCATCACTGAAGGGGTTAATGCAGTCATGCAGGAGGAATGTTTAGCTCAGGGCCTAGTTCATAAATGGCTGCTGTCCTTATAACTTTTGATTATGACAGCTGGGAGAGCAGCTCACAGGTGGCCAGAGAAACTGCTTTGGTTTTGAATCCTACTCAGATTCTCATGACCCTCTCTCCCACTCCCGCTCCCCAATACAGAGGAATGAAACCCATGCCACGTATAGCAACACCCTCTACCTGGCAGATGACATCATCATCCGTGACCACAACATCAAAATCAACTTTGCGTGTTCCTACCCTCTGGACATGAAAGTCAGCTTGAAGACCTCCCTGGAGCCAATGGTCAGGTATGACCAGAGAGGGTCCCCAGTGTCCCTGGCCATCTCTATGCCCACAACCACTTAACAACCGCCTGTTAACTGCCAGCCATAAGTTGCTGGGTGGCGGAACTGGGAGACAGTATTTGCAATGGAGGACCCCAGTCTGGAAGAAAGAAGCCCAGATTCAGATCCAGGCTCTGCAACGTGTTGACCAGATGGCTCTGAAAATTGATAGCCCCACTCTGGGTGTCAGTCTTCTCATCTGTGAAATGGACCCCGCAGTGATCGTACTGCCTTTCTTAGAGGCACAACAGTGCTTGGCATATGTGAATTAAGTATGAGGGCCTCTGGCTTATCAAAGGGGCAGGGTGGTTGGATCAGACAGAAGGAGGGAGGGCTCTTGGTCCAGACCTGTTATTTATATGATATATAAACCATATGCCATATTTGGACCTTAGTTTCCTTCCTGCTTCATAAATAGGAATTTGAATAAAGAAGGGTTTATAAATTATGCCTCTTAGAGTATGAGGGTCTTTAAAGAAGTACATTTAGGGATGTCTACAGGGTGAACCAGAGAAGTTCCACCCCTACTGGGTACCACATGAGAATTTATTACTAAAAAAAAATAAAAGGATCCTGTTGCTAAATAAAATTGAAAATCTCTGAGTAGGATGAATCACAGGCCAATGATGCTAATGTTAGAAAAATTATAGTTGTGGGGCACCTGGGTGGCTCAGTGGGTAAAGCCTCTGCCTTCAGCTCAGGTCATGATCTCAGGGTCCTGGGATTGAGCCCCCTGTCGGGCTGCCTGCTCAGTGGGCAGCCTGCTTCCTCCTCTCTCTCTGCCTACTTATGATCTCTCTCTCTCTCTGTTGAATAAATAAATAAAATCTTTAAAAAAAAAAAGGAAAAGAAAAATTATAGTTGTAACTATAACAAGCATTTATCAGGAGCTGACTATATGTCAGACATTGTGTTAAGTGCTCTATAGGAAACATCTCATTGAAATCTTAAGAGTACCTTAAGAGGTGTAAGTATTACTATTATTATTATTATTATTCCCATTATCAGATATGGAAATTGAGGCTCAGAGAAGACTGAGTAACCTGTCTAAAGTTAGAGTCTAGTAAGTGGCAGAGCTGGAATTCAAACCCAGGCCATCATGCCCAGAGAGCCCCCACTCTACCATGACCTTCATTATGAAGCTCATCCATGGATACAAGTTTTTTGGGCCAACCAGACTCAGAGAAGGGCACTAGGTACCAATGAGGGTGTGTGGCTGAGGGAAGAAGGTTGCTCATTGTCTGCTTTTGGCTGGAGCATCATCTGGCCAAGCAGTGCCCTGGAGCAATGTGGCCATGTCTCAGGCCAGACAGACTTCAGGAAGCAACACATCTTTAAGGAGATGTCTCCCCGGTTTGAGCTAGAAATCTTGCTCTAGTCCAAATCTGAGTCCAAACCAATAACCCAATTCTCACCTGCAAAATGGACTTCTACATTACTGAGTTTTTTATCATGTGCCTTATTTCCTACTGTATCAGTCTCACAGTGTCCTTTATTGGCTCATCCTGTAAAGTCTCATCAGTGTAGCTGTTTTCAATGTGGTTAAAAGTAACCCATTTACAAGACCCCTACCTTCTGCTGTAGGTGGACTCAGAGCTCTGACCTAGGCAGTAGGACTCAGAGCCATTCCTTTAAACTGTTCCAGGTTGAGACCAAAGGAGGAATGTAGGTGACTCCCTTGAGAATTTCTTTATTTGACTCCTTGAAGGCAAAGGCCACCAAGTGAGGGGGGTGGACATGTTACAAAAAATGTGGTCTATGTATCAGCAGCATCAGCATCACATGGGAGCTTGTTAAAAATGCTAGAATTTTGAGCCCTACCTGAACCTACCAAACCAGAACCTGCATTTCAACAAGATCCTGAGGTGACCCACATCTGCTCATCACAGTGGGCAGCCACTGCAGTGGTTGGTGGGTTCCAGTCCTCCTGCTAGATAAACACGCAGATTGCTGCCAGGGACTGCCAAGGACTACAGACCAGAAAGGGTGGCCTATCTGTTGCTGTTCTCAGCTCTGGTTTTCTCACCGGCTCCTCTTTCCCTGCAGCGTCCTAAACATCAGCGTGGGCGGGACAGGCACGTTCACGGTACGGATGGCACTCTTCCAGAGCCCCACCTACACACAGCCCTACCAAGGCTCCTCTGTGACCCTAGCCACAGAGGCCTTTCTCTACGTGGGCACCATGCTGGATGGGGGTGACCTGTCCCGGTTTGCACTCCTGATGACCAACTGCTATGCCACACCCAGTGGCAATGCCACAGACCCCTTGAAGTACTTCATCATCCAGGACAGGTAGGGCCCGTGGATGGAGTTCTGGGGCAGGAGTGGGCAGCCTTTGGATTTGGATTTGGATTTGGGGAAAGTACATCTTTATACTCATTCATCTCTAGCTGAAATTTAGCATCACCATTCATTATGAACACAGGCAACAAAACACAGAAGTATTAGTAGGACATGTGAAAACATTTACACATGTCACTACTTTTTAGTTACTGGGGTATTAAGAGTTTCTACTAGAAATTATTTAATGTATTATCAAATATCTATCTTTGTAAATATTATGTATTTATATATAACATGTATGTAAATGTATAATGCATTTATCAAATGCTCTAATATTTTGAGAACTGTGCTTCAGTTGAACTGGTTTCCTTTATAATCTTAGGTCCTTTACTTTATGAATTTATTTATTTATTTATTTATTTATTTATTTTAAAGTTTTGTTTTTCTTTTTTTTTTTAAGATTTTATTTATTTATTTGACAGAGAGAGATTACAAGTAGGCAGAGAAGCAGAGAGAGAGAGAGGAGGAAGCAGGCTCCCCGCTGAGCAGAGAGCCTGATGCGGGCCTCGATCCCAGGACCCTGAGATCATGACCTGAGCTGAAGGCAGAGGCTTTAACCCACTGAGCCACCCAGGCGCCCTACTTTATGAATTTAAAACATTATTTTTGAAGAGGGAGGCATGGGATTCACCAGAAGGCTGCAGGTGTCCAGGACTCAAGAAAAGGTTAGGAAACCTGACTGAAAGTTGCACCCACTTAGGAGAACCATGGACCACACTGTGAGGAAGTAATTTACAATGTCATTCAAATTGAAATAGATGTCTTTGAAAGCTTACTGTGTGCCCAGCTCTACAGATAGCACAGAAATAGAAAGAACAAAATTCTCTGCCCTCATACAGCTGATATTCTAAGAAGGAGGACCAATAATTAAACAAGACGAAATGTGTAGCATGTCAGTGGTAAGGGCGCTATAGGAAAACCCAAAGCAGGGAAAGGGAAGGGGCATATGCTATTTAATAGCATAGTCAGAAAAAGCATCCCCAAAAGGCAGTGACCTATTCCTGTTTTGGTTCTTAGAATCTGCTTGGTTACATCAAGGGAAAAGTATCAGTTGGGTGCTCATTTGACATTTATACCTCTCTGTTATTGCTAATCCCCTTTGCAACAGAAAGAAGTCTGTTTTAGGGCCTTCTGCTGTGACAGGAGGTAACTAAAATTTAATAGCACTGTTTTACTTTGTATTTATCCATAAATGGTCATGTTGTGCTTATGGCAAGTGATGCTGGTTTGCTATTTGTGGTCACGATCTAAAGATTCTTCTAAAAAATAGATACATTCCAATAAAAATATAAATATATTTAATGCATATAGCAAATAAATTATAATAATACAGATGATGGGAAACACAGGAAAACATACACAAAGATGGTTTCTAGGTAAGGCCAAAAAAGCAAATTTGGAAAGGCACATTGATGGAGACTACAGCATCATGGAGATTTGGGTCCACATCTTGGCTTTGCTATTTCTTAGTCCAGAGACATAATTCATCTTATCTTTCTGAATATTCATGTTCTCATACGTGAAATGGGCATAAGTAATACCTGCAGTGCAGGGAATTGTAAAGTTTGTTTTTACCTGAGTAAAAACATTGAATATGTACGTTGTGGGACACTTGGAAAGTTTTGAAAAAGAAGCAGGAAGAAATGTTGGGTGTGCCTGTGTTTTTGTCTGGGCATGTGTGCGAGCTGGTTGGGGAGCACCAGTCCAGGAGGGGTGGCAAACATCTTAGGACATGCAAGGAAGAGCCGGCTGGGGAGACAGTGAGGGGCTGGAGGGGAAACTTGGATGATCTGCTCAGGTTGCGTGCATGGGGCCTTCAGGGGGTGTGTCCCCTGAACCTCAGGGCTTTTATTGTGCCAAGTGGAGTCTGCATTTTTACAAAAAGATCTGAATTGTTTGCACAAAGCATAGAGTTCCCTTCTTAGTTCTTCCTCTGTACAGTCAGCGCTCAGCCCCTCTCTTAAATCAATTTTGAGCAAATCATGTAAAATAGTAGAGAAAATGACCAATTTGCCTGCCCTTGTATCCTGATCCAGCCCAGCACACACATGAGTCTCTGCATGTGCAATTTTGAGTTTTGGTGCAATTGTGTATGTCTACAGATGGGCACGCGCACACGTGTGAATACACACACACACACTCTCTCTCTCTCTCTCCCCCTTTTGGTCACTGCCCCTCAGGGCTTAGACGTGACCACTGTTATCATTAGAACAGGGCACAAAGGTGATAGCCAACAAATGGTAGCTAATGATCCTGAATGTCATCTCCTAGGAAATCAGAGATGCTGACTTTATAGCATAGTTTCAACCCTGTGCTGATGACATTTTTATTTCAGCATTATATATATATGCATTATAGATATGTTACAACTACTATGTGTCATATACTGTAGTATGCTCTTGGAAAGGTTAACTCATTTAATCTTCCCAGCTATCATTTTTTTTAAGATTTTATTTATTTATTTGACAGAGAGAGACACAGTGAGAGAGGGAACACAAGCAGGGGGAGATAAAGAGGGGGAAGCAGGCTTCCCGTCAAGCAGGGAGCCCAATGTGGGGCTCAATCCCAGGACCCTGGGATCATGACCAGAGCCGAAGGCAGACACTTAACGACTGTGCCACCCAGGCACCGCCCCCCAGCTATCTTTTGATATGGGTTATAAATAGTATTTCCTGCATACAGATGGGGAAAATGGGGCACAGAGATATTAAGTTGCTCAAGGACACACAGCTAATAGGTGGTGGAGATTTGAACCCAGGAATTTTGGTCCTAGAGTGCTTGCTTAACCAACCACGTTTTATGACTTCACCCTCCCAGATGTCCACGTACTAAGGACTCAACAATCCAGGTGGTAGAGAATGGGGAGTCCTCTCAGGGCCGATTTTCTGTCCAGATGTTCCGTTTTGCCGGGAACTACAACCTGGTCTACCTGCACTGTGAAGTTTATCTGTGTGACACCTCTACTGAAAAATGCAAACCTGTGAGTTGCCTTTCCTCCCTCAGGCTGCCTGCCATGATCTCCCCCTTGCCCGTCTCCCATAACCAAACACATCTAGCCACGAGGTCTAAAAGAAAAGAAACATTTCTGCTGTGTTTCTCTTTTAGTCCAGGAATAGAATGAGCAGTAAGATGGGGTGGGCAGAGCCAGGTAGGAGACTTAAGCCGCTGGGAAATCAGGTGGGATCGGTGCAGTGCGACAGGCTGGTAAATGCTCTGTCTTGTCTGCAAGCCTGTGTTCTGGTAACAGAAGCTGACATTTTAAAATACCAGGTGCACCATATCTGTGTTAACTTTTTAATTCTTCACAGTAACTAAAGGGGTGACATTTTATCAGCTCCCTTTTCTATATGGGGAGAGCAGCTCAGAGAACTCAAGTGACTTTCCTAAAAGCATGCACCTAATGACTCGTAGAGGTGGGGCATGAGCCCAAGTATACATATCTCCTGATAACTTTGGCCTCGGCCAACCTCAAGCCCCAGCCTGAGGCAGGATGAGGGCCCTGTAAGGAGGGAAGCCCATTCCCCATAGCAGGACCACATTCAGTCTCCCTCATGGAAGGGTTTCTTTGTTGCCCTCTTCCTGCAGACCTGCTCTGGGACCAGATTCCGCGGTGGGGGCATCGTAGACCAAACCCACGTCCTGAACCTAGGTCCCATCACACGGAAAAGTAAGACAGCCACTCCCTCCTGCCTGTTTCTGGTGGGGAATATTCTCTGGAGGTGAGGAGGGATGACAGAACCTGGCACATGGATCTTATTGGGTTCTGAAGAACCAGAGTAAGTGGATTCTGTGGGGCAAGGTAGACTATATGCTGCCTGCCTTTTACCATTTCCTAGTCATTCATCCATTCTATTGCACAAATTTGTTCTTGTACCTCCTGTGTGCTAGGCCCTGTGCTAGCGGTTGGGGATCTTGTGATGAGGAGAAATAGACACAGACCCGGTTCACATGTAGCTTATAGACCAGTGGAGCAGTCATTATTCAGAAGGAGGAGGGATTAACCAAGAGGCGTCAGGGAAAGGGGGTGAGGGGAAGAGAATCCCAGGCAGAGGGTACAGCATGGGCAAAGGGCCTGTGGTAGCAGGGGTGAGGGAGTGGCTAGCCCAGCTTGCTAGAGGAACTGAGAAAAGGCCAGGCAGGCTGGAAAGAGATTGGTATGGGATGAGCTGCTGCAGGTGGGCCCAGACCATGTGGGGACTTAAGGTTGTTGCTAAGGTTTTGGGCCCTTCTCCTGAAAGTAGTGGGGAACTCCTGAGTGTCCAAAGCAAAGAAGTGACATAATCCGATCCAGGTTCAGAAAGACTACTCTAGCTGCAAAGAGAAGAGCAAACTGAAGGGATATCTCTCAGGCTTCTTGCCACCTGCATGCCTTCTCCTTACACTGATCCTTCTCTTTCCCTTTACAGATGTCCAGACAGTAGTCTCGAGGGCTGCTTCCAGCAGCCTGGGTAAGTTCAGATCTTTTCAGGAGGACCTCTACTAGAACCTTCCTCTGGGACTTTTATATGTGGGCCCAGGATGTGCTGGAGTGCCTAGCCTGCTTGGCCTGATCTCTGAAGACGTGACTGCATCTGTAGAAACGCCTGGCCCTGGGGCACATACAGGCACATACACCTGTGCTGTCCCACAGCAGTGCATACATGCACACAGACACAGGCATGCACAGACAGGCACACCACACCAGAATGTACATCATGCAGACAGGTTTGTGCACACACACAAGCACCGGGTCACATGCATATGTTCATATTTGCACACACAGATGGATAGCTGGAGTTGCATGCATGCATATTTGCAGGGACAGACATACACATACTTATACCCAGCAGACATGCACACATTAGATCTGTACCTTGGGCACTTCCTGAAGCTTTGTGATTCATCTCTAACACCTTCTTCAGGATTCACTCAACAGGTGGTAAATATATGTTGAGTGCTACTACGTGCCAAGGACCATGCTTAGTTCTGGGATAAACACACTAGACAAATAAACTCTGTCTCTCTGCCTCTCTGACCACAAAAGCCAGGGACAGGAGGCATTTTATGGCCTTTGATTTTCACAGACACTGACTTGTCTGAAAATCTGGATGAAAAGTGAATTCATGTAACTGTTGCACTTCTTGGCTCCTGGCACCTAGATATAAAGGAGCTATCATACCAACCTAGTGGTTTTTTTTTTTAAGATTTTATTTATTTATTTGACACAGAGAGAGAGATTACATGTAGGCAGAGAGGCAGGCAGAGACAGGAAGAGGAGGAAGCAGGCTCCCTGCTGAGCAGAGAGCCCAATGCGGGCCTTGATCCCAGGACCCTGAGATCATGATCTGAGCCGAAAGCAGAGGCTTTAACCCACTGAGCCACCCAGGTGCCCCCAACCTAGTGTTTTACCTAAGCTAGGCCAACCCTGCACCAGTGAGCTTGGAGCTGAAGATTCAAGATGTCCTGAAGAGGCTCGTTCTCTGTGACTATCCCAAGGTCACCAAGGATGGTTGAGTAGGTTGGGCACTGCACATGAGTGTCCTTTTGAGGGGCTACTAATCCTAGTGCCAGAGGAAAGGCTGTTTTCTTCAATCTGGTCCACTTGGGAGGGCACCTTTTTCTATTTTTCCACCCCGAGTGGAACCTTTTTCTAATTGGTTTTCAAGGCAGATGAAGAGATAGGTTGCCTTTTCTAACTGATCAGCCCAGAAAGAGTGTCCTTTCCTAATCAGTCAGTCTAAAGGTTGCATCCTATGTTAGTTTTTTACAAAGGCACATCAGTGCTAGCAGCAGCCCTGTAACTGTTTTCTTTGCAGGGTTCCTGAAGGTCTGGCTGCCTCTGCTTCTGTGGGCCACCTTGACTCTGATGTCTCAGTGACTGGCAGCTGGAAACCCCGCGCTCTGTGGCTTCATTTCCTGCTGGCTGGGGATCATGCAGCTTAGTGCTCCAGCCACAGAAAAGGGAGCTCACACTTGAGTCAACCTGCTCCTCTTTTCCCCCACTTTAATCCTCACTGTCACAAAATATCCTCTATCTTTAAATTCTGCCTTCTCTCAAAATGGGACTTGTGATGTGTCCGCACATAAGATCATGTCTCTTTAAAGAGTGTGGCAAAATAATAATAATTTTAAAAGCTTAGTATTTTAATTCATTCATTCATTCAACAAAGATTTATTGGGCACCTCCTATATGTAGGAACTAGTCAGAGAGATGAGGATCCTATGGTGAGAAAAGCCAGACTACATCTCTGCACTCATGACATTCAGACCCTGGTTTGGAGAGACTGGCTTCAACTGGTTCTGCTGTGTAACCTCAGATAAAATACATGATGTCTCTGAGTTTCAGCAATCTGTTCTTTCACTCATTTGTCCATGAATCCATTTACTCAAGAAATATTTGCTGAGCACCTCCTCTGTGCCAGCCCTGTGCTAGCTGCTGGGGATACAGCAGGGAATGAGCCACACACAATTCCTCCCGTCCTGGAGCTTCAGTCTGGCAGGAAAGGGAGTACTCGAATGGTGATTACAAGTGTGGGAGGCATGGGAGATATGGCAGAAATGGAAAGTGTAACTGGGGGCTGCTGCTGTTGTATAATGGGGACAATAATGATGCTTTCACAGGGTCCATTTAGCTTTGCAGAAACATTTAGGTGAGCACCCAGTATGCTCCAGGTGCTCACCTAAGGTACTGGGGAGACACGAGTGAATAAGACAGGCACAGTCCCTATCTTCAGAAGTCTCACAGTCTTTACAGGTGATGTACTGACCCGTCCTAGGGACTTCCTCCCTCCATTGCACTTGTCCCTCTCCAACCAGAAGATGTAGGCCTGTGTACACAGCTGCAGAAGCAGCAGTAGTGGAGAGCAGACCCACTACCCTCATTGGCCAGGGTTGCTTCATAAGAGGGGCCTTCAGGAGGTTCACTGAAAGCACAATCAGAAACCAAGAGGCTGCCGGGCCCAGGAGACCCAGATATTCCAAGGGCTCTGGACTTCTTTGTCAAGGCCAGGGGAAGCCAGTTCTGGTGGGAAATGTCTGCCCTGACACCAGCTGCTCACCAGGACTCCAGCTGCAGCTTTCCAGGACAGACCAAGGCCCTGTTGCGTTAGTAGAACCTTCTGACCTCAGGGAAAACCACACGTGTGTATCAGCAAACACGGGCTATGGGGACGTGTATCTTGAGTCAAAGGACCTCACAGAAAGACATGCAGACATGTACTGAATCCCCATACCTGCTGCTTTTACAGAAGAGCTTTATGGAGGACTTCATTGCTGAGCCCGGCCCTGTCTATGATCAGTGGAGCCTGGCTGGATTGTGTGCAGACTTCCTTTGACCCAGGTACGACAGAACATGAGGAAAATAAAAACAGGGGCCAAACGCAAGAGCCAGGGAAAAGAAAACACATCAGAATTAATCCCTTTGTCCCTCTGTTCCTTTTCCTTTCCTTTTTCTTTCTTTTTACTTTCTTTTATTTTTTATCAGTTAGGTATTCAGCTCAATATTCAATAGATATTTTAAACATAAATTCAATGCCGGGCACTTTTATAGGCACCATGGAAACAGCAGGTAATCAAAACAGAGCCCCTGCTGATAAAGAGCTCATGTTTAAAAAGGGGGAATACATTTAAACAATAATTATGTGAAATGTCAGGTGGAGACAAGCATTTTGGGGAAAAAAACAAGGAAGAGAATAGAGCTCTTGAGGGTGTTATTTTATATAGGATGGTCAGGGAAAGTCTCTCTGATAAGCAGACGCTGAGAGAAGTGATAGAACAAACCAGGGGGATATCTGAAGAAGAACATTACAGGCAAGTGCAAAGGCCCTGAGGCAGGATCTTGGATCTTCCCAGCAAGGTTTCACTATTACTTGGATAGCCATAAATTTTGAGGCGTTACTCACAGGAGAGGCTTTGAAGCATGCATGTTATTTCTTTTTTTCATGTGTTTCCTCAACGAGTACTTACTAGGTGCCAGTTAGAACTGCAGACAGGATCCCTGTCCACAAAGATCTTATAGCCTTCAGAGGGAGACAAATAAATTAGCAGGTAATTGAATGGGACTGGTATCAGCCCAGAGAGGCACAGGAGCAGAGAAAAGATGCACCAGCAAGCCTGTGGTGTTCAGGAGTCTTCCTGGTGGTGGACCTAGGAATATGTGGACCTAAGAGAGGTGGACCTAAATATGTGGTAGGAGGCTAGGCACAGTATGATCTAGGCAGAGGGAATAACACATGCAAAGGTCGGGAGGTGGGGAAGAGTTCAGAGAGCCACAGATTGGCTGGAACATAGAATATATGGGGGAGAAGCTGTAGGTGAGGTAGGAGTGTGGCCAGGGGTCAAATCCCAGGAAGCATGAAGTGACGGGAGTGGGGGATAATGCCAAGAGGTGATGCTATGGCATCTGGCTGCAGGAGAGGTTAACAGAAGCAAAAGGGGGGCAAAGAATGAAAGCAAGGAGATCCACTAGGCACCTGTTAAAATCACCCTCATAAGATGACAGTGGCCTGAATTAGGGTTGGTGAAATAGGGCTAAAGAAGGAAAGACAGATTCAAGAAATACTTGAAAACTGAATGACAAGTTGTGGTAATTACTGGAAATGTGAGACTGAGGGAGAAAGGAAGGATCCAGATTTCCAGCTTGGATGACCAGGTGCATAGCAGTGCCATGGATTAAGACACATGATGCAACAAAAAGGGAAAGATTTGGAGAATGGATGAGTTCAGATTTGAGCCTGCTGAGTTGAAAGTGCCTCAAGCATCTCAGCCCAAGGAGAGATGGTCCAGCAGGCAGCTGGGTGGATGGATCAGATGTTCATGGGAGTGGTCAGGAATGGAGATACAGATGTGAAACTCAGCAGCCTGTAAAAGGTACTAGAAACCAGGAGATAACTTGACACCGTCCAGTGAGAGTATATGGAGTGACAAGAAAATGCGATCTATTGGCATTCTCAAGGACATATGAAGGAAGAGGATAATGACAGAGCAAGAGTAACCAGATCAAGAAAATTGTGGCACAGGGGAGTCCGGGAGATGGCAGAGTGTCTGGAGGAAGTAGCAAAAAAAGGTACTGACAAGAGGCTAGAAGAAAATGCCTTAAGACATGGCCTTAGCAGGGAAGCTCAAGCCACATGGTTCAGATTGGAATGGAGGAGTTGGAAGAGGGAAGGTGGAACTGATTGTTTTGTGGGCCCAGATGAATTATGGAATCCTGCATTTTGTGGTGGTTATAAGTTCCACATTTGGGGACTTTTTCTCCAAATGCACTAGGAGTAGAGAAGGTGGCTTGTAGCACTTTTCTTTGCCCAGGTTGGGGTTTTGATGGAAGGTGTTACCAATGCCAGGACCCCTGTGCTCCCTGCCTTCAGTAGCCTTGGCTCTTTGAGGAGAAACACAGGACAGGCAGTGACTACTTGTTCTGCAAAAGCTTCAACTTCCTTATTAATGCCACAATACCATGCCACGGAAGCCAGGTCCAAGCCTGACACTTCCAAGTCCAAGATCTCTGGCTTCCTCTCCATTCCGTATCTTTCAATCTCTAGGGTAGCCCACCTATTAGGAGGGGTTGGAGGAGAGGTGATCCTGACACTTACTTGGTCTGTCCTTTGGTATTATTCCATGATTGACCATCACCAAACTGGCCCTTCCCAGACTCCTCAACTCTGAGTATCTGAAGGTGGGTAGAGTCTATGGGCCAAAAATAGGAAAGACCCCCCACACACACTTCCTTATTTATTCCCTTGCTCTAAACTAGCCCCAAGTGGAGTGGCATCCAGACAGAAGCAGAAGTGTTCTAGGGTGATTAGCTAAGAACACAAGGTACGATTGGAAATCTATTGTGCAAACAAGTGCCTGTTTGATTTCTCTCACTTCCCTTTGGGTTTTAAGCTCCCTTTTGATTAGTGTTTGGTTTCTGGTAATAAATATGGCCCCAACTTCATTGGTTGTGGAGGAGGCCATTCTTCCACTATTTTCTGTGGTAAATTGTTTATCTTGTCTACGCCCAACAAGACCAATGTATACCTGGGAGATTAACTCCAGTCCTATCTGGGCACCAATCATGGAGAGCCACGTGGGTGGGAAACGGCAATAAAAGTATGGTACACAGCAGGCTTTCTAACGGCTGACCAGAGGAGGACAGCTCCGTGTTCTTATCCCAAGGTAAGTCCTATTTCAAGCCCCAGCAGGCTTTCTTCTGATCTTGGGGGGCTCCCCCATCACCCTTGACCCACTGGATGTGCTAGGGTTGTTAGTTTCTGGAAATTTTCAGAAGAACTTTCAGCCTGGTCAAGTGCTCCAGATTTCACTCTGTGTTCAGCTCCACAATGATTCCGGCTACCTGCTGGCTACTCCCGGTCTAAAGATGCCCCCTTACCCTGACTATCCTCCAGGAACACAGGCCCCCACTTGGGATCTCATCCCTAAGAATTACCAGTCCTGGGTTCTCTGTCATAATATATCCATGATATCCTCTCCAGAAACAGATCTCTAGCGTCAACTTGAGTCTTCTAGAGACTTTAAGAAGTCATCAAAGATTTGCCCATTGAAGGAAAGTTTCCCAGAAGAGGGAATGTTACTAATTTGAGTGTTGGAAGGCTCTTCACAGCTCTTTGTTTCTGCCCTCTCCACCCCTATTTATTCATGCATTTATTGCCTGGCTTTTTACTGAGCACCTCTTTTGTGGCAGACCCCATGCTAGGAGCAAGCAATGTGGGCACAGTCTGACATGGTCCCACCCTCACAGGAAATTTGTATGCATCTAGGACACTTCAGAAGTCTCTTAGGATAGTGCCCAATACACCAGAACTAAGAAATCAGCTGTTACTTTTGTCTATAGATATTCATAGCACTGTAATTTCCCCTCCATGCAGTCTCCCAGAGCCTGATCCCCTACTTATGTAGGAACCAACCTAAGGCCTTCTGGGATGTCCTGCAGTACCAGCTGGCTCCAAGCTTGTCTTTGGTTCTCTTGCTGTCAACCTCATCCCCTTGGCAAGCCTTTTACCCTCATTACCCCATCTCCTCTCTGCAAGTCATGCCTACTTTAAAATAATACGGCCCTTCACGAAATTATGGGTCTGTTTCTGTGAACATGGGCCTGTATCCTTAAGCAATCTATTTAACTTCCAGCATAGTGTCTGCATGTAGGAGGAGCTCAGTCAATATTTCCAGGATGAATATGCTCTGAGTCCCATCTCCCTATTCATCCATAAATGGGAGCAAGAATAGTACCTTCCCCAGCAGGTGGTTCAGAATCTTAAATGAGCTAACACGTGCAAGGGGCTGAGTACAAGTCATGGTGCTGAACTGATGTGAATTCCCTTCTTACCTTTATCCCTGGAGGAATGACCTCTGTTGCCCTGACTGTATCTGAGTCTCTCCCTTCCCCTAGCTGCATGGAGAGTCTGCACGCTGCTGAATGACCTGCACGTCTCAGCTTATGGAAAGGATGGTGGGCTCTTATGTCTTGTGGCTGGCCTTGGCCTCCTGCATTCTGACCCTGGCATCTACAGAACAGCAAGGTGTGTGCTCTGCTCACCTGGCATCTCAGATGCCCCATAATACCTGGGGAGGGGGGACTGTAGAGAAGGCAGTTCAGGGTTAGTGAGGGGAACAGGGACATGTCTAAAGCGAAGACTCAGCAGCTAGAAGTCAAGGGGTGCAAGATGAGGGAAACCAGAATACAGCCATAATCTCTCAAAGAGTCGTATCAGAAATCCTCCCTGCAAGGACCGTGGAGTCAGTTAATGTAACTTCCCATGCCCAGAATATGTGGAGTTTAGAGAGCCCAGATTCATGGGGACATGAGTCACCTAGTCACTCTGTGCCCTTTCGTTGGCAAGCACCTTCTCCTTCCTCTGAAAGTTTGCTCATCTGTAAAAAGAAACGACTAGAGGTAGTGATCTGTTGGCGATCCTTTCAAAGATCTGTGGACTGGGCATCTTAGATGTTTGTACCAAGGGTCCTCAGGCCTAACACCAGGCGAAATGTCTGCCTGTGTCACCTGCGGAGGGAGCTGTGGGGAGGGGAAGGAGGGACTCAGTTCATGGCGACTCTTGGGAAAACACAGTGTGTGTGCGGGGAGATAATCCAAGAACAACAAGTGCAGTGACTCCTTTCCTTAAAACAAGTACGTACGCAAGCAAGGCTTGAAAACCTGTTTTTCAAAAAAGTCCCTCTAACATGTATTACAAGGATGTGATCTTGTGTGTGTACTTAGTCCATAATTCAGACACTGACACTGTTCAATAAATCAGAACTGGAAAAGAAAACCAGTCTGAACTCCTACTAGGCCTCAGGGGCTGTGTTTGGCATTTTATTCTTCTTATTATAAGCAATGCTTTAGGGCTTTATTTCTCCAAAACGGGGCATACCTCCTAAGAGGACTATAGTGGTGCATGGCAAACTCTTGAAGAATTTCTTGATGGCTAGGTATATTTTTTCATGTGTATTAGAAATGTATAACTAGGGCGCCTGGGTGGCTCAGCGGTTTAAAGCCTCTGCCTTCGGCTCAGGTCATGATCTCAGGGTCCTGGGATCGAGGCCCACATCGGGCTCTCTGCTCGGCAGGGAACCTGCTTCCTCCTCTCTCTCTGCCTGCCTCTCTGCCTACTTGTGATCTCTCTCTCTCTCTGTCAAATAAATAAATAAAATCTTTAAAAAAAAAATGTGTAACTAGCACAGCATACCTATGGTATCACAGATTATTATTCCTTAAGATGAAACAAATTTATAGAGTCATTGAAAGAAACATATTAAATAATTGGACAAGGGGACACAAATGTGGAAAACACTGTGACTCAAGGCTTAGGAATGGAGGGAGTTTGGGAACCACTAACTTGCAGGTGTTTGTTTGCAGACAAGTCTCAGGGGAGTCAAACCACCGGTCAAGGTCATCACTGATGACCTAAATCCAGCAGGTCTGGTGTTGGATTTAAACTCTGACTGACCAACCCACCCCTTCACTTCTCAGCCTCTCACACATCATAGTTCCTGAATCTGTTAAACACCATGAGATCGGGATGCCTGAGTGGTTCAGCAGGTCAAGGGTCTGCCTTTGGCTCAGGTCATGCTCCCAGGGTCCTGGAATCCAGCCCCAAATCAGGTTCCCTGCTCAGTGAGGAGTCTGCTTCTCCCTCTCTCTCTGCCCCTACCCCCAACTCATGAGCTCTCACACACTCTCTCTCTCACTCAAATAAATAAATAAAATCTTAAATGAGCTAACACGTGCAAGGGGCTGAGTACAAGTCATGGTGCTGAACTGATGTGAATTCCCTTCTTACCTTTATCCCTGGAGGAATGACCTCTGTTGCCCTGACTGTATCTGAGTCTCTCCCTTCCCCTAGCTGCATGGAGAGTCTGCACGCTGCTGAATGACCTGCACGTCTCAGCTTATGGAAATGTATAACTAGGGCGCCCCAAAAAAACAAAAAACAAAAACACGAGATCAAGGTCTCCTGAGTGGCTCAATCGATTAAGAGGCCAGCTCTTGATTTCAGCTCAGGTCATGATCTCAGAATGGTAGGCTTGAGCCCCACATGGGGCTCTGTGCTCAGCGGGGAATCTGCTTGGGATTCTTTCTCTTTCCCACTCCCTCTGTCCCTCTCCCCTCCTCTCTCTCAAAAATAAATAATAAGTCTGAAAAAAAAGCCCCATGAGATGAGCAAAATAAGAAATGTTAGAGCAGTGGTTCTCCACTGGGGGTGATTTGGGCAATGCCTGGAGACAACTTCCAGGAGGAAGGATCTACCGGACTCTAGCGAGAAGGGCCCAGGAAAGCTGCTAAACATCCTGCAATGCACAGGACAGCCCACCATAGCACAGAATTATCCAGCCCCAAACATCAGTAGGGCCAATGTTAAGAAATCTTAGGTTAAAAAAAAAAAAAGAAATCTTATGTTAGATCTATACCTATTAATAAGGGGGAAATGTCTGATATATTAAGTAAAATATGTAAATGGGAAAAAAGTTACACAGCATTAAACCCATTTTTTAAAATCCCTATATTTTAAACATACATATAGAAAGAGTCTGAAGACTACACAGCAAATTTATAGTTACTTCTAGGGATGGAATGGGCTCATGACAACTTTCATTTCTACTTTACTCATTTTAATGACATTTGAGGTTTTTTCAGGGAACCTGTATTACATTTATAATACATTAGTCAGACAGGACCACAGTGTATGGCTGCACAGAGGAGCAATGCACAACTCTAGAGCCAAAGAAGGGCGCCAAGCTCAATGTGAAGGATGCCCCTTGGAAGTGCAGGGTGGAGACCTTGGTGTTCTTAATGCCTATAAAATACCACACAAAGTCCTCATTATTATTCTGACCCTAATGTGATGATGGCCAATGTGTAATGAATGGGTTGTGTGCCTCATTTCCTCATTAGGGTCCTTAAGCACATTCAAAATTCAAAACAGAGTGGGGAGGGGGGCATCTGGATGGCTCAGTGGCTTAAGCGTCCGCTCTTGATATCATTGCTCAGGTCATGATCCAAAGCTGTACTTGGCCTCCACGCTGAGTGTGCAGCCTGCTTGAGACTCTCTCTCTCTCTCCCTCTGCCTGCCCCCTCCCTCCCTAAAACAAAACGAGTGTGTGTGGGTGTGTGTGTGTGTGTGTATGTGTGGAGGGGTAGGATTAAAATCCTATGGACTTTGAGGATGTGCAGTAAACCCAATCACACTGCTGCTTTCCAGGAGACAGAAACTTCAACATTCGTTCCTACGACCCCTGCCAGAATTACACCCTCCTGGATGAACCCTCACGAAGTACAGAGTACACAGGAGGGGACCAGCTGTGTGACAGGGGCAAGAATGGCTGGTACCGCTTTGTGGGAGATGGAGGAGTGAGGTTGCCAGAGACCTGTGTCCCAATGTATCGATGCCAGACAGATGCTCCTATGTGGCTGAATGGGACGCACCCTACCATCGAGGAGGGCATCGTCACCCGCACTGCTTGTGCCCACTGGAGCAGCAACTGCTGTCTCTGGAAAACTGAGGTGCAGGTGAAGGCCTGCCTGGGCGAGTTCCACGTGTACCAGCTACAGGGCACCCCTAAGTGTAATCTGAGATACTGCACAGGTGAGCAGCAGAGAGCTGGAGATGGCTGTGGGGCAGGGCTACGTGGTGATGAGCCCAGGCATCAGCAATGAGTGGAGAAGATCAGGAGACTAAGCAGAACAGCCTGGATTCAGCTCCTGCTTATTACTGCCCAGTGGGGATGTCACTTAAGGTTGCCAGGCCTTCCAACATTTCAAGTAAAGTCATATATTCAGAGTTGAGGGCAAAACCTCCTGATTATATATATATATATATCCATATGTATATATGATATGAAGAACTCAGGCTCATTCAGATTTAGATTCCATTTGGGTAGTTTAATTTACCTCTCTGAGCTTTAGTTTTCTGATGTGAACAAATGGATGATGGCAAAAGTCACAGCCAATGCAGTGTCCCCGCTCCAATCCAAAGTGCTTTAGACTATGAACTCACTTAATGCTCTCACCAGTCTCATGAGATATAGGTACTATATAACTACACCTGATGAGAGTCTGGGGCACAGAGAGGTTAAGCAGCTGTCCCAATGTCACAGAGGAGGAACATGATAGAGCTGGGATTTAAACCCAGACACTCTAGTTCCATGATCTATATACCTAACCATTATGCTACCCAGTTTCATACACTTACCATGAGAACTGAATGAGCTAATTTGTTGAAAGTACTCAAAGAGTGTCTGCCATGTAGTAAGCATTAGGATGGCTGCCTCTGGGTTCTCATTTCACTGGACTGGGAGTCAGAAAATCTGAGTTTGAGGCTTGACCCTTTCACTATGTATTGCACACCCCTGGGCAGGACTTCTGGGCTCTGGTAGAATGACAGAGTTGTCCTTGGTGGCCTCAAATTGCTTTGCTCTGCATTCTGATCCTCTTCCTCTGTGCCTCACCCTGGAGACCCCTACACTGCGACGGACAAGTGTGAGAATACCTGCCGCCCGGAGGAGGAATGCAGCTTTCTCAATGGCACCTGGGAGTGTAATTGCAGACAGGACCTCAACAGCTCTGGTGAGTGGCTCGGTAGGGCTGGGCAGTGGGAATGGTGCTGGTCTGAGCAGGCAAGGCAGCAGAGAAGGGGTTTCCAAGGGTCTGGACAAGGTGTGGACCAGAGTCAGTGGGGATGGAACTGAGGTTAGGGAATGAAGGTTCTCAAAGCCATTTGCAAGAATGGGAGAGCAGGGATGGAACAAATTGCCAGGTCAGTCTTTGGACCACAGCCTCAGGAAGCAGCTCTGGCATGGGTGAGCGTGACTCATAAGGGACGAAGGTAAGGATGAGGACTCTGCAAGTGTGGGAATTGCATTCAAATATCTGCAGAGTCTACATGTGAAGGACATGGGTAGACTCCTGTGCCAGTCCTGGATTTGTGACATAGTACCTCTCTGGAGCCTGGGACAAGGTACCTAGACTTTCTGAGCCTTAATGTTTTCATCTGTAAAATGGGAATAAGATTACTGTAAAAAAATAACCACCATACAGGGTAACTGTGAAAATTAAATCAGAGCAGTCCAAATGGGCAGGCTTGTAAGGTGATAAGGTTCTTGTCCCAGGAGGTAAGCAAGCAGAGGCACATGACTCATAGGTAGAGATGCCATCAACAAGCCCCAAGCCCTGGGGTTGGATGAAATTCCCATTAAGCTTTTTTCCTTTCCCCCTAGGACTCTAATGAGGGCCTTTGACTCTTGCCTTGGCATAAGCATGCTTTCCTCTGAGCCCACTCCCAGTCCCTGTGGAAGAGAAAGTGTTCTAGACAGTGGGCCAAGAACAAGCGTATGTTTGGAAAACTGGGCTGGAGTGTGGACCAGGTGGTGCTTGGGTGTGCCTAGCAGGAGTGGGATGAGGATGAAGGGCAGGACTAGAAGGAAACAGCCCTGCTCTCCATGAAGTCGCTCTCTGCTCATTGGATGGACAAGCCCCCAGAGGCTCCAGGTTGTTTCTCAGGTTTTGGGCCATCACAGAATCAGATGCTGAACTTCGAGGATGCCCTCTCTGTACCTGAAGACTCCAAGGGTGTCCTTGGCAGGTCCTCCCAGCTGATTGGGTGGGTGGGTGGCCTGACTCAAGTCTTCATTGGCGGCTACTCAGCAAGTCCCCATTGCTTCCAGGCACAATCCCATTGTGGTCTGGCTTTTGCTTACTTCTCCATCTCTCACACTCCACCCCCATCCTGTACCTATGAGCTCAGCATTTCTGTAAACACACCATCCTCTCGCCCATCACCACGCTTTTGTCTCTGCTGCTCCCTTAGCCAGGGGTGCCCTCACCTGCCCTGTGCACCTGCAAAACTCCTACCCCTAACCAAGTTCCAGCCCCTGTGAATCCTTCCATAACTTAACTGACAGACCCAGATATACCTTCTTGTGTTTCCCTCTGCACCTAGAACATACTTCAGTTAGTACTTCCATTATATTGCATCTTAATAAGCTGTTGACATATTGGTTCTGACACAAGACCAAGGAAACCTCACGGGCTGGGTCCATATTTTCTTTATCTTTGTGTTGAATGTGCCTCGCACATAGAGAAGGTGGTTAGTAAATATATTTGAATCAATGCATTCATGAATACAATCAAAATGGTCTTTCTGTTCACTTACTATCTACCTCTCCTATCAGAATGTTAGCTCCATAAATAAGGATGGGGATTTTGTCAGTTTTGACAAACACTGTATCCCCTAGAACAGTGCAGACAGTAAATGCTCAAGATGTATTATTTGTTGAATAAATGCTGAATGAATGAATGGAATGAATCACTGAATAAATGAATGAATGAAAGAAATGCAATGACTCTGAACCTGGTCAGATGTGCTGGCTTCACAGAGCCAGGGAGTAGGAGTGGTATATATCTACCCTTCATTCTGGTCTGGAATGCAGGATAGTCCTGCTTCTCTAGAGACCCCAATCCCCAGAGACCCTGATCCCCAATCCCCAAGACATGAAAGCCCTCCCCACACCTGCACATAGGATGCTTAGAAATCTTGGACCAGGGGTTTTGCCAGCCTCACCCACTACAAGCCTGGGTGTGAATCCCATCTGGGTCCCAGGCCCCTACTAGTCTACCCAACTCCCCGGTAGGTATAATGGCTTTTCCAAAGGGCAGTGAATGTGGGTTCTGCCCACTGCTTCCAGAGCCCTCTCCACTCCACCTATCTCATTCTCAACTTTCCAGATGTCCACAGTTTGCAGCCTCAGCTAGACTGTGGGGCCGAGGAGATCAAGGTGTCACTGGACAAGTGTCAGCTGGGAGGCCTGGGTTTTGGGGACAAGGTCATCGCCTACCTGCGAGACCGGAACTGCAGCAGTGTCACGCAAAGAGAGGAAAGAAACTGGATATCCGTGACCATCCCTACCCAGGCTAGGGCCTGCGGAAACATTCTGGAGGTGAATGGTGTTTACACCACTGCTACCAGAGGGTGGGAGTTGGGGTATGGAGATATCTCAGTAGCTGTGAAACCTTGGACAAGTCACTTAGTCTCTCTGGGCCTCTAGTAGTATGTGAGATTACACATGCTGGTTCACAGAAAGAGCTTAGAAGAGGTTTGCTGCTTGAGCTCAATAAATGTAAGCTATGATTACGATTATTGTAATTAGGGGTGATGTGGGAGGGGTCAACATGGGAGCAAGCATAGTGGTTGCTGATTCTCACCAACGGAAAAAAATTATTGTTCTAGTTTTTGATCTGGGATTCTCATTCCCCTTCCCCTTGGAGCCACTAAGGGAAGAGGCCCATGTGCTTCCTGGAGATCAGAAGGCAGGGTGGCAGCATGATGGGGAGCATCAACCTTATAGTCAGGCAGTCCTGAGTTCTAGATATATCTACACACACATAAACATATATGTGGTCTTGTTTTTATGCCAAAGAGAAATGGAACCCATGCCATCTACAAAAACACCCTCTCTGTGGTCAATGAGTTCATCATCAGAGACACCATCCTCAACATCAATTTCCAGTGTGCGTACCCACTGGACATGAAAGTCAGCCTCCAAACTGCCCTGCATCCCATTGTAAGGTATGGCACTGACTCTTGCCCTTTGATCTATAACCCTGACACTGATCACATTCACTTCAAAGCTTAAGATGTCCTCGGGATGCTACCTACTTACTACAGAAGCTATCACTCTTTCCATCATTCATTCTGCAAATGCTTTTTGATCATAGATTAATGTTCAGCACGCACAAGGCAGACATAGAATATTTTGTGGCTATTAAAGATTATTATTATGAAGCAATGCAGCAACATGAAATAATGTTAATTAAATATGTTAAGGAACAAAAACATGCCACAGTTTCATTTATCTTGAGGAAGAAAGGAATTAAGCAACTAATTATAACAATCATTATTTATAAGTGAGATGAATGCAACTGTGTTGGAGAAGCACAGGGTGCTATGGGATCAGGGAGCAAGGGTTCCTGATCTAATCTTGGTGGGGTGGGGATGGTAGAGTAGGAAGGCTTCCCCACAGATGTGGGATTTAAGCCAGGATGAGCTTTGATTGGATAAACAGCACTCCCAATTCACTAGAAACAGAACCAAGTAGCAATTTGGGTAGGGATTCATTTGGAAGAGGCTTTCATCTGTTTTGGTCACTGCTGTCTCACTGTGTCTGGAATAGGGCCCTGTGGAATGGATTCCTCAGCATTTAGATAGTAAGACTTGCTGGGGGATTTTCTGTGTCAGAAATCCAGGGTGCCCTTTCCATCCCCTCATTGCCTCCTGGGGTCACTGAGTAGCATGATTAGGACTCATAATTTTCTAGTTCAATAGTTTTCAGACTGTATTGTGTTGGGGCCCCAAGTTTCATAATAAATAAAAATTAAAGCCATTCCTCTTTTAAAATGAATGTTTCACTGGATGATTCCCTGGTGGAGGGAGATCTGCTGCTAAAAATGGTGAACCCACAGGACTGATTCCATTGTATAGGGGGGAAGACAGAGGTGTGCACTTGCAGTTATTCTTTGAGTGAAGGAGATACAGGTGATCAGTGAGGCAGGGAGAATGGGTGGAGGTCTCAGAGACACACTCATCTGCTTGTCAAGTTTAGTGCCTAGCAGATACTAAATGCATGATTTAAATGAGCGATTGACTAGTTCCTTCAGAAATCAAAGATGTGCCTTCACCTTCATAGCCTCAAGTGCAGGACTGGATTTACTCTGTTCTCACTGATGGAAACCTAATGTTTCCCCTGTTATGGCTCTCCTCTTCTCAGTTCTCTGAACATCAGTGTGGAAGGGGATGGAGAGTTCACTGTCAGGATGGCCCTGTTCCAAGACCAGAACTATACATCTCCTTACGAAGGAGACATAGCTGTGCTGGCTGTTGAATCTATGCTCTATGTGGGCGCCATCTTGGAGAGAGGGGACACCTCCCGGTTTAACCTGTTGTTGAGGAACTGCTATGCCACGCCTACTGAAGACAAGACTGACCCTGTGAAATATTTCATCATCAGGAACAGGTAACGGGCAACTCTGGGTTATCTTTTGGCCTGAATAAGGTTTTTGGGGGGAGAACAATCACCATGGCCCTGCCTGGCAGTTGTGTAAACTGGCTTACCTCTTTTGGAACATAATTTGGCATTACATATCATGACCATCCTTTTGACCCAGGAGTATCACTCCTGATATTTTAGCCTAAAGTGTTAATACAAAATAGGTCAGCAAGATAAAGAAATGCCAATCATTTTTCATTTCAGTATCCTTTATAACTTTGGCAACAGGTTCACAGTTCAAAAATAGGGATCCATTGAGTAACGATGGGCTATTATACAGATATTAACACCGACTAATCAACATGAAAACAGTATGAAAAGTATTATGGGACAAAATATTATTGAAATTGCTAATTGGCAAATACAAAGGGAAAATGTATATCCATAGATCATGATTCAAACCATGGTAACAACATTAGCTAATATTTATCACTGAGTTTAGTTATGTGCCATGCACTGTGTCACTAAATGGTCTCATCAACCCCAGGAGGTACGATTACTGTGTCCGCTCTACAGACTACAAAAGGGAGGCTCAGACAGGTTAAGTCATCTGCTCATGATCATATAGCTCATTTCCAGGTCTGGCTGGAATCTGAAGCAGTCTATTTCACTTTAGAAACTACCCCATAAAACTGAAACCACATGGACTGATGAATAAATGTCTTGGAGGGTGCACCTGGGTGGCTCAGTCAGTTAAGCATCTGCCTTTGGCTCAGGTCATGATCTCAGGGTCCTGGGATCGAGGCCCATGTCGGGCTCCATGCTCAGTGGGGAGTCTGCTTTTCCTTCTCCCTCTCCCTCTGCCCCTCCCCAGCCCTCGTGCTCTCTCTCTCTCTCTCTGTTTCCAAAAAATAAACGTCTTGGAGGAAACCCAGAGGAATAAAAGTCTATTTCAGGATGGAGGGAATGAGGGAACTCTTAAATTCTCTGTGATGATGTTTTTATACTGGATATAGATTAAAGATACAGACAAGGGCCTTAGGTCCTCTGAGCTGTTCTAAAAGTTAGACCCTTGCCCCTGTCACCCTCCCAGCTGCCCAAATCAATATGATTCCACCATCCACGTGGAGGAGAACGGGGTGTCCTCAGAAAGCCGATTCTCAGTTCAGATGTTCATGTTTGCTGGAAATTATGACCTAGTTTTCCTGCATTGTGAGATTCATCTCTGCGATTCCCTTAATGAACAGTGCCAGCCGGTGAGTATCTCTTCAGAGTAAACTATTCAGAGCTTCACATGGGGTCTGGTACCTGGTAGTCTCACCATATATATTTATTGGAATTACGGATGGATGGAAAGAAGGAAGGAAGGGAAGGAGGGGAAGAGGGAAGGATGAATGGATGGACATTCAATCTCCAAAAAGCCCATGTGTATGTAATTACTGTGTCCCTTGGAGCAGATCAGACAAAGAAGCCTACCCACAAAGTTTCCTTGGCACATATTTTGAATAATTTTGTAACAGTTGACTTTTTAGGTGCTTATTCCATATCAGGAATTGCACTAAAACTTTCATATGCCTTATTTAATTAAATTCTCACAAGAACCCTTTAAGTAGATTTTTTCCCCTTTTAGTAGATTTTTTTTTATTGACCTGCTTGTACAGATGAGGACACTCAGCTTCAGAGAGGTCGTGTGGCCAACACCAACACAGCTAGAAAACATCAGAGCTGGGCGATAACTCCAGTGTCCATGCTCTTAATCCCTGTTTGGTACTGCCTCCTAGCAGCTGGCATTTGTTGAGTGTTGACCATGTGCCTGGGTGTTACAGACACATTCATTTTAACATTTACAACCAGGAAGGCATTACTTAATAGTAATAGAGAGGTGAAGTCATTAGTACCAGATTAGACAGCTAGAATTAGAGTGGAGATGAGATTCAAACCCATGTTTGTTTGACTTGACAGTAAGTTGAGAAAACCACAGCCTCAGAGTCAGGGTCACTTAGTGGGTAGGGTCCCATTCTTGGGCTAATTCTTGTCCCATTGCAGGGACAGCCTTGATAGGAACTGTGACTTTAAATTTTGATATAATGAGATTTCTCCATCCCCACAGTCTTGCTCAAGAAGTCAACGTCGCAGTGAAGTGGTGGCTATCAACCCAGCCCTGGTTCTAGATTTGGGACCCATCACTCGGAAAGGTGAGTGGCCAACTTCTGGTGAGAAGGCCAGGTGGTCAAGCACTGACAGTTAACCACAGATGCCTGGGGTCACCACCCTAACAACCTAGAGCCTCTTTTGCCTCCTCACTGCAGCCCCACCAGTGAATCTATCTTTCCATGAGGTGCTTTGGGTAATAATAATAGCATCTGCCATTTGTGCTGAGCCTCCTATGCACTAGAGACCAGGCTAAGTTCTCAGGATCCATCGATTCACTTTATTCTCCTGATGGAGTCCGTTTTACAGGCAAGATACTAAAGCTTGGAGAGATTAAGTGGCTCACCCCAAGTACTCAGCTCATGAGCGTCTGGAGTCAGAATTGAACCCAGCTCAGACTGATTCCACAGGATGTGCCCTTTCCCTTATTCTTCCTGCCAGGTCCCCTTACCTCAGCCCCTTTTGGGTGAAGTCTAGGTTCTTTTTTTTTTTAAAGATTTTATTTATTTATTTGACACAGAGAGAGAGATTACAAGTCGGCAGAGAGGCAGGCAGAGAGAGAGGAGAGAGGAGGAAGCAGGCTCCCTGCCGAGCAGAGAGCCCGATGCGGGCCTCGATCCCAGGACCCTGGGATCATGACCTGAGCTGAAGGCAGCGGCTTTAACCCACTGAGCCACCCAGGCGCCCGAAGTCTAGGTTCTAACCCAACTTTGTTTTCTGGTGAATGACTACGTTTTCCAAAATCCAGTTATAGTATTCTGGGGCATGCTGTAGGGAAAGCTTTCTAACTGCCCACAAATGTTTACCCATCCTACCCGTGGGTTAGCACTACTGTTGTGGTTTTTATTTCCAATGGAATGGAGGAGTCAAAAAACCCAGAAGAATGAAAGCATTTTTTTTTTGTCCTAAAGAAATTAGGACACAGTAATACTAGTAACGGCATCAGTGACAGTAACAGTAACACATGTGGCTGGCACCGTACAAAACGTTTATATGCATCATCACATGGAATGCTCACAACAGCCTAAGTTGGTAAGCACTGTTACCACTTCCATTCTCCAGGTGAGTAAACTGAGGCTATCGTGTAAAGAAGGCTTTGCCCTGCCTCTGTAGTGAGCCCTCAACCTGAAGCTTCATGTGGTATCACAGGGTAGTAGTTGGAGGGTGAGGAACTTTCATTTTGGAATCAGATAGATGGAGGTTCAAGTCCTAGCTTTACTACCAACAACAAGGTCAATTTAGCCTTGGCCAACTGAGCCTCAGTCTTCTCCTCTGTTGAATCGGGACACAAATACTTTCCTCACAAATCTGCTGGAAGAACTAAGTTTCAAATGCATGAAATGGGCTTAGAAATGGAACTGCTAAATAACAGATGCCTCAACAGTGTGGGTGGCCAGGTCAGTGGCTGTGGTGGCCAGGTCCAGGGGGACATGGAGCAGCTACAGCCACAGTCCCAGTCACCGGAACTTGACTGAGGAAACCTTCACTTCTGCTCTTGTCCCCAGGCGCTCCACCTCTTGGCGTCATGAACGGAACCCCCAGCCCTGCAGGTACATCATTCTCTCATGCCTATCCCACTACCCTCCCTCCCAGCCTTCTCTTATTCCTCTTTTCAATTCAGTGCACATTGATTTAGCCTGTGCTGGTGACTGTGGACACTGAAATGAATCAGTCACAAGTATGGCTCTTGAGATTCTCATAGTCTAGCACAGGGGCCAGTCATTTAACAATAAATACGTATTTGGTGCCTACTGTGTGCCGGGCATTGTTTTAGATGCTAAAAATATAATAGTGAACAGGACAGACCAGGTGCCTGCCCTCATGGAGCTTATGTTACAGTGTGGGAAACAGGCAATAAAAAGTTAAAGTTAACAAGATAACTTAGAAAGGAAAGAAGAGAGAGTGATGTGTTAGAAAGTTACCAGCATGGTTAATAGTATCTTAAAAAAGACAGTAGTTTATTTTACTCACATGTAAATGAAGGTCCAGAGGCAAGCAATCTGGGGATCCTGGGGTGGCACCACCAGGTCATCAAGAATCCAAGTTCTTTTATGCTCTCCCCTCCACCTTCTTCATCCTCCTGGTCCAAGATGGCAGCCAGAGCTCCAATCTTCATCTATAGTCAGCAGGATGGAGGGAATATGGAAGAAGTCACAGCATGTTAAAGAACATTCCTAGAAGGTGACACCTTACACTTCCATCTCATTGACCAAAGCTTAGTCACACCTGGCTGCAAAGGAAGCTGGGAAATGTAATCTTTATTCTGGATAGCCATGTCCTGAACCAATGTTTGATGGTTCTATTTATAAGACAAGAAGGAAAAATAAATGTCAGAATGGGTAAATGGCCAGAAAAACGTTCAGATGAGGTGATATTTGAATGCAATGAGAAAAAGGAGCCAGATTTGCAAATAATAAAGGAACAAGCCCTATAGGCAAAATGAACAACAGTTGCAAAAATGAGACAGTCATAGAAGGAAATAAATCACAAGCAAGTAGATAGTGTGGCGGGAGCACACAGAAGAGTAATGAACTGTACCAGATAAGGTCAGGCAAGAATTTCAGCAGGTGGCAACATCTGAGGGGGTTTTTTTGGTGGGTGACCTGGAATTTAACAGGGAGACCAATCAAAGAAATGTGTTTTGGACCAAAGGGAAAGCAATGCTACTAAGATTTTACTGCCCCCTCTTCCCAACACACAAATGACCTATTGGTGAACCCAGACATGGAAATGTTCTTTCCATACTTAATTCTCCAACTAGATAACAGCCTAAAAGTTTCCAAATAAGGTCAAGATGGCCCCTCCACACTTAGTGCTAATATTGAGACAACACTCAGAAAAGTGTGCTCATCAGAGAGAGGGGTTAGAGCTCAGAATAAAAGGAACTTGAGAGCAGACATCATGTCTCATTCACTTCTTCCAGTACTTCAGGCTAGCGCAGTGCCTGGAGCAGCCTGGTTTTCCAGGAGAGTCTGCCAAACTGACTAATTTCTAGGGTGGGCAGTAGATTCTGGAGCCTTCTGGAAGAAAAGGGGAGCAATCTTATGCGGTATGAGACCTCCACAAGAGGGCACTTATGGTGTTCATTATTTGCTATCTCCCACAAACATGTTTGATGTTTTAGAATTAACTGAACATCAGCCTGTGTTTCATAAATACAAACTGGTTGTCATACATGATATTTCAGAAAATTATGATATTATTCACTTCCTCCTAGGACACCAGCAAGTAACTCTGAAGTTTGTGGGATGGAGAAATGTTATAGTCTTGTAGTATGGTGGGAGAGGGTACAAATGCTGCTCCCAGGCCCCCCAGTACAAGGCATCTATCACCCAGGATCCACACCCTTCATTAACACTGAGTATATGGTCATTTTCAGAGGATACATGTTCCCAACCTTCCAGATCTTGGAGTCTAATATTCAAAACCGACACTTATGTGGTGTTTATTATGTGCCAGGCACTGTTCTAGATGCTTGATATGAATTTACTCACTTAAGCCTTATAAAAGTCCCATGAGGTAATAGCTTTTTGTGATATTTCAATTTTGCATACAGATAAACTCAGCCATGGTGAGGCTCAGTAACTTGCCTGGGCCTGCACAATTGGTTGTAGAGCTAGGATTTTTTTTTTAACATTTTATTTATTTATTTGACAGAGAGAGAGAGAGAGAGAGAGAGAGAGAGAGCGCACGAGTGAGGGGGAGGGGCCGAGGGAGAGGGAGAAGCAGACTCCCTGCTGAGTGGGGAGCCCAACCTAAGGCTCAGTCCCAGGACCATGAGATCATGACCTGAGCCAAAGGCAGACACTTAACTGAGCCACCTAGGCACTCCCAAAACTGGGATTCTAAGCTAATAAGTCAGGCCTCAGAGGCTTTTTAACCTCTGTGTCCTTATGCCTCTTTAGTATTAGTCAGCATAAGTAATGTTAGCTGCCATGACAGATAATCCTCACCTTTCCGTGCCTTTACACAATACTTTATTTCCCACTAAATCACTGGGGGATGTAGTTCTGTGCTTTGCAGTCATTAGGAAGTCAGACTTTTACCTTCTGGTAACTTCTGGCAACTCTACTGTCCCCAGCAAGTCTTCTGCTGGATCCTTGGCATCTGGTCCCTAGATGGTGGATAAGGGAGTATGGAAAATTATGAAGGAGGTTTTAAGGACCAGGTCTAGAAATGGCATATATGATTTTTACCCACATTCCACTGGACAGATTCAATCATGTGATCTTGCCTACCTCCAAAGGAGGCTGGGGGAAAATTGCCTTCCAATGTGCCCAAAGGAATATGAAAAAGTGTTTGATGATTAGACAGCTTTGCCTCTACCACATGACCCCTTTGCCACTTCCCAGGGGTTGTAACCTAGAACAGATCTTAAGGATACTTTGCCTTTCTTGTCCTTGTAAGGCAGAGGATGGAGAGGTTAGCTTGTTTGGCTGCTGAGTCCCAAAGCCCAACACTTGACAGACATCTCTCTTATATTTCAGGGTTCCTGGTGGCCTGGCCCATGCTTCTCCTGCCTGTCCTCCTGGCTGGGCTATTCTGAGAGCTCAGCCGAGCATCTGACTTTGAAGCTCGTGTTCTTCCCTCTGGTGATGGCTTCCAGTCACCCATCGGCTATGCCGGTTCTCTCCCCAAATCACACAGACAGTCGTGGTGTTTACAGACTCTGAGACAGGCTAGGTTTGGGGAAAGGGAAAAGATTCCCTTGTTCAACACTCTCTGTGCCTTTATATTCCTCTTTTTCTCATGGTGGGGGCCCTGTTGGCCTGGCCTGGCCTGACTTCCTCATTTATTAGCAAGATCTTGGAGCCAGACTTGCTCCGTGCCTCTGTGGCTCCAGCCTTTACCGGAAATGTATCATGTCTTAGTCTGTAACTCCAGGGTAGAGGGGCTGTGCCATTGGGGGGGGGGGCGAGAAAAGGGATGAGCTTGTACAAAAGACATCTCCCATGGTTCCTTCCCAAGTACCCCCTGTTTTAACTGCTGATGAATTGAACAGACTGATCCTTGCTTTAACCTGTGTCTTCTGATGTATTTCCAACATGGTCTCAGTAGTGGCCATGAGTAAGTTGTAAAGGGTCCATTTTTGGAGCCTCTACTCCAGGGAAGACTGGTTCCCACTGCTCTCCTGTCCCTCCCCCCCAATATCAGAGACATGCTTTGATGTGTCTAGGAGTAGCCAAAAATCTACCCTAGGACCCAAATGCTGGAGTAACTGCTTGATTTGAATGCAGAGATGCTGTCAGTCCAGAGTAAACCTCTAGCTGTGAACAGTGGTGCGCTCCAAAGTAAGCAAGAAGTCCCAAGCGAAAAATTCTGTGTCAATCCTGCCATGGGGATACAGAAGCAGCGCCTGGGGGATGAGTGAAGTCCCTTTCTGGAAACCTCTGATTTCACAAAACACTCCACAAAGATGCCACAAATAGAGAACACTTCCCCTTCCCATAGCTATATGCAAGGCCCCTCCAAGTTGGCCTCAGGGAAAAATGATCAGATCAGGACCAGGCCACAGGGGAGCAGAGCCTGTTTATCTGCTAGGAGGAAACTTTCCAAAGTGCTCTCATATTCAGAGATAGTGTGGTTGCAAGAAACAGAAACACACGCAAATTAAATCAGCCAAAAGGAGAATTATTTATCAGAATATAGGAGCAAAAAGTCCAAGAACAAAAGATGCAACCTGGATGTATGAGAAAAACCACCAAAAACCAAGGTTTGTCTGTCCTTCCACCAGTCGGTCTCCCTGAAATCACACAGCCTTCACATCTGCTTATCTTTGTGTGTCTTCTTTATTCCCCCCTGCCATGAAACTAGCTCTCCCTATTCGTTCATCATGCCTTAATTAAATATGGACATTAAAGCTTCCCCTCACTTCCTAATTCAGGGACCACAAAGACCAACTAGCACTTGGTATCCTACATCCAAATTTTACAAGGGAGAATGTGATTTCTGTTTGGTCAGAGTGCTTCCCTTGGTCCAAACACCTGAGGGCAGGACAGTGGCCTCACCTAATGCAAACATAGCCAATGGGGCCAACCTGAGGAGGAAGGTCTCGAAGAACACGTGGCAGTGTTTCTTGACTAGACACCCCAAAAGTCTACTCTAATAGTGACTTTTTTAAAAGAGAATTTCTTGGGAGGAATTGCTTCTTGTTTCCCAGAAAGTCAGGGGATTCAGAGGTATTACATTTCAAGGGAGAGGTACACTGGGAATGTACCTGAAAGACAGGTCAGGGGCCCTAACCTTTTCCCTTTTCTGAGGTTCATCTTCTCCCTCCTATAGAATAAAAGGGCTAGACTAGAACAAGATTCTCTAACATTTACAGTGGAACCCTTTCTTAAAATACAATTCTACATGAATACCCAATAGGTAGACATTAAATGGAAAGAGACTTTTGTTAACGTCAAGTAAGGGGCTTAGCTCTCCCATCTGTGATTCCCTCATCCTCCGGCCCTCAAAGAAACTCCATGATAACCCAAAGTGTTACCAAGAGCAAAGTTCTGGAACTCCCTGGGATATACCACATCTAATATCTCTTCCAGTGTAAAGTACATGAGCTTCTACTTAACCAGAGCAATCCTGGCTATCTATGTATGTATGTATTATCTACCCATCTATCATCTATCCATCACAAACTCTCTTACTCTATCCCCCTTGCTCTCTCCATCTATCTATCTATATATTTATAATATACCTAGCTAGTTACAGCTTTTTGTTTTCTGCAGATGGGCATACTAAATGAATAACAATCTCTGAATGCCCAGTCCACTTTATTCATTTGGGCAACACTAATCTGCTGAACAACTGTTACGTCCCAGACCTAAGGGTCCACGTACAATAATGAATGAAACATAGTCCCTGTCCTTAGAGGTTCACAATTTGGTGTGACACAAACACAAAGAGGCACTCATGCACAGGTCACACTTAAGTATGCATACTCCCTGACCCCCTCAGACACAGGACTCATAAACACATACCAACTTCATGTGCCCAAAGACATTTCCACACGCAGAGATCCTCACCAGGGCCCTCACGCCCTATCACTTACATATTTATTACCATGAATAACTTAGTAACAGCTAACATTTTTAGCCTGTCCTATACATCAGGCATTATTCTAAGCACATTATGGGCAATGCAATATTCCACTCTCCCCTTAGATACTGAAGATAGGAACTATTATTATTCCCAGTTTAGAGATGAGTAACTAAGGCTTAAAGAAGGCAATTACTCACCCAAGGACCTATAGGTTTTAAATGCTAAATTCAGGGTGTGGTCCCTGGTAGCCTGAATTTGGAGGATATGCTTTAAGAGACACTATATTCTGCCTCTGTTTATACACAAAGCCCCCTACACGCAGGAGGCACTCATTTTCGTACACGTACCACCGAACATACATGCACCCACTTGCATACAGGCACATGGGAACACATACATATGCAGTGACACATGTGGACATACACATATTTGCCAACACAGAGGCCCTCATACATACACAGGCACTGACAGTCACGGTGGCACAGGTGCTAGCATGCACACTAATCTCTGCATGGTCAATTAGATGCAAACACATACACCTTTGTACAGAAAAAAAATTCTGTGTATGCTACACATACACATGTACATACACTCATAGATACATAAACATATGCATACATACCTACAAGACACAGGACCTGGATCCCACTCCCCAAGGCCAGGACTCTGGCCATGTCTCCTCTCCCATTAGCTTTCCTCTCCTCTTTCCCCTAGTCTTGCCCAGCTGGGCGATGGGACAGAAGTCCGAACCAAGGGGGCACAATGAAAACAGACTCTGGACCTGGCATCTGGGAGTTCTGAACTAGAAAGATGACAGAGACAAGGAGAAAGGACCTGATCCACACTCAGGGAAACTGGCATCTCTGTTCTGGGGGAGCGCCTAGAAGCAGCAGGTGGAAGACACAAGGAAGTTAGGGCAGCCCTGCTCTTCAGCAGCTTAAGGTCTGCTGGAGAAACCAGAGCATACAAATTCCAGGCAGCCAAAGCTAAATGGTGTGAGATCAAGACAGACATTGCTACAAGGTGTGGAAAAGGGAGAATTCAATTATTCCTCTGGAGAAGAGGGAAGGATCTGTTCCACGGAGTTTAATCCCTTCACTTTCCAGATAGAAACTAAGCTCCAGAAAAGAGAAGTGAGATGTTCATTCTTAATCCTATAAAGGATCCTATAGGATGCGTAGTCACCAGCTGGACATGAGAAAATGGGGAGGAAGGGGATCCCTGAAAGCTGGTCATCTAAAGGATATTTGGAATGGGGGCCCCAGAGGATAAGTTCTACCCAACCTAAGCCATTTCATAACCTCTCCTCACCCCTTCTTCTTCTTCAAACTCTTCCTCCTATAAAAGGCTAGAAATCACCTTTTTGCTTTTCTTCCTCGTCACAGTAGATTCTCTTTTCTAAAACTTTCCTAAATCCAACCACTTTTCTTCAACCCCAATGACGCTGATCATCTCTAAACTAAAGTCCTCTCTTCCTGAGTGATATAATAGCTTCCCAGGTGGGCTTTCTCCAGTCTCACCCCTCCCAATCCTTTCTCTACCCAGAAGCTAGTGGGCATTTACAGCAAGCTCACTTCTCTCTTTATATCTCTCCAGCAGCTCTTAACCTTCTATCAGATGAGGCTGGCCTGCTAGAGGGCAGACAAAATCCTCCACTGTCTGAGCCAAGACTGTTCTCTTCAGCTTCAGATCTTACACTTACTTATCCCTTTCGTACCTCATGTTTCAGCTGCCCTGATTTCCCACAGTTCCCTGACTGGTCCTATTGCACACTGCTCTGCCTTCACATGTGCTCTTCTTGCTGTGAGGAAGGCCCTTTCCTCCAGGGATGACATCCCTAATCAGCTCTAGGGTCATTTCTCCTGTGAAGCTATCCTAACTCTCCTCCCTGGTCTAGATCTGATCACACTCCTCTTTGTGATCACCTTCTCTATAAAACCTTATTATCACATGAACCATCTGCATCTGAAATGATCTATTTTACATGTGCCCTCCACCCCCTACCCTAGACTGTTAGTTCCTTGAGGACAGGGGCTTTGCCATATTCAAATACTACTGGCTGACTAAATGAAGACAAGGCTGCGCTTTTTCTTCTTTATTCCTTTACTTCCAGCATAATCACACTGTCATTCACCAGAAAAGAAGGGGACCACTTAATTTCAGAAATAAAGGAGTTTTTCTCACTTGGATAATCATGATGAAAGGACAAAAACAGAACCTGAGACAAGATTTCTGGGCTCTCTCCCAGACTCTCACCCCATCCCATTGTCAGGTGACCTTACAAAGGGCTGGTTTCCATCCCCTTTTACTTCCCATTTTCCTTGGCCTCCCGGGAGTATTAACTGGAAGTTTGGGTGCTTTTTCTTCTTTTTTTCATTGAGAAGGGCTGTAATGGAGCTGATAGAGTGGTTATTGGTGGGGAGTAAACTGAGAGAACTCAAGAGTAATTACTACTTAACAGCAGGGGAGAAAAACAAAAAAGCAAAACAAAACCTGTAAAGAGCTTGGGAGGCTGCTAACCTTAAAAGTAAAACAGCTAGTTATATACCAGCAAAATGGGCTTGTTCAGGAATAGCAGAGGAATTGCAACTGGGGACATGGCAAGTGATGGCAAACTACAGGCAAGGCAGGAGATCAAAGGAGAGGACATAAGAAAAGGAGGAAATTGGGAGGGGCTGCTTTGAAAGAAAGTCCATCGGAGGAAAGTGAGAATTCGGTGGTGATGGTTTCTCATTGGCTGGGTTTGGCTCAGCTTGTTCCCGGGCAGGGAGACACTCTTCCTTCTTCCCGATGGAGAAGAAAGTATAGGCTTCTGCCTATACTCTTAGGAATGCAAGATACAGCTCTTCCTGTTAGGGTCGCAATTGAGGAGAGTGGGAGGGCATTAGAGCTCCCCTTTCTGGTCTCTTGGTTCCATGTAAAATGAGGTCTCCTTTACTCAGTTTCACAAGACCAAGTCCAGAATTTAAGGCATATCACAGCTGCATGGGAGGAAACATAACTTCCCCTCTATACTTCTAGATTCTTGGGGGAGACAATTCCTCTCAATTTAAAAAAAAAAAAAGATTAACAGGAGAAAAACAAACAGAAGTTTAATAACATGTATACTTCCTGTATACATGGAAGATATCCAGGAAAACTGAGTAATTCCCTGATATGGCTCAAACCATCACTTTTTAAAAAAAAATTTATTTGAGAGAAAGAGAGAGAGAGCGAGCATGCAGGCACACCTGAGTGGGCGCATGAGTGGGAGGAGGGGCGAGGGAGAAGGAGAGAGAGAGAGAGAGAAAGAGAGAGAGAAGCAGATTCCCTGCTGAGCACAGAGCCCAGCGCAGGGCCCTGAGATCATGACCTGAGCCAAAATCAAGAGTGGATGCTGGGAAAAAATGAAACAAGATGGGATCGGGAAGAAGACAAACCATGAGAGACTCTTAGTCTCACAAAACAAACTGAGGGTTAGTGGGGGGTGGGAGGGTAGGGATAGGGTGGCTGGGTTATAGACATTGGGGAGGGTTTGTGCTATGGTGAGTGCTGTGAAATATGGAAGCCTGATGATTCACAGATCTGTACCCCTGGGGCAAATAAGACATTATATGTTAATAAGGAAAAAAAAAAAAAGAGTGGATGCTCAACTGACTGAGCCATCCAGGCACCCTGAAACCATCACTTTAAATACCATCTCCAGCTAAAGACAAAAAAATATGTTAAGGGTGGGGAGTCTGTTATGGGAAGTTACCAAGAAAAGGCCAGTAAACAAGTATAAGGTTGTTATGCGGATTTAACTCTATCTTCTCCACTGATAAGTTTCTGGAGATTTAGAGCCATCCTCCTCTTTTTGACAGAGAGGGAGACACTGTTCAAATGGAGATTTCCCTTATAAGTGTTCATATCTTACAAAAAGGGTAACTTCTACTCAGTTTTTAGAGCTGCTTCTGTGTCTGCTTTTTTTGTCTTTAGAAAAAAGTAACTAACTTAAAATATTCCTTATGCCAAAGAGGCATATTTTGGGGTGGCAAATTCTGCTCCGCTTCACAGCCAATCAGCAATCAAATCTTAGAAAGTCACAGAGGGACTTCAAGCATAGAAAGCATTTGTTGTGGATTCCATCTTAAAATACCAGACTCTGGGAACCCTGTCTGAGAGAGGAATTAGTTTTGTTTCACAAAATACTTTATGTGGCGATTTGGGTTTGCAGGGAAAGGGAGGGATCTGATTGTACACATTTCATTTCAAGGCCTAAACCTGGCTCTAAATTCATTGAGAAGAGCTACAGTTTTAAAGGGCAGAACCCTTTGGCTCTGCAGTCCCATGGTCTGCAACCCATGCAAACACTCCCATTCCTTATATTTCCCGATGGGAGTAGTAGGTTGCTAGAGATAAAAAGGAGATAAAGGATGTGAAGTCACTTTGCAATGCATGAAGTATCATACAGATGATAACTGCAGCATTACCACCATTATCATCATCACCTACTGTTTTTCCCATTGTAAGCTGCTTCTCACATCTCTTTATTTGCTCTTTTCTTTTAGGAGAGGGAGAGTAGAAGGACAGATGGAAAGAGAATCTTAGGCAGGGCTTGATCCCACCACCCTGAGATCTGACCTGAGCCAAAATCAAGAGTCAGATGCTTAACCGACTGAGTCACCCAGCTGCCCCTCTTTTCTTTGCCCTCTTACCTCCTAGATGTGACCAAGAGGAGACGGAGCACTTTTTAGAATATTTGTGTTTGCCAGAAACAAGACTCCAGAGGACCACGTGGAAGGGACCATCCCCTCCCTCAGCACATGGAATAATACTTTATGAGCACTTAATATGTATAAACCAGTACACCAAACACTTTACATGTATTATCTAACTTAATCCCCACATCAATCCTTTGAGATAGTGATGTTCCCACTTCACAGAGGAAAAAACAGGCATAAGGGGTTTAAGACGCTCTTCAACATCATATAGGCAGCAAATGCCTGTCATTTACTCAGTGCATATAGGTGAGTCAGCACTTCCAGTTTCACATTTTACAGATGAAGAAGGTGTGATTAAGGAACATTACATAACTTGCTCAAGGCTGCACAGTGAGGAGGTGATAGACTTCACGAATGGAACTCAGATTTGCTTAAATTTAAAATATGTGCTCCTTTTTCTACGCCACACAACCTCCCTGGCAGGGCCCGTGATGCTCTGCAATGACAACTAAAAACCTACCTCAGAATCATAGCAAGACCTGTGCATATGTATTTATGTGTGTGTGTGCATGTATTTATGTGTGCATGGAAGTCTGTGTGTGTGTGTGTGTGTATGTATGTATGTGCCACTGATTAACTGTGGCAAGGCTAAATGATAAAACAAAACAAAACAAAACAAAAACAAACCACCACTCTTCCTGAGATGTCCTAAAGCTCCTTTCACCCTCAACAGGAACTCAGAAGAGTCACAGAACCTAGGAGACCCAGAGGAGGTTTACAGATGATCTAATCCTACCCCCTTTGTGATCAGAGTGCCCTGAACCAGAAATTAAGACATTCATATCTCAGGCTGACTTTTGCTGATGTGTGAGTTTAAGAATGCCCTTAACTTCCCTCAGGCCATCTGTAAATTAAGATAATAACATCCCTTCCACTACACTTAATGGTCTATGACTCTGTCATTGACAGGCTGTGGCTGTCAAACCTTCTGGCCCCAGCATGGCCCTCTTTTGTCCAGCCTGGGGCTATCTCAAGGCAGATTCCCATTGATAAACTTAGCCTCAAAACCTTCAGACTGCTCAGAACTCAGGAGAGCGCCTCTCTAGTTCTGAAATGCCAGGAAGGGAGGCAGCTCCAACCTCGAGAAATGGCTTGGGAGCAAACTCTCCCCCCCCTTGTTCCTTCAAACATTTTCTGAAGAGCCTGGTGTGCCAAACCTTTGTCAGTCTTTTTGTGCTCTTTGGGAACTCAGTGGAACTGGTAACCTTGCCAAGTGTTACCCTCTGGTTGCAATTTCTCAGGTGGAAAAGCAACACTTAGGGCCTTGTCCTCAAAATATTCCTGGCTGTGTTGCTCCTGCTGATGGTAACAGTCATGTGATTGTGATGAAAAAGGTGATGTCACTTTGTAGCCACATAGTGCTTTTGCTGTATTTGATTTGTACGTAAGACACACATTGTGCACATGTACATCATGTATCCCATGTACACAACTTGATGGATTTTAACAAAATGAACACATGCAACCAGTACCCACTTTGAGAAATGGAACAGTACCCACTCCCTAAGAAGCCCCCTTCCTGCCCCTCCAGTTATAACCCCTCCCAAAGGCAACCACTAAACCAGCTATTAGCACCACAGAGTAGTTTTGTCTTTTTTTGAACTTTATATAAGAGGACTCTATAATATCTATCTTTTCAGCCTGACTTCTTTTTTTAACTTTATTTTTTAATTCAATTAATTAACACATATTGTATTACGAGCTTCAGAGGTAGAGGTCAGTGATTGATCAGTCAAGCCTGACTTCTTATATTCAATATTATCTTTGTGAACTTGACCCATGTTGTTGTGTTTAATTACAGTTTGATTATTCTAACTGCTGACATTAGTCTATTGGAAGAATATGACCTAATTTATTGATCCTTTCTACTGTTGATGGGCATATGGGTTGTTTCGAGTATTCAGCTATTGTGAGGCATACTGCTTTCTTGTGTCTGCCTTTCAGTAAGCACAGGTCCCCATTTCTGGTGAAGTGTGGATATTCGGCTTTAGTAGATACTGTCAGGTGATTTTCCAAGGTGGTTGTACTTTGACCAGACATGTTTTTAACATTACAAGATACTTAAGCCTCCAGTATCTAGTCTCTACTGACTGAACTTCTTTTGGCTCTTTGAATACTCCTTCAGGGACTTTGCACATGCTGTTCTTGGGCTGTCATAATCGCTGCCCAACTGAACGATGGGCAAGCACTCCTCCTTTGGTCCTCAAGGCAGATACTGGCCTCTTTCAGGCAGGCCCTGCGCCTCTTATACTCAACACTTTACACGCAACATCTAGCCCGTGCCTGGTAAGTAGTTAGAGCTAAACAAACATTAGCTAATGCTGTTTTTGCAACAGACAATCTTTACATTTCTCTTTCCAAAATTCTGTGATTGTGGGAAGTCAGATTTCCTGACTCTTATCCTAATGTGCTGATCTCTATGTGCCCCCAAAGCTTCTAAATCCTCCACGGGAGAGAAGCAGTTAACAGGCCTGATTTCCCCAGGCTCCCAATAGTGAGCACCTGTCTTTCTGAGGTGGTACCGTCCCTCTTCTCTACTGAATGACCAATAGAGGGCACTGTGGGAACGTGCCTGCAGAAGGAAGGGTGTGTTGGTCAGAATTAGAGCCAGAAGGGAACTTCATTTTGAAGACCCAAACCTTCATTTTACAGATGAGCAAACAGATGCTTAGATGGAAGACGTGACTTGCCCAAGGTCACCCAGCTACAGTGTGGCAGCCAGAGATGACTCTTAGCCCCTTGGCATTCTCTACTCTGCAGTGGAGTCGCCAAGCACCGAACAAGACAGCTGCCTGCGGGAGCTGTAGCCTTGAGCCTGCCAATGCCTGTTTGCCAAGCCCCTCACTTCCCCAAATTGTCTTCCTCCCTCCTATTCCATGAGAGAAAGGATCTAGATTTTGAAGGTGGGACAAAGCATGCTGCTTCTTTGATTCCACAATGACCTTTTTTTTAAAAAATAATTGTATTTATTTATTTGAGAGAGAGACAGAGAACATGAGAGAGGAGTTCAGAGGGAGAAGCAGACTCCTTGAGGAGCCGGGAGCCCAATGCGGGACTCCATCCCAGGACCCCGGGATCATGACCTGAGCCGAAGGCAGTCGCTCAACCAACTGAGCCACCCAGGAGCCCCTCCACAATGACCTTTAAGGGAGCACTTTACTTTTCTTAATAATAGCTACCAATTATTAGGTACTTCCTAGGCACCAAATCTGCTGCATGCATTGCATGCATTACAAGATTTAATCCTCAAGCCAGGATGGTGTGAGGGTTCAATGTTTCCGTGTCTTCTGAGAGTCCTTTCCTGATCACTGCATTGAGAGAGAACTCTCTCCACCCATTTCCTCTCTATAGTATCACCCACTTAATTTAACAGCTCTTAACAATTATGTTTACAATAACTCTACTTATTTACTCTTCTACTTCATTGTCTGCTTCAACTCCTCCACTCCTCCCAGGAGACCCGGAACTCAGTGAAAGAAGGATTCTGGAGCTTGACAGGTCTGGGTTCAAGTACCAGCTGGTCCATTTACTTGCATTAGTCACTTAAACTCTGTTTCTCCCTTTGCAAAATAGGGATTCATGGATGTATTTTACAAGTATATAGAAGGCTGTGCCAGTCACCTCCTTTTCAATATCCTATACTTGGTCATCCATACTACATCTGATTGTAGGATGTACCTCATCACCTAGGTGATGAGAAACTCACTACTAAGCAGCACAGAGAAGGCAGCACACCTGAGCAGTCCATGCTTGGTCAATCAAAAGTTACATGACTTTCAGGAAATCCAAACTTCTCTGAGCCTCGATTTCTTATTCTGTAAAGTGGAGATGGTTTTGATAATACCCATCTCACAGGGTTCCTACTGTTAACCTTAAAAATAAAAGTTATTTTACCAGCAAAAATGTGTTTACTTGGGAATAGCAGAAAATTGCAATTTTGGACTTGGAAACTACAGCAAAACCATAGACAAGTCCAACAAACAAAGGACAGGAAACATTATTTTACGGAGAAGAAAGAGGAAGTTGGGAGGAGTTGTTTTGAAGGAAAATACCGGGCACCTGGGTGGCTCAGTGGGTTAAAGCCTCTGCCTTCGGCTCAGGTCATGATCTCAGTGTCCTGGGATCGAGGCCCGCATCGGGCTCCCTGCTCGGCGGGGAGCCTGCTTCCTCCCCTCTCTCTGCCTGCCTCTCTGCCTACTTGTGATCTCTCTCTATCTGTCAAATAAATAAAGAAAAATCTTTAAAAGAAAGAAGAAGAAGAAGAAGAAAAAGAAAGAAGAAGAAGAAGAAAGGAAGAAGAAGAAGAAAGAAGGAGAAGGAGGAAAACACCTTGGAGAAAACCAGGAGTTCAAGGTGATGATGGTTTCTCAGTGGCTGAGCTGCAAGGGCAGTCAATTTCTGATAGAAGATATATTTCTTTTCTTGTGGGGCTTGCAATTGATAATTCTTTCCTACTGAGAATTGTTCTGCTGGAGTCTGTAACTGACAACTCCTGATGTAACTGACATTGAGTAGTATGGCTCCCTCTTCTAGTTTCTCACTCTAGTGAGGTTCCCCCTATTAATTTTCACACCGTGAAGATGAAATGAAATTGCTTATGACTAAAGGGGCTCACATATGGTAGGTGCTTACTAAATGTTTCCTCACCTTGTTCCTTAGAAAGGGAAAATGACTCTAAAAAGCACATTTTTTTCACATTTAATGAAACCTGAGGTAGTTACCTGTTTTATAATTGATGGCATGTCATAGCTTTCTTATATTCTTGGTGATACATAAAAAACGGTATATTTTATAACCAAAGTCATCTCAGAGTCAAAGAGATGTGACAGTAGGTGCCAAATTCAGGTTTGCCTGACTCTCAAAGGCCATTTTATACGACTCATTTCCGGAAAGAAGAGTTGGGTCATGGAGGGGAGCAGCTGAAAAGGGAACAGACAGCGGAAGGCAGGGAGTATATTCCGACTAAGACTTGTCTAAACATAGCTGCCCTAACTGCTCAGCTGGTAACTGAACTGGGAAATGTTTTACCATGCAGGTCTGACTGCATAAGACTCTCATAACCACTGGTGAATTGGCCCCTCTACAACCCCAGGCCCAGCCCCAAACCTAGCCAAGCCAAGCAAAAACTTAAAAACTGCTAGGGGTCATATTAATATGCTGCGTTTATGCACCTGGGGCAGGAAGGAGAATCTGGGACTGAATTAAATAGAGATGTTCATCATCTGCTGTGTCAATGGTTAAGTCTGCAGATTGTACATGCGGCCATTTGAAAGGACACAGCATTTACTGAGCTCCTACTAAGTTCATTGGGCTAGGAATTCTGACAAAGGCAAACAAATTAGCTCCTCATCGCAACCTTATGAGGTAGTTATTATTACTAATGGAGCTCATTTACAGACAAGGGAAATACAGACAAGTTCAAGAAACATGTCCAAGATCACACAGCTAGGAAGACGTAGAGCAGGGATTGGAACCCAGGGTTACCTAGGGTCTGGAACTTCAAGGAAATTGGCTGAAATTATTAACTATAAACCTTGAACTGGCTATTATCCCTCTTCTTGGCTCCCAGTAATCCCCAAATTCTGATGTTGTTCTTTCTGCAACATATACCTTGTATTTATTTTTTTTAAGGTTTTATTTACTTATTTGTCAGAGAGACAGAGAAAGCACAAGCAGGGAGAGCAGTAGGCAGAGGGAGAGGGAGAAGCAGACTTCCCACTGAGCAGGGAGCTGGATGCAGGGCTTGATGCCAGGACCCCGGGATCATGACCCAAGCTGAAGGCAGACGCTTTACTGACTGAGCCACCCAGGCACCCCTAAGCCTTGTATTAAAACAAAACAAAACAACAACAACAAAAAAACAAAGAACAACTTGATAAAGGGATATGAACCCCAATATATAAGCATAAATTCACTTCACACTTTTCCAAGAATAGGCCACTTTGTTGGGTAGACTTTGCAGCAGAATGTACCAGCTGGACCTACTTGGCCCACGTTCTTCACAACTTAGCACCCAGTTACCAAATCTAAAGGAGGATGACAACCCTTCAATTGTTAGAAAGAAGAGCCTGATACAATGCTCTGAGGTCTGGGACTGATGGTCAAAAGAGAACACACTGGCATTGTCCCACCTGTGGAGTCATGACTTTGGGCACATGGTTTTCTAGACTCAAATGGAACATAAATGAAAGCAGAGGAAACTGGAAGATTTGAGTACAGGAGGTCTCAAGAGTCCAGACTCAACCATCATTGTATGTTTGCCTTTCTGACCTTCATGGCTTCTATCCCTTCAAGTTTCTCTGCTCCACTAACTATGTGCCAGTTACTGAACTTGGGCCTCAACTACTTTATTCCAAGCCTTCTCAAGCTCAGTGCTATTTACCATTTAAAGTTAAACCAACTGGGCTCAGAGAAGTTAAATTACCAACACACAGCTGAACAGCTTGAAACAAGTCTGACTCCCAAACCCAAGCTTGTTCCATTGCCGTGTACTTTCTACCTAGTGCAGCAAGGGGTGGGTGACAAGGTACTATGAAGAGAAAGTAAGTCATTAGAGAAACCATTCCAAGGAGCTTTGGTTTAATGGAAGAAAAATACATATTTCTAGCTGACCCAATACAACACCTGATACCAGCACATTCCAAGGTTACACATGGGATGCAATTCTCAGGTCCCGGTCTCCTGGAAGCCAGGCAGCACATGGTCTCACCCTGAAAGTATGTCTACAGAGCTGAATGAAAGAACTAAGGGCAGATCTTATTAACAAACATGTACAGTGTCTATCATGTTGCAGGGACTGATCCAAGTACTGTAGCAATATTAAGTCCTTAAACCCTCACAAGGGAGGTAAAACTGTATTCTCCTGCAAGATGAGAAACTAAGTCACACAGACATTAAACAACTTACCAGGCCACATGGCTAGCAGACAGTAGAGGCAGGATTTGAATCTAGGCAGTTGGATTATAGAACGTGCATCCTTGACCATTATGCTATACTGCCTATCTGAACCCATTTGTTTTTGACCCCATGGTTTCTCTGCTCCCAGACCCTTGGCATTCTAGTTTGAAGGGTTTGTGTGATGTCTAAAGCAGAGATAGCCAGTCCTGCTCTCACCGACAGCCACTGGAGTCCAGCCAATAAATTACCAATGGGTTGTCAACAAGGAGGGCTCAAACTCCTACATAAAGACCCTACAGGATAAATTCATAGAAAGCTCAATCTGTTCTGGATGTGTCTACTTCCTAGTATCCTCTGGGATTTTTGTCTATTCCCAAGCTAAATTCCAAGGCTGTCAACTTCGCTTTGTCTTGCTGTTGCCCTCAAATGTGTTTATTTCACTGTAGCCCAGAAAAGCCCTCACCCTTGGCAACCAGAGTTGTGAATCACACTGTGGCTTTTCACCTTCCATTGGCACTAGGCAAACAGATCACCACTGGTAAGAGTCTCTTCCCACACCTCTTGGAACTCACTGCTATTATGGCCTGTGCTGAACTGTGATGATTGTTTGTGTGTCTCTACCTTTCTAACTTGCCAACTCCTAGAGGGAATAAACCACCTTATTCACCCAACACATCTAGCATAGAAACTGGCACTTAAAGACACTTTATAAATGTTTCTTGAATGGGTAGGTGGGTGGGCAGGTGATGGATGAATGGATGTATAGGCGCATGGATGGATGGATGGGATGGGATGGATGGATGGATGGATGGACGGACTGATGGACAGGTAAGTGGACTGATGCATGGATGGATGAGTGGGTGGCTAGGTAAATATACCAGATAACTCATTGTCAATGAGACCAGTTTACCAATTACCACCCCCATCCAACCCCTGTTTAGATCCTATTCAGACAGATGCAATAGCCTTCTAAAGGGCTCTTCACCTCCACTCTACCCCTGTCCAAATCTTTTATTCATACAGCATCTAGAGGTTCTGTAATGATGCAGATTTTATTATATCAGCCTTGTCCCACCTCTACCTAAAACACACCAATGACATCCCACTGTCCTTAGAATAAAATCCAAATTCCTTCCCAGAGCCTACATGGGCTGCAACTGTGGTATCTACTGACCACTCCATCCTCATTCCACGTCAGCCTCCTCCTCACTGATGACATTTGGACACCCTGGCTATCTTTCACTTCCTAGAATGAGGCCAGCTCTTTCCTGCCTTAGGGCCTGTGTCTGAACTTGCTGTTCTCTGTGTCTGGAATGCACTTCCTCTGACTTTTTGCATAACTGACTCCTTTTCCTTCTGGTCTCAGCTTCAAAATAAAGTCTTAGGGAGATTTTCTCTGCCTCCTTCATCTAAATTATACCCCCACATTTTCTTTAGGGCACTCAGGTAGTAACCCACTTTCCTTAGGGCACTTTATTGCACATTTGTAGCATTATTTGTTAATGTCTGTCTTCTAGCCAAACTGTAAGCTCTAAGAGGGCAAGAAGAGCAGGAAGAGCGCATCTGTCTTATTCACAGCTGTATCCATAGTACTTAGCAGACAGAAGGTACTCAAAAAAAATATTTGTGTAATAAGTGTCTGCATGAATGGATGGACAGGCTGAGATAAGAGTCTGACATTTCCTAAAAGTGAAGACACCTGGAGTATTGCATAAGAGTAATGCCCAGGCCTCTTTCACTTTCCCTGAACACCGCTAGTAAATAAGTTTAAGTATAGAGTCATGAAATCTGACAGCCTTGGAGATGAGTTGGATATCTTTGATCATTGAGTCCAACTTCATTTTATATTTGCAGAGATGGAGCCCAAGAGTGGAAATCACTTGCCCACGATAACTGTGTTAGGGACTGCTAGTTATCTGCACAACAGACATTTTCTTCTTAGTCTTTATGATAAGAACCCAGATTTTGCTGGTGATGATGATTAACACAGTTTTTAAAAAGACAAAAACATGATTTCCCAGCTTCTCTTTTAGGGAACGATGGTCATGTGACTGGGTTCTGGCCAATGAAATGTAAGTGGAAGTTGTTAGGTATGGCTTCTAGAAAATCTTCTTAAAAGAGGATTTGGTTTAGGCATACCCTTTGCCTTTTCCCCCTTTCTTCTTCTGGAACACAAGCATGAAGGCCAGAGCTGAGGTGGATATTTTGAGTTCATGAGAGTATCTCACAAATTAAAGAGAACAGAACAGAAAGTTAGGAGTCTGGAATACTGATGACGTCCAGGACCTACCACATTAGCCCTGGATTACCTACGTCTGCATTTTATGTCACATGAGACCAAAACAAACCCCTATTTTGTATAAGTCATTGTTACTTGGGTTTTTCGCCATAAGCAGCCAACTCAGTCCATAGCAGATACGGTCACTAATGGAGCTAGTTGCACATCCAGGATTTGAAGTCGGGGATCCTGACTCCATACCGACTACCTCTTTTATTTTGGAGAACTAGTAAACCAGTGCATCTAACCACAATGGGCATGGTGAAGGAAATGCTGTCCTGGTGTTATTGCTGTGATATAGCCCTCCTCAAACCGTGCTCTCCAGACCAGCAATATCAGCATCACCTGAGAACTTGTTAGAAATACAAATTCTCAGGCCCCGCCCAGACCTGCTACCTTGGAAACTCTGGAATGAGTGCCAGCAATTTGCATGTTCACAAGCCTTCTAAATGATTCTACTGCATGCTTAAGTTTGAGAACCATACTGTAGAGTCACTTTGGGGAAGCACAAATAAAGCAGGTCATTTCTGAAGTGTGGGGAGGCTTCTATGGGATGCAGAGGTGTGGAAGTCACTCATAGGGCAAAAAGAAGGGTGCTCTCTCTAAGTTCAAGCACACATGGGCTCCCACGGATAGAAAAAACACATTATACTTGCATTTTTATTTACTTGCTACTCAGATCAGCAGAGTAGCTGCTGGGAGCTACTAGTTTATTGGAAGTGCAGGATCTCAGGGCACATCCCAGACCTACTGAATCAGAATCTGCATTTTAATAAGATCCCTTCTGTGGTGGTTCACACATATGTTCAAACTTAAGTGCCCATCCCAGACTGGGGCTAGGGACAAGGCAGCCCAGGACCTGATCCCTAGCAGCACAGGCTGGAGATATTTGTAGGAAGATGGCATCCATGCCTGGTGCCACAGGAGATGGGGTCACAAAGCTGACTGACAATCAGAGTAGCTGCCCAAATGACACCTCTTACCTACCCAGCCACCCCATCCTTTCCATCCTGTAACCTCAGATTTTCCTCTTAACACCCTCTTCTCCATCCTAAGCATAGTGGTTAAGAGGGTCCTGGAGCCCTACACTTCAACTTTACAACTTTTTTTTCCTTAAGATTTTATTTATTTATTTGACAGAGAGAGAGACACAGCGAGAGAGGGAACATAAGTAGGGGGAGTGGGAGTGGGAGTGGGAGAGGGAGAAGCAGACTCCCTGCTGAGCAGGGAGCCCAATGTGGGACTCGATTCCAGGACCCTGGGATCATGACCTGGGCCCAAGGCAGACACTTAACGACTGAACCATCTGGGTGCCCCAACTTTACAACTTTTTAAAGCAAGTTATTTAACTTCTTTGAGCCTTGGTACCAACTTCATAGAGCTTTCATGGAAAGTAGATGACTTAATACTTCTAAAACACACAGACCAGAGCTTTGCAATCCTGGATTCATATTTGTATCACCAAAGGAGTTGATGGCTGGGATACCCCAGACCAATTAAATAAGAATCTCTAGGGATAGGGCCCAGCATTCATATTAAAACAGATCAAATACAAACCTCTGCAGGTTTTTTGTTGTTGCTGTTTTTTCTTTTTAAATGTGCAGCCAGGAGGGAGAACCACTGACCTAAAGTGATGCCAGGCACAGAGTAAATACTCCATAAACACTGCTGTTGCTATTCACACTGTGCATCCTTCCTCACACACACACACTCTAGTCTGCCTCACGCCTTCGCTCCAGATGAATCCTTTGCCTTAGATAACCTGCCCCTTCTGGATTGCCTGGCAAAGAGCCATTCCTCTGAGATTCTGCAAGAGCCTCACCCCCTTCGTGCAGCCTTTTCTGATTCCTCCAAAGAGTACTGACCACTTCCTCTTCCTGGTTCTAGTGGAACTGAGCTGCTAATAAAAATACTGACTTTGCCCTTTCATGGAGGATTTAATCTATCCTAGGCATTGTGCTGGGTTGTGTGTACATTTTCTTTTTTGATCTTCACAACAGCTCTGCAAGGTAGGTTCCATTCAATGGCCCACTGTATAGATGAGGAGAGAAGAATCCCGAAAGGTACAGTGATGTGCCTAAGACCACTTAGCTGGCAGGTGATACTTAGACTTAGTGGCTCCAGAGCCTGGGCTCAAACCCGTTAACCACACTGCTGATATCTGCATGACTGTCTCCTGCTACAGTCTCTTAAGCCCTTCAAGGACAAAGACTGTGTGTAATTTATCAACATAATTCTAACACCCGGGACATGTTAGGCACATAACAAATGATTTAATTAATTAACTGTCAGGGTAGGATGTGATAAATATCTACCACCTACTGTGTGCCAGGCAATCTACTTGCCACTTTCCTAATACCAGGTGCAAGAAAGGATAGAGGTTGAACCCAAGAACCCTGGTTTTAGTCTCACTGGGACCAACGACTGCCCACAGGACTCCCAGGCTGGTGACTTTTGGTGCGTTACATGATCTTTCTAAGCTTTAGCTCTTCATTTCTAAGTGGGGACAGGAAATGTGGCTATTTCACAGGATTGAGTGACACATATACAGTGCCTAGCAGAGTGCCTGGTACATAGCCAGGGCTCAGTAAATGTGAGCTGCTATTGGCGTCTCATTTTATTCTCCTGACAACCTGCTGAGGTGGCTACTGTTACCATACTGTTATTTTCTTTTTTAGCTGAGGAAACTGAGTCTCCCAGCAGTTGCAAAGCTAGTAAGTGGAAGAGCAGAGACTGGAACCCAGGATGGTCTGACAGTAAGTCTGAGCTCTTTTCTCTCCAGGTTCTCTCAAGCAGACAGAGTGGTCTAGTGACCTTGCTTACTCCCGTGGAGAAGTGCCTACTGGGGAGCAGTGGGGAGAACAGCCTGCTGGAAGGAAAAGGCTGCCTCAAGCATCCAGGCCCAGAGGGAGAGTCCATCCTTTCCCAATCCCTGCATCTCTGTGTGTGCCCAGGTGAGAGGTGACCCTAAGGCCTGCGGGGGTGATGGCTGGTGGGCAGAGTGCAGGGAGAGGAGAGATGGGGACGGGAGGAGGAAAAGAGGGGTAGGATGATGGGAGGGGAGAGGAGTGGTGGCAGCACAGGATGACTGTCCAGAGCAGACAGAAAGGTGACTAGTACAGTTGGGGGCAGGGAGCTAGGGGGCTGAGGAAAGCAGACGGTGGCCTGGGGAGGGGAGGGGGCCGAGAAGGTCTCCTCATGGTGGTAAGCTGATCTCTCCCTGAGTGGAAGAGCTGTTGCCATGACAACACCCAGAGCCAGATCGATGCTTGGCATTGGATGAAGCTCTCAGTCACTGCCATCTCCCTCCCCCTCTCTCCCCCCTGAAGTGGGGAGCATGTGAGGGAGTGTGTGGGGGGAGGTCATTTTGCCTGTTCAGAGCATCATCCCAGGAGGGATGATCATGAGCCTCCTCGAGTCATGATGCGGGTCCCCAAAGCCCCCAACTAGTACCAGAGAGTGGGCCTGGTGCAGGATAGAAGGGGATCCTTCTGCCTCCCTCCCAGCTCCTTTGAAAATGGGGCAAGGAGGGAGGACAGGGTTCCCCTGAGAGCTGGAGGAACCTCCTGGCTGCTATCACTGGGGCTCAAGGATACAGAAGCCAAGTGTCACCTTCTTCCCTTAAGTCATACAGAGGGACCTATCGAGGGCATCAGAAGACATGGGTTCAGATTCCTTTCTAGCCCTTCACTTCATCATGTGGAAAGTGCCAGCAGGGAAGAGATTGTCTGTGAGGTTCCTTCCAGCTCTAAAAGCTATGACTTTTTTTTTCCTGCTAGCTTTATGAAGCCAGGTCACCCTTCTGATATGACTGTAGAATCCCCATGGAATGCTTTCCTGACTCAATGTTGGTCACCCCACTGACCAGGTAAGGAGATCTGAAAGGCCACAAGATGGTTCACTTTTTTTGAGCTTTTTTTTTTTCTTTTAAGATTTTTTTTTTTACTTATTTGACAGAGAGAGATCACAAGTAGGCAGAGAGGCAGGCAGATAGAGAGGGAGAAGCAGGCTCCCTGCCGAGCAGAGAGCCCGATGTGGGACTCGATCCCAGGACCCTGAGATCATGACCTGAGCCGAAGGCAGAGGCTTAACCCATTGAGCCACCCAGGCGTCCTTTTTTGAGCTTCTTGTAAAGAAGCAAATACCACAGGGCAGGACAATGTGCTGGCATATTATCAAGCAAGAGGCCAGAGGCTCTGGAGCTCTCACACTTTTTTTTTTTTTTAAGATTTTATTTATTTATTTGTCAGAGAGAGACACAGCAAGAGAGGGAACACAAGCAGGGAGCGGGGGGAGAGGGAGAAGCAGGCTTCCCGCTGAGCAGGGAGCCTGATGTAGGGCTCCATCCCAGGACCCTGGGACCATGACCTGAGCCGAAGGCAGACACTTAACTGCCTGAGCCACTCAGGTGCCCCTGGAGCTCTCACACCTTGAGTGGCATGCTAAACCTGCCACTGACTGACTTATTCATGCTGGCAAGTCACACAACTCTCTGAGACTTTAGTTTCCTCCTCTGAAATGTAGGGTTTGGGGGAATATTAACACAGGGACAGGTACTGCTACTGCGGGCATTAAATGAAAAGTATGTTTAAGAAGTAGCAATCATTATGTAGATATTTTAAATTATCATCAGTCACACCTGACTGACTCTGCCTATCAGCCCGGATAGAAAAGAGGGCTTCATGAGCATGGTGACTGTAGGCACCTATTAGGTGCCAAGCACTTTACTATACCATTTGATCTCCTCAACAACTTTGGTGGGTCTATTATTCCCATCCATCAGTTGAAGAAACAGTCTCAGAGACGTTAAGTGTATTTCCAAGGTCACACCAAGGGTCAGGGACCAGTCTGGGATAGGAACTCAGGTCTCTCTGACTCTAAAATCCTCAATGGAAGGATAGTTCTTCAGCTGAGTCTCCTGTCCAAGGAAGGCCAGGCTTGGGGACTGTCTCAGCCTAAAGATGTAAGGCTTTGGCAAGAAAGGCAATGGGGAGCAGGTTGGTGAGAGACTGAAGATCAATTTATCCACATCCCCTGAGGGTTCCCAGAAGGAGGATTTCTCAGTGAATCCAAGTTTAGGGGGATCTATCAGGGATGAGCAGTTTGTCACTGATTTCAGCTCAGGGAAGAAGAAAGGGAGGAAGGAGAGAGGGAGGGAAAGAGAGAGGAAGGAGAAAGAGAGAAGAAGGACTGGTGAACAAGAAGTCCTCATTACAAAGCAATGCGCTTCTCCTTCCTCTAGTCTAAAGATCACAGGACTTGGCCAGAAGTCCCACTCCGTCATCTTCACATTCCCTCAGGGTCTGACCTTGTGGTAGTGCATGAGTGGGGGGGGGGGGCATTTCAGAGCAATGCAAGAAGTTGACAGAGTGGAGCTTTCCAGGAGGGCAGCATAAACCCCTTGAAGCCAAGAGATGTCAAGAAATCCCAAGCCGCCAAAAGCCTGGCAGCAGCTGCCCAGCATCCAGACTGGAGCTGCTAGTGTCCAGGAGGCTGTGGGTGTGAGCTGGCCCCGAAGGATGGAGATGGGGGTTGGAGAGAGGGCTGGCACTGAGGAGAAGGCAGCAAGTTCTGCCCACTGGCAGCGCTGGGGATGCCAGCCTCCTGCTGTCTGCTTTAGTTTGGAAAATGAATACATTTTATCAAAGGAGTGAGTTTTGCTCTTACTTTGAAAATGAGCAGATCTGTTGGCACACAGTGGTCATTTTGCCTGTTCAGAGCATGGTCTCAGCAGTGAGATAATCCTGAAAGCTGCTCCTGGTCCAGCCCCTAGTTAGCAGGACAATCCCCAAGTAGCAGTGAATGCTTCTGAAAATGGGGTTGGGGATGTCTACCCTGGAGTGCAGCTGTAGGGATTAAATGAGATGATGTGTCACTGTTAGCTTAAAATGGCTGTCTTCTAACTTTGGACGTGCAAAGTGGCTGAGGGAGAATTCTTCTAGAATCTTCAGATCCGGGGACGGGGTGCTGGAATGGTCCCTGAGGGGCCATCAGAGGACACATCACTGGAGCTGTGAGGAAGCCAGTGTGTGAAGTGACAGGGAGGGACATGGGGCCATGTAGGAGCAGGGCATTTCCTTTCCATGAGGTGAGATACCATCAGCCCCATTTTACAGATGAGGGGCTGAGGCTTACAGAAGGGTTGATACTGACTCAAGTTTACCTGGTCACCAAGTCCCACCAAGTGATGGAACCAGAATGCAAGTTCGGGTGCTTCTGCTTTCAAAGCCGAGGCCTTTGCCATACTCCCCTCAGAGAGAGCAGCACCTGAAGGCAGGAGGTACTGGTAGGGGACTTCCCCTATCTGAGCCTCAGTTCCCTATCTGTAAAGTAAGGTTATATATACCAATGTATATAAAAGAGCCTAGGAAATTCAGGTGCACGATGGGGAAGACGTTGTTCTAAGAGCCCCAGGAGTCCTACGGTCCTAGGCTCTAGTCTTGCCTCTGCCTTATTGTGCTGTGTGACCTCGGGTAAATCACAACCTCTCTGGGCTTTAGGGCATTAGAATTTCCAAGGCAACTTTACTTTTTTTTTTTTAAGATTTTATTTATTTATTTGACAGAGAGAGAGATCACTAGTAGGCAGAGAGGCAGGCAGAGAGAGAGGAGGAAGCAGGCTCCCTGCTGAGCAGAGAGCCCGATGCGGGGCTGGATCCCAGGACCCTAAGATCATGACCCGACCCGAAGGCAGAGGCTCAACCCACTGAGCCACCCAGGCGCCCCCAAGGCAACTTTAAACACATGAGTGACTCAGCCTCCCCCCTAGAAATTCTGATTCAGTTGGTCTGGGATGAAGTCTGCATATCTGGGTTCTTTTAAGCCCCCAGGTGCTTTGAATGAGCAAACAGGGTCCAGATGACAACACTGATCCTCAGATGTATTCTCTGAACCAGCAACATGGGCATCACCTGGGAACTTGATAGGAATGCAAACTCTCAGGCCTCACAGGGACCGACTGAATCAGGAACTTGAGTAATCTGTTTTTATAAGACCCCCTCCTACTTCCCCTGGTGATTCTGATGTACATTCAAGTTTGAGGGCCTCTGGGCTAAAGGACTCAAGCCAAAGAGCTTACACTTTTTTTTTTTAAAGATTTTATTTATTTGACACAGACAGACAGAGAGAGAGATCACAAGTAGGCACAGAGGCAGGCAGAGAGAGAGGGGGAAGCAGGCTCCCCACCGAGCAGAGAGCCTGATTTGGGGCTCGATCCCAGGATCCCGAGACCATGACCTGAGCAGAAGGCAGAGGCTTTAATTCACTGAGCCACCCAGGTGCCCCAAGAGCCTACACTTTTTATGTTGTGGATCAGAGGAACAAGATGAAAGAACTGGGTAAGAGCAGGAGAAAGTGTGGGCAAAATTGGGAAAACAAAGAGGGATGGGAGAAAAGACCCAAAGAATCCAAAGACAACCTCAACTTTGTCCCTGGGTAAGCTGGCATCACAGCAATGAAATCTGCTACAAAATATAAAAGGCCTCCAAAGACATGCTTCTCAAAACAGGGCATGCAGTGGGGGTGGCTGAAGCCACAGAATGAAAATGGCGTGTCTTCCCAGAAAGTCAATTTACCAGAACGTGTTTTAGGGGAAAAAGTTAAATTATTTCATCAATGAGTAATTGAAAACATGACTGTTAGATTAAAGCAAACAGATCTATGGTGCCACAGAATACCACCTGCTTGTACACTTATTAGATAAAAGAAAGGAAAGCTTCAAAGACATTTCATACTTGCATTCGAGAGCTTTAGACAATAGCCTCAGACCCCTGAGGACCAGTTCTCCTTTCCTTGCCCTTTGGTAGAAAACACAACCATTAATGAATGAATTAATGGATTGATTGTTTAGATAAATGATTGAGTCCCTACCTTGTGCCAAACACTTCACAGTAGACACCAGGGATGCACCAGTCATAAAAATGGGCAGAGTTTCTGCTCTAGAAAAGTCTGTAGTGTAATAGGGTGTGGTGAGCAGGCTCCAGCAGTAATCCAATTAGCATACAAGTAAATACATAATTACAGACCATGATAAGCATTCTGAAGGGGAGGAGGGAAAGCAACAAGAGAGAGAGAGAGAGAGAGAGAGAAAGAGAGAGAGAGATGGAAGAGCCTGAGAGAGGGGACCAGACCTAGAGGTCAGGAAAGACTGACTAATGGACACTGGAACCCAGACGGGGAGACGGGTGTGGGAAGGCTGCTCCCAGGAGGTCTGGAGAGAGCATGCCATGTCTCTTGCTTCCCTCCCTGCAACTTTTCCCTTCTTCTTTCACCCCTAGATCATGCTCAGCCCCCTCCAGGAAATGTTTCCTGACCTACTCTGGCCACTCTGACCCTCCTCTGAATTTCCACATCACATTCTTCCAGTACCTCTGGAATCATGACTCACTCTTACTTTCTGTCATTCCCATCCCACCTTCATGATGTTTTCTATACCCAAGTAATACCAACATTAGAGTTGACTTAATCTTTTATCCAATACCATTTTAAGAAAATCATAAATAAATAATGCCATAAATATGCCAGAGAAAAAGGTATAAAGGGATAAGGTATAAAGGTATAATTCTCCCTTTGTTATGAAGGGAGACTGGCAAATGTTAGAAGGGTGTTCAAGGCCAATCAGCACTACCTGAGACATTCTCCTTGAGACCTTAGAAAGACCAAAGAAGATATGAGAGGGGAAATGCAGGTACTTTGTGATCTTATCGTCGTCTGTGTAGCTCCCGAAATAACTTCATGAGTTCCACTAATGGTACACAGCATTGTCATTATTTTTTGGATGTTTCATGTTTTGTTTTCAGGATATGTTAAAATCTGCAAGGATAAAGGCTCCTTTACATACCCCACAGCACCTATGGTAAGTGTTCGAATGTTTCTTGATTCAGAGGACATTTTCTGATGAGCCATAGCTCATGAGAGCTGATGTATGTTACTTCCTTAATGTCTTCCTTGAACTAAACCCTTTTCATGGGTCACCATATTTTTTTCTCACAATATCTCTGGGACAGAGGTAGTACTGTCATCTCAACTCTACAGAGAAAAACTGAGGCGCTAGAGATGGAATGAAATGACTTGGCTGGGCTCATCCATGAAGGAAGGGCCTGGACCGTGTATGGCACTGAAGTGCTCAGGGTCACTGCAGCCAAGGGCTCAGACCACGTGGACACAATGGGGCTGGTTCAGGGCTGAGTCACAGACACATATTCTGATGACCAGTGCTTACTTTTGCAGGGGTGCTCTGGCACATAGGATTCTTAAGAAAACAAGAGGAGAACACAGATGTGAAAAGGGGTGGAAGGAAAGAAATGAAGCCAAGTATTGCACACAACCGATGAACTCAGTAAAACCCATTATGCAACTCTCCTCACCTGCTCAGCCCTTCTGTGACTCGCCACTGCCTCCACGTGGGTCTCAGACACCCAACTTGCATATTTTGCCACAGTGATCCTCACCATATATAGGCCTGTGTGCATTAATATTAAGTAATTGAACTTTGTTTTGAATGCAATTCATGGTTCAGAATGCAAAAATTATAAAAAGGGTACATAAAAACCTCTTCTACCCTCCCCTTTCGCTCAAGTCCCCTTCCAGAGACAACCACCATTGCTATGGTGTGAATGTTTGTGTCCCCCCCAATATTCACAGGTTGGAATCTTAGCCCCCATGTGATGGTGTTAGAGGGTGGGATGAGGTCATGAGGGTGGAACCTCCATGAATGGGACTGGTGCCCTGATAAAAGAGGGCTCCAGTGACATCCCAAGCCCCTCCCACCATGTGAGGACACAGCGAGAGGCTTGAGCTGTGAACCAGGAAGAGGGCCTTCACCAGAACATAATGGTGCTGGTACCCTGATCTGAGATTTCCCAGCCTCCAGAACTGCGAGAAATAAATTTCTCTTGCTTATAAAGTCACCCTGTCTATGGTATTTTGTTACAGCAGACTGAGCAAACTAAGACAACAGGTATCAGCTTCTTGTGTGTCTTTCCAGAGGATATCTACTAATTTATAAGCAAACAGACCCATACACACATACACACAAACATATACACCCATGCACACACACATACCCTTTGTAAACAAAAATGAACCACACAGGACATAATGTTCTTCCAATTGCTTTGATGACTTAACAATACACCTTAGAACTTGTTTTATATCTGAATATAAAAAGCTTCCTCATTTGTGTTTGCTTTCCCCATTCTTTAGCCTGTCATTAACTGATAAGCAATCAGGTGGTTCCTAATCTTTTGATATTGCAAACAATGCAGCATGAATGACCCTCCAATTATACTATTAACGACATAGCATCTTCCCTTCAATCAACTGTTTCCAAAAACTTTTCTCCCATCCTAAGCAATATCTATGAAAGCATAGATTTGATGAGCTAATGATATATTTTTCTAATTCACATTAATATAAATAGATAAGAAATTCACAACCATTGAAGTCAAAGTGTTTGCCTGTTTATCACCTACAACCATTTTGCTTAGCGCCTGGGCCACGCATCCACTATTGACAGGAATACTGGCTGCCCAGACATTCCAAACTCCTCGGCCAGACACAGGAGACCCTTGAGGATCTGCCCTCTGCCTCCATATCCAAACTCATGTCCCCAGTTTCCTATGCTCCAACCTTGTGGACTCATAGGCCGTTTTAGGTTCATGCCAAACTGAATCATGCCCCAGTAACTTTGCACATGCTCCTCCACTGCCTGAAACAGCATCTGCCCCTTGTCCCTTGGATAACTCCTATTCTCTCCTCAGATCACAATCCAAGTTCTCCCCCTCCAGGAAGCCCTGTCTGCCTTCTCCATCTAAACCTGCATCCACCCACCTGGCCCCTACTTGCTTCTACTTTAATCCTCCCCACACTAGTATGAGCTAGTATGGCAGAGTAGTTAAGACAGTATGGTCTGCACTGGGTTGCCTGGGTTCAAACCCCAACTCCACCACTTACCAGAGACTTGACTTTGGGCAAATGGCCTCATCCTTGGGGACATCACCTTTCCCATTTGTAATATGGTGATGATGGTAACATTTGCCTCATAGTGAGGATTAAAAGATGTGTTTCGCAGAGTAAATGCTCACTAACTGTGCATTATAGCGATTACCTTTACAGCTGTTTCCCCTGCTACATTATTAGCTCTTTTTAGCCTCCAAAACTCTCCAGTTTCTAATCCTGTCACGCCTACTTTCAAAACAGATCTCATTTCTGAGCACATCTCACCCTGACTAGCTGAATGAGAGCCACTGTCCTCTTGCATCTGGGCATCAGCCTCCTTTTTTTTTTTTTTTTTTTTTTTTTTTTTTAAATTTTTTTTTTTTTTTTTTAATAAGGGGACACGAGACATTTTTTGAAAGCATAAATTCTCTGGAAGGCCCTGTAAACGTCTTTTCACTTGGGGTCAGGGATCCCAGAAGCCTGCACGTGGGTATTTGAGACATTGATTGGAGGCAGGGTGAGGGTGTGCGAGAGGTGTGAAGAGAAGTGGATTNGCCTCCTAATGGCCGCTTCCTATCCCTTCAGTCTATGCCTTACAGCAGTCAGAGGATCAGAGTCCCCTTTAAGATAGAAGTCAGATGCAGTCATATCCTGCTCTGAACCATCCAGAAGTTTCTACTCTTATTTTTATTCTTAAAATAAAGGTTTCTTATCCTTTGAATAAGACCCAAAGTCCTTACTATGGCAAAAGAGGCCCACACCATCTGGTCCCTGCCTCCCTCTTCATGGTGTTCCCCCTTCTCCAGCCACACTGGCCTCCCTGACCTTCCTGGTTCCTCATTCCTCAGGCACAGAGAGCAAGTCTCCACCTCATTCCTCAGTCTATTCCTCCCCCCAGGTAGCAGCAGGGCTCACTCCCTCACTCCATTCAGGCCCTGACTTTTATCCAGAATGGCTATTATAACAATGCCTTTCAGGTCCTTCTCTGTCCAAAACATTCAGGGCTTCCTGAAGTGATGTTTATATGTGTCTATCTGTCCCACTGAAATCCTCCATAAAGACAGGGACTTCATTTTATTTACCACTGTCTCCCCAATTGCCAAGCAGTGCCTGGCACATAGTAGATGCTCAATAAATATCTGCTGAGTGACTGGACAAACGAATGACTGCAGTGCCCTGAACAGGGCCAGGAACATTTTTGAGGTTCAGCAAATGTTTGGAGAGGAATGGAGAGCCAGGGAGACAGAAGAACCAAGCAAGGAATGAAGAAAGAAAGAAGGAAGCCCAGAGGATTTGGGCTTTTAGTTGTCATGTCTCTTTATTGAGATATAATTTACATATCATGAAAAGTACCCACTGTAAATGTACAGGTCAGTACATTTCAGTAAATTTCCACAGTCAGGAAACCATCACCACCACCTAGTTTTAGATCTATCCCTCACTCTTCTGGCACATTTGCTCTCAGTCCTGCTCACAGCTCCAGTCCCAAACCACCACCAATCAGCTTCTGTACTCTCTAATTTTGCCTTTTCTAGAAATTTCATATAAATGGAATCATACATTATGTAGTCTTTTCCGTCTGGCTTTTTCTGCAACGTTTCATAATTATTTTTAGGTTCACCCATGTCATGCATGCATCAGTAGCTTGTTCCTTCTTATTCCTGAGTAGCATTCCATTGTATAGATATGCCACATTTTGTTTACCCATTTTCCAGTTGATGGATATTTGTGGGGTTTCCTGTTTTAGGTTATTATGAAGAATGTTGCCATGATTTTCAGGTCTGGGGTAAATATCTAACAGTGGAATTGCTGGGCCATACAATAAGTCTACAAGTCCAGAAGATTTTGACGCCCTAAGACTTTTGGAAGCTCCACTGAGGCTTATAAGAAAATACTCCAAATGTGGTAGAGGAAAATGCATGTAAAACTCAGTTTGAGCTGCAAGCTCAGCTCCAAGTCCTAAGTACGTGGCCAATTCATTATGCCTGTATTTGAAGCCCATTTGCAGTTATGTTTGATGTATTGTCTGTGGGGAGACAGTGAAATTTGCCAGCCTTCAGACTAACAACTGAGCCTAATTTTTCACCCAGTGATTCTAAAGAAGTTTCTTCTTGGCAGAGGTTTGGGTGAGGAGCAGTTGAAATTGATTGTGGCAAATGATGTGGGAAGAAGTGATACAGTCTTTACCACTGAAAAACACAAGTGAAAGGTGAAGTGAACATAATCATGTGGAAGAGTCCCTGGCCCCCTGTGAGATTTTGGGCCCTGCCAAGCATTCTGGACCCCCTGTCATCATTCCCAACTGCAAAGGCCTCAAAACCTGAGCCTCCAGCACCGAAGATCTCAGATCCTGCCAGGTACAGTCTGACAAATCCTCGCTTCAGGTTTTAAACCTCGTTATTTTGATGATGGGAATCATCAGGAGCCGAAGCTTCCTTGGGCTGTGATGGCATTTACAGAAAGCTTCTAGGCTTTCATTTCCTGCTTTGCCACCCCACCCTCCCCAGCCTTTGCTCTGCTTTGCTTTAGTTTCAAAGACTTCACCCAGCGAGGGAACTGACCTCCAGGTGAAAGCCTTAAGGGCTGAACCCTCTTGGTCTCTGTCCCCATCCTACCCCATGAGAAAATGAAATGTTCATTACAGCTCCTCTTAGAGACCTTCCATAGCATAAAATCAGAGTTGGTCCTAGGATACAATTTTGGCTGCAAAAGTCAATCTCTGATGTTCCCAAATGAACAATGCCCATTTGAAAAAGGTAAAAAGAAAAAGAAAAAGAAAGCAGAGTTCTCAGAGCTTTGGGTAAATAAATATTCTCTCTGATGGGTTCCAGCCTCCCTGCAAAGAGAGAGGACCCTGGGAAAATGACCGGTCAAGTGGGCAGATTTTGTAGGCGTTCTTGTTGCTGTTTTTGTTTGACATAACAGGGAGGGGTTCCATCTGAGAAGAAGGGACTTCAGGCCATCTCTCAGATCTGATGAGGAGGGAGGTCAGCAGCTGCCAGGTGATCCATGTACAGGAATTGACTGACATGGGTGGAAATGGCAGAAAGAAGTGAGGCCGCCATCAGCCTCAAGGCTGGGATCTGAACCCTGGGGAGAGATGCTGAAGGAGCATCTGTGCGACTCAGGGGGCCCAGACAACACAGCTTTGAGGGCCAGGGGATAAAGTGGAGCACATGCAGAGCAAGGCAGCATTTGACTCATTCCAGCACAAGCATGCAGTGAGGCTTCTACTCTGGAAAGAAGATGCGGCAGGCTGCAGGCAACAGGCTGGATGACCTGGGTTCAAATCCTGACTCTCCTACTTTCCAATTAACTTTGGACAAGTCACTCCGCCTTTCTGCGCCCCCGTTTTCTTGTCTGTAAACCAGATATATTAATAATGACTACCTCCTAAATTTGTTACAAGGAAAGAGTGAGTGAATACATGGAGAGGGCTTATCTGGGTATATAGAAAGTGTCTGCTAATTGTGTTGGCATTGTTGCTATTGTTATGGATTTCCAGCTTGGAGAAGCACGAGCTGACGACATCTGACATATACACTAATGTCAAAGTGATCCCAGCAGGAGACACTGAAAAGTAGCCTGGAGCCAACATAACCTGAAAAAGTCATTTAAGAGCTCCTTGGGATTCCCAGCAAAACCTGGGTGAAACTTTGCTGGAATGAGGAGGGGAGTGCAAAGGCCTTTATTATACAGATGGGGTGCCTGCTAGTGGAGTAGGTATGACCACTGTTAGTCATGACCTTGTTAGACTCAGCTTTGGGAGCCTGGGACTATCTGAGTTACCCAAAGAAGAGACTGGCAGAAACACAGAGGACACAACTGCTAAATGGTTTAGCACATCTACACTCCTTAGGTTTAAATCCTGATCTGCCACTTCCTAACCATGTGTTTTGAATGAGTTAATGAAATTTCCCTGTGCCACAGTGTGACTCAGCTATTCAATGAAAATAAAACTAATAGTCCATATTTCATAAAGTGAGTGTTGGGTCTTCAAGAGATCATTAAAAGAAGACCCTTAATATGATATAGTGCCCAATAAACATCAATGAACCAAACTAGCAGATTAGGAGCAAGAGAGTCTCATGTGGTGGAAACAGCATGTGCAAAGGTCCGGAGGTGGAGAGAGAGCAGAGGTTCAGGGATCAGTGAGAGGCAAGGTATGAGGCTGTAGTTGCTCTGGGAACCACAAGGCTGTCCCGGGCTCACAGGACTTCTCTACACAAATGGAGTGATGATGAGCAGGAAAGGGATTTCTGGGACATTGGTAAATGACCTTGATTGTGTCTGTGTCCCATAAGCTAAACTGCAAGGCTTTTGAGGGTTGGGACCTTTTTTTTCCATCTTTGTACCCACAGCACCTGCCACCCTGCCCAGCAGAGTGAGTGCTAAGTTGGTATTTATGAGATGTTAAAAGCACTGGAAAAAGCTCCAGATCAGGAATCTGGTCCAGCCTTTGCCTTCACTGATTCTCTCCAGGACCACGACCAAGTCATGCCAACGGTGCCCAGCTTTTGTTGGACCAACAGAAATTAAGGAAGGGATTTCAGAGATGAGGAAACAGAGGTCCAGAGAATAGGAAGAACACAGTTAATGTCAAACATTAAGTTAGTAATAGAGCAAGGGCTGGAAACCATTCCCTCTGATAAGTCTAGTGCCCATTCCCACCTGACTTCTCACAGGGAAGATGAATGATTTCTGCTGTAGAGTTGAACTTCATATCTCTGTCAAGCTTGCATATTTATTTTCAATGAGTTGGTCAATTCATCTCAAGACTGTATTCTTCCAAACCAATTTAGGGATTAATAATAAGCACTTACAACAGTGATATGGAGAAAATAGTAATACCATATTACAAATGAAGAAACCCAGCCTCAAAAAAACTGAATTTACTTCTCCAAGTTCACACACACCTGGTAGGGAAGTTGCAGAGTACTAATTCAAACTCAGAGCTTCCTGAATACAAAACCCATGTATTTCTCTCTCTACTATTCTATTCTGAGTACTAGTTAAGGCACTTTGCCTGGAGTGCAAGGCTTCTGTTGAAGTCTGGGATTCTGCCCTCATAGAAAGGCCTCCAGGACAGAAGGCTATAGTCTGGGGTGATAGCTCAACCATTCTAAAGGTCTGAGTCCATCCTGATGTGCTTGGCTACTTGGGAAAACCCATGAAAATCTGAAATTCTTCCTTAATTCTCTCTCTCTCTCCTCTGAAGGGCATTGGGCCTGTAAGAATAACCTTAGCTCTCACCACACCCCTCACTAATTAAGATAAAAAGAAGTCAAGCAGAAACGCAGCTTCGTAGATTCGTAGCTTAGAATCACTGGGGGAAAGTAGAGCAAGCTCTGAGATGTGACATCAGATGCAGCACAGGGGATGCTGGTCACTTTCAAGTTAAACAGCCTCCAGAGACCCTCCACAATTCCTCCCTCCCAACCCCATTCCCTTTCAAGAGAATCAATGCTTTCATTTTGCTGGGACTGAAATTCACATTTAAATCCCCATTACATCATAAAATATATCTCATGCATCCGCACATGTTTACCAAATATATTACTCTCTCTTGCATTTTTTCCATAAAGATCTATATTAATCCAATATTTCTCCATCTCCATTAAGACACATCCTTTAAAGGTTATTCCTGTATGAACACTCCTGAAGTGACTGAAATTTTGTTCTACTGTCAGCTGGAGAACTCTAGAAATAAACGGTAGCTACAATTTAGTGAGCACCTACTATGTGCTATGTCTCTTATACAATGACAAATTTTGTTATTTAGCTTGTAAGTTTGGTTACTAAGACAGAGACCCTCACATTACAGTAGTCAAGTGATACTGAATTTTATTTCTCTCTTATTTAACTGACAAGGAGTAAGCTGTCTAAGGTGAGTGGGGCCTCTAAGATGTCAGAAACCCCAGTTCCTTCCAACTTGTTGCTCTGCCATCTTTGGGTGTTGCCATCATTCATGTTTTCCAAGATGCTGCATTGCTACCTTCCAGCCAGCTAGTAAGAGGAATGTAGGAAAGAAATTCCCCCTCTCCTTTAAAGACATGAACTTACAGATAGCATTGCTGCACATTTCCCATTGGCCAGAACTCGGTCAAAAACTATGCCCAGCTGCAAAGGAAGCTGGAAATTGTAGTCTTTAATCCAGATGTCATGGACCCAGTTAGAAATGAGAGGCTCTATTACTACAGAAGAAGAAGATAATGGATCCTGGGGTAACACTAACAATATGTGCCACATAAGGTGATCCTAATTGAGACTAGACCCCAAGATTCTTGAACCTGTAATAAGAACAGGGTAAAAATAAAATGCTTTGACAGAGGAACAGCCACGTCTAGACTGGGATGTTCATGTCCCATTTCCAACTTTACTTAATATGAAATAACCCAAAATATGGGAAGTAGGATTGTTCTGTGTAGCAGGGACAGATTACACCACTGTTAAGTGGGGATGGGGTTTCCTGGGAAAAGAAGGAATGTTCCCACAGTCAAATCTTCAAGAGTGGTCAATCCTGAAGCAGGAAATAAGGATTCTGAAAATAGGCCTTAAGTGAAAGGGATGGAAAATTATCTCCTCTCTCAAACTGGGAGTCAGTTTGGCCTGGACTCCACACTGTAGGGATGCCTAGAATACCTCTGATGAGGAGAGGAGGTAACTCAGGCCTAGTCATGGAGAGGCCAGACTGAAAGAGAGAAGAAAGCCAGGCAGTTAAGGGAAACTGAGGACACATCTGGACTTGTTCACTCATTATAAATAATTTCGTATTTTGCTTCTTTTCAACTAGTTCCAAACTGTCAGTAAAAGCTTGTTAATAGCTACATGTTGGTCTCTGTTCTAATGTGGAAAATAAAGGTAAAGTGCCTGCCCCGCACTTAGGATGAAGTTGACCTCCCATTCTGGCCATTCTTCAGTTCCTCAAATATGCCACATTTCTTCCTGCCTTTGGGCCTTTGCACACACCTTCTCTCTGCCTGGAATGCCTGCCTCCAGCACCTTTGTCTGTACATTCCTGCTCACCCTGAGCTATAATCTAGGATGTCACTTCAATAAAACTCTTCCAGGCTCTCCTAACCCTCACCTACCCCTCCCCTCAAGACTTAGTAGCTTCTCCCTGATACTTTCTATTTATCATAGTTTTATTTGTAATAGCATATTTATTCATGGCATTGTCTTATCAGTGTCCCTCTTCTTTACTAGATTATAAATACCACAGGGGTCAGGAACCATGTCTAGTTTTTCTCACTCCTGAATGTCCAGCACCTAAGATATTACCTGGCACATGGTAAGTGCTCAATTAATATGTTAAATGAATGAATGAGACAGTGCCCCTCTCCTAGGGGAAGAGTAACATGGGGGTTAGCAGAGAACAACAGCTCAGGCCACCAGAGTGTTGACTGTCATGGGGCTTTGACAAGGAGGCAGCACCATGGTGGCATGAGGGAGAGACTGGGATAGAAACATTGCTGATTCAGAAGGGCCCCTAAGAGCCTCTCAGAAATACTGAGAAGACACATGGGGGCATAAGGGACTTAAGCTGGTGGCTCTCACGTTCTCATCATTTGGATTTCACACATGGAAATAATGCCATCCAATTCTCTATCCATATTATGGGGGGATTTTATTTTTATCTCCAATGAACAGATGTGAAAACTGAGATTCAGAAATGTTTGAAAACATTTGTTTAGAAATGTTTGGAAACCCAAGGTCACACAGTGAGTAAATGGAGTCTGGGTTCAAACTCAGGTCTGCCCATCTCCAAAGACTACCATCATTCCCTGTGCTCTGTGTGCCACCTAACAGGGGGAAAAAAGGAAATAGAAAAAACCGCACAAAAGTTAATTCAAAGAAATGATTCTAAGGATAAATTTTTCCAGCTGATGGCTTCTCCATGACAACTTTTCTTCTGCATGAATGTCTTCTTGGCTGACTGCTCCCAGGCCACTCTCTGAGAGCCTCCACCCTTAAACTTAACATTGATTACTTTTCATGAAGTTTGGTTTCCATTATGTCCTTTGCCTTCTGCAATTGGACTCTCAGGTTTCCAAATCTGAAGGCTGTTATTGGGGCTCCCCTGAACTGCCTCTCTCCCAGCCTAAGTGTGATTTTTTCTATCTCTCTTTACTCACATAACAAGTGTGATTTCAGGTTCTGCCTTTTGGAACACATGGCACTTCATCCATGCCCTTCAAGGGCTAGCATCCCAAAAGGAACATGTTAAAATGAACCCAGCTTTTCCAAAGGGTAGTTTGTATCTCCAAAGCTTCTAAAATCCGCATCTGTTTTATCCAGTATTTCCACATCAGGGGGTTTATCATAAGAACAAAACAGACAGATGTGCAAAGATGTCAGATTATGGATATTTTATCAGCAGAAAGTTTGCAAGAGTAAAAATATGGAAACAACCAAATATCCAATAACAGGGGATTGGTAAAATAAATGGAGGTACAATGATATGCAATGCACCCATCAGAAGTGACAATGTTGATTTTTATTGATGAACAATATTCACAGTGAGAAAAAAGTAGGTTCAGAAGCCAGTTGTAGAATATGATTTCATTTAAGATACAGATTTATTTGCTCATACAACAAAATGTATTGAGTGGTTGCTATTTATCAGGCGCTATGCTAGGAGCTGGGGACATAGCAGTGAACAAAATCAAGGCTGCCTATCAGGAGATCATGAATCTACTGACCATTCTCTGCTGGTGATCTCTGAGGTCAGTGGCTCAAACTCTCTGAACGTCAGTCTCCTCACCAATCAAAAAAGGATAATAATGGTTACCTATAGCAATGTGGGAAGGTCAAATAGGTATGAATGAATATAAGGGCTCAATAAATGTAAGGTATATACTATCTACCATGCCAAAATCTACTGCTTCCTACTATTCCCAATCTACCAGGGATTCCTGTGATTTTCAGTAAAGACCCTGAGGCTACATCTTAAACTCTAGCCTCAAAACAATCATCAGATATCTAAACAACCCAGGGTAAATCATTGCATTCAGTCTCTTCAGTCAGTCAGTCATTCAACAAACCCTTACTGAGCACTTAATATGTATCTTAGCATAGCCTATAGGATTATCCACCCTCTAGCCCCCTCTGCCCTCTGCTCCTACCATTGGCCTCCCAACACTGACCTTCTTAAAGTTTCTCAAATATGTCAAGTTTGCTCCTATTTCAAGAACTTTGCTCTTGCTGTTTTTCTCTGCCTGGAATGTTCTTCCTTCTGTATGTCATGACTGGACCTTTCTATCTTTCCAGTCTCAGCTTAAATATCTCCTCTCAGAAAAGTCCTTAGCATCCTAGAGGATCCTAGACCTCCTGCTCATGACTCTACTTTATCGTCTTCATAGTGTTCACCACTATCTGATATGATAAAATGAATTTTCTTGTTTATTATCTGTCTTCCCCACTACAAGAGAAGCTCTAGGAGAGCAGACACCTAGTTTGTCTAGTTCACTGCTGTACCCCAGATCATAAAATGGTACCTGTCACATATAAATGTTTAATAAAATTTGTCAGATGAATGAATGAATGAATGAATGAATGAATGAATGAATGAAAGGACATTCCTTGCCCCAGGCTAAGGCAAAGGATATAACTAACAGTGCACAATGCTCATATAATCTTTTATAATAATCAGCTTGCAAAGCCTGATTTCTCAGTCCTCCAAAAGGCAATTATTCTTGTCCCTGTCTTACCTGAGGATTCTTTATAGTTACGAAACCAGCATTCATTTAAATATGCACAACCCCCTATCAGAGCCTTTCTCCAGGACTCTCCTCTTGCCAGAGTGCTGAGTAATTATCCTTTAGAATCTACAATGGCTCCAAATTTTGATTACATGCTTTCTTGGCTTTCAAAATTCCAGGCCAAACTATTAGGCTGTGCTCTGCTATGGCATTACCCAGTGCAGTGATTGACTGAGACAGACTTTGTCCCCCTCTTACTTTACAGCTATTTCCTTGAGTATTTTGATCCGGGTGAGAAGTATGACATTATTGATTTGCTCCGCTTCACTCACCAACTGCCTCATCTGCAAGAGCAGGAATCTTTATGGCTTCAATAATTTCCCGGAGTGCAAAGAACCCTTTTATATTTTTGCTTGGCGCTTTGCAATTCTGTAAATTTTTTATGGACTCCGAGGTTAAGTTTCATCCTTCGCTCTCAGGCTCATTGGGATGTCTGCTTATGCTCTAAGAAAGAACCTGACCCTTTTGTACCCAATTATGTCCCACCGCATCCTTATCTTTAGAGAGGGACAGAGAAGAGAAGAAAGAAAAAATAAAAATAGAATTTTAGAGTTAAATCCAATGGGTTTTTTTTTAAAGATTTTATTTTTTTAAGTACTCTCTATACCCAAGTGGAACTCGAACTTACAACCCTGAGATCAAGAGTCACATGCTCTACCAACTGAGCCAGTCAAGCACTCCAACCCTATGCTGTTTTTTAACTGAAAAGAAAAAAAAAAAAAAGCAGCTCAGAGAGGTTTAGTGACTTGCCTAAAATAACACAGCCAAGAAGTGGGAAATGCTCTTCTGCTTCTGGTGTGGTCATTGATCACCAATATTTTGGTTCTCTTCCTCCTGAGCACATAGGAGAGGAGTCCTCTTCTCTGCCCCATAAGGACATAATGAAATGTGAGTGGAAGTGAGCTGTGCCACTTCCAGGTGGATGCCTGATAAATAACTCATCATGTGTTTCCCAACTCCAGATGGTAGAGGCTCTATCTATCTGCATCCCAAAATGACTCAGTGGTCTAATAACTCATGCTATATAAGCAAATAGTAAACCCTTTTCATTTTAAGCACAAGACATGGGGCATTTTGTTACTACACATAACCTAGCTCATTCTAACTGATACAGCCTCCAATTTCAGAGCCTCCCAGATAAGGTCATTTGGAAATCTTTAGGAAATAATTTTGGCTGAATTATCTTGAAGATTTGGACAAGAAGAGGACATAGAAAATTAGTTGTTTTAACATCATAGATTCCCCTTTTTTATTTGTTCGGCTCAAGAGGTGGCAAAGCTATGAAACAAGGAAAAGTCAAATTCATAGGAAAATATTCAAATCCCTTCATAACTTGACCCTATGCCTACTTTCCAGTCTCAAATTTCCAAATATCCCCTCTAGATAACTATCTACCTATTCATTCAAATATCTACTGGGTTTTTGCTATATTCAAAACATGTTACAGACTTTGTGTATCAAAGCATTACACATACTTCTCATTCTTTGACTGTACTTGCCACCAATCCCCAGCCTTTCTTTTCAACACAGTGAACTTTATTCATGCTTCAAGATCCACGTCAAAATCCTTTCTACTAGGAAGACTTGTCTGATACCACTTTTTCCAAAGCACATTGAGCCTACTCTTTCTCTGTGTTTATGACATTTTGTGTTTGTTTTACCTAGTGGGCATGTGATACTATAATCAGTTCACATATTTATCTCCATCACTGGACTGTAAACTCTTTGAGGGCAGGGATCATGCCTCAGTCACTGCTGAAGCTCATTGCCTGGTTCACTGCCTACGCTCAATAAATATTTGGTGAACGAATGAACAATGTGATTCAATCTCACTATTCTTTCTGATTCAGCCCCAAACATTCCAGCATCTTAGCTTTCTATAGGGGAAAATGGCACCCAGAGTCCCAGAAACTGGGCTGAAATGGAAATTTGGGTGGGTGCTGAATTTATTTATTTTTTTTAAGATTTTGTTTATTTATTTGAGAGAGAGCACGAGTGGGGGATGGGTGGAAAAGGAAAGGGAGAAGTAGGCTTCCCACTGTGCAGGGAGCCCCATACGGGGGCTCACCTGAGGACCCTGGGATCATGACCTGAACCCGAGGCAGATGCTTAACTGACTGAGCCACTCAGGTGCCCCATGGGTACTTAATTTATAAACATACCTGGGTGGGTTGGTGGGAATGGGGAGCTGTTTAGCTTCTTTGTGCCTACTGCCCTGGGAGAAGCAGAGACTCCATGGATGTGTTAATATGTCTCTGTGATAGACAGCTACCAAGACTGGCTTGCATAGGAAAGCAAATGTCACTTGATGAGCAGGAATCACCCTCTTGGAGGCCCCAGAACATCATTATGCCAGTGGGGATGTACTCCTTCTCTGCTTGCATTCCAAACACAATAAATCATGTGCTACCCTCACGAGCCCAGTGCTTGGGTCTCAATGGTGGAGGATAGTAAGACTCAAGGTACAGAGCAAGGCCTGCCATTTCTGCAACAACATCAACACCACTGATCTGTGGAAGTAACCCCAAGTCAGCTGAACCTTAAGAGGGCCACTTCCCCCGCCTTGGTTACCCTCCTCCCCATGCTTGTGTCTGCACAGAGCCTGGGCTTTCTGTGTTGGTTTCCTCAACCACATTTGACATAATCCACATTTTCCACTTTAAATATTAATAGCCAACTTGGAGGAAAATATTCTCTTCAACAGGCCTTCTAATTTCATTTAACAGTGAAGGTCAGAGCAATGAATGCTCTGCAAAGGAATTTCTCTCCTGATTTTTAGCCCATGGCAACAAGAATCGAGGGCAGGAAACCCAGAATCCTTTTACCCAGTTTCATCCTCCATGCTCTCCACTATCCATCACCTGAATGCCCCGGTTCAGGGGAAAAACAGCTAGCTGAGAGATTACTTTTTAATAGATTTATAGTATTTTTCTGATCATGAAAATGCACATCCCTTGCAATAAGTTCAGGATACATATAAAAATATGTAGAAGAAAATAAGGTCACCTTCACTCCACCACCCAGAAATAATTATTATTAACAATTTTGTGTCTAATCTTAGATCTTTCTTCCCAAAAAGGGATTATATTGTTTCTTACTAAAATAGATTGTATTATGCATAGTTTTTGCAATATCCTTTTTTTCTAATATAATTATAGTGTGGAGATCTTTCTTGTGTGGGAGTGTATGTGTTTGCCTAACACATCATAATTTTTAACACTGCATAATATCTCTGGACACTTAGGCTGTTTCCACTTGTTCATTATTACTTAAAACATAATTTAAAGATGATGTGAATATCCTTCTACAGACAATGAGTGTTCTTCCTTTACTATTTCTTTCATATAAATTTCCTGATATGGAACTGCTATCCCAAAAGATATAGGTCTTTTAAAAATCTTTTTTCAGAAAAATTCCAGAATATTTTCATGTATCTATTCTTCCAGATGAATTTTAGTATTTTGTCACGTAATAAAGAAAATTCTGTTAATATTTTAATTAATATTGCATAATATTTATATAATTTGGGATAAATTGGCATGTATCCAATACCGAAAACATAGATTTCATTTATTTACCTCTTATAGCCTTCAGTAAGGATTTGTAATGTCATACAACACAGTATTTATGCATTTCTTAACAAGTTTATATCTAGAGATATGTTACATTTTTACTGTGATTGAAAGACCCTTCCCCTAGAAGGTAGATAGGATAACTAACCGCTTTTTTGCTTTTCTGTAAACCGCTGGCTTTTAGGTATAAATTAGGTTATTAATCGGGTTATTAGTCGCATATTAATTGCTCTTTTGCTTTACTGTCACTGCTTGGCTTATAGAAATAATAGAGACGCCATGATGGCTTTCCTACCTTCCCCCTTCTTGTTCCCCTCTCTTGCGCGAGCGGGCCCTCAGAACCAATCAGCTTGTTCCCCCTTCCCGCCTCTCACTTCGCGCGCGCGGGTACTCAAAACCAATCAGCAAACTCCAAGTATGCCTTTTTCAAAGTTCAAATTGTCAACCAATCAGTTGCGCCCCACCCAAAACTTGTTTGTGCCTTCCTATATAAGACCCTGTTTCTCTCCGGTCGGTGTGCTCGGTTAGCTGGAGCTGCCGACCACCCGCCGGTACCTGCGTGGAAATAAACCTCTTGCTGTTTGCATCCAGTGGCAGTGTTAAATTCTTGGGTAAGGGGATCCGCAGGTCTTTCATGATCAGTATTTTATTTTACTCTAATTTTATTTTAATATTGATTTTTACTGATCTGTAAGAAAGCTATTGCGGATTTTTGTGTGTATTTTGTACCTGCAATTGTTTTTGAAGATGATTATTTTATGGCTAAAGCCATCTCGTACTTCATGGCTTTGGTTGTATTACCAATAGGCATAAATCATGCAAATTCATTTGGAAACCTCAGGAATATAAGAGTGGTTGTGTCATTTGGAAAGTTCACGAAGGATAGTTATATTAATCACGTTCTTTATTTTCTGTATTTTATGATGCTTTGATATCTTGAGGCCTTGCTAACCTGGGAAAGACTGCCCACCCCCCCACCCCCCACCAGGCTAGCTAATTCCTACAGATAGCAAACTACTACCCTACAGGCAAGCACAGCTTTCATATGCAAACCAACCAATCCAAAACCCATGCCCCCACCAACCACCTTCTTTACTGAGTTCTTAAACTCCCAGGGATTCCTTGTCCTAATCTCCCCCTGGCCTGGTATGAGACAACTCAGGACAATCCCAACACCCCAGAGTCCAGTGAATTTATTCAAACTAGCCAATCCTAAATCTGTTTACCATGCCTCACCTGTTTCTTCCCACGGAAACCACAATAAAGGCTCATGCCCATGCTTTCCTCCGACTCCTCTGCCACCTGACCAAGCCTGGTGCTTCCCCACGTGGCCCTGCATGGTTTGGTACACCTCCTCCTCTTGGCAACTGAGTGACAAACTATCCTTTCAATGGCAGTTGTCTCCTGATCTCTTGGCCTCACCATAGTTGAATCATAAAACCTACATTTTAAAACCATAGTTTTAATAAACGGTCAGAGAGTCTGATATAGGAGCAAGAGACTGGGCTTTAAAGTCAAACCATGAAGGGGTTGAATTAAACTGCTTGGCTTATTGCTGTGTGACCTTAGACAAGTATCTCACTCCTTTGATACTCCATTTCTCTCTGCAGGGTGGAGGTTCTGAGAAACAGAATGACTCACTGAAATTCACCTCGGCAGTGGGTGGCTGAACTGGCATTCAAACCCACGTGAGTCTGAACCCAGGCCTGTGCCCTTGTCACTAAATCACATTGTACTTGATCTCAATGTGATATGCAAGAGTGTGCAGGCCACCACCACAATTCTGAGTCCCTGATACCATCATCCAGGTCTGAGGCCAGAGTCTAAGATACAGAAGAGAAGGAGAAAAGACAGGGGCTTCCTTCCACAAGCTGAAGGCCACCATTCCTATTAGGTGACGGTCCTGGGAAGTTGGACTCTTTTTTTTTTTTTAAAGATTTTATTTATTTATTTGACACAGAGAGAGAGATTACAAGTAGGCAGAGAGGCAGGCAGAGAGAGAGAGGAGGAAGCAGGCTCCCTGCTGAGCAGAGAACCTGATGCGGGCCTCAATCCCAGGACGCTGAGATCATGACCTGAGCCGAAAGCAGAGGCTTTAACCCACTGAGCCACCCAGGCGCCCGGAAGTTGGACTCCTATTGAGTGGGGCTACTCTGAGGCCAAGACATGCTTTACATACTCAGTGCATCACAGGACGCTATAGCAGTCGTCCTGAAGAAGCAGGAGACAACAGCAAGAGTGTTACCTGTATTAAAATACCCACTCTGTGATTCATGAGCAACTCCAAGGACCCACAGCTCCCTTCAGCTCTTGTGAGATCTGCACAACAGGAAGAACCATGCAGGCCCTTCTCTTTTATATGCATTTGACACTTACTGAGAGCCTACTTACTGCCAAGAATTCATAGTCACAAATTCATGTAAACCTCACAACAATCCTGTGAGGAAGTAAAAAAGTTATTATCTCCGATTACAGATTAGGAAACTAGGACTGTGAGAATAAAGAGTCTAACTCAAGGTCATATACCTAAGAAGTGGCAGTCAGATTTTGAACCTCAGCTTACCTGTTTTTTTTTTTTTTAAGATTTTATTTATTCATTTAACATACAGAGAGAGATTACAAGTAGGCAGAGAGGCAGGCAGAGAGAGAGGAGGAACCAGGCTCCCTGCTGAGCAGAGAGCGGGACGTGGGCCTCCATCCCAGGACCCCGGGATCATGACCTGAGCCGAAGGCAGCGGCCCCAACCCACTGAGCCACCCAGGCGCCCAGCTTACCTGTTTTTAAACACTTTGCTCTACTGTCTCCTTTGTGGTATTCTTGGTGCCCATTCACATTATGACATTGTTACTGTTCCGACTGGCTATTTGCTGGTGATTGTATTTGTCTAATAACAAGTCACTAATGAGCATCTGTAACAGCACAGGTGGCATGATCAGTAGTATTGCAGAAACTTCATGTTGCCCGTGTTTTATATTTTAACTGTCAGTTGCTCTCCTGCTTGTTCAAGATTATTGCTGGTGTGTCCCATGATGCATTGGTTACACAAAGCATGTCTTGGCCTCAGGACAGGCCCATCCCAATACATAAGAGCTAACGTAGCTTTTAAGGAGACCTCGAACAATGCCCAACAAAATGGGTTGTGCAGATGAAGTGCTCCTACACCCACATATCCCCTATAAAATAACAGAGGGGACACACATTGGATGTTGGCCAATGGGGGGAGAAATATACTTGTGCAGAAACATGTTGGCATACAATCCATAATTGGGTGTTTCTCAATGGTATTTAGGCAGTGGGTGTTCATTGGGACTGAGCTGGGCCCTTCACTAGAGGAGCTAGCTCAGTGCTGCCCCCCATCTGCGCACTAATACCCATTGTCTCTAGGAGCCTCTGAAGTCAAAAGAGCTGTTAAGGGTCCAGATATTTCCAAATGCCAGGCCCAGGGGGTTCCAAGTCCCAGGCTCAGAGTTGGCTGCCCCTATATGTCTGGAGGACGTCCTCCCTGGGAGGCTGCAGGAGCAGCATGGTATGAGCAGGAACAGAAAATCCCTCATCCAAAATGTTATGCATTAATATGAGAACAACATCTGGCCCAGAAGCCAAGGACCCCAAAGCCTTAGGTTTATGTGTGACCTCAGGGAACCCAAGGCTGCCTAGGGAGGGGTGGGCCTTACTCATCACAGACACTGCCACAGAATCACATCTGAAAGGACATTGGTCTCTGCTAAGGACACCAGGTCGCAGAGCCCACAGAGCATATGGTGAAGCAGATTAAGAGGGCAAGAGAGATTTCCTGTGCCAAGGCACTGGTCTCATTTACATGGATTACCACCTATGGCTGAAGTCACTTCCTCTCAGTCAAAGTCTGAGGAGCATAGAGACCAAAGCAGGGACCAGGGCAAGACGTCAGGAGAAGGGGGAGTCATGTCTTGTGACTTCTCTGGTTTGGAGCTTTCTGATGAGCAAAAATCCATTTGTTCTGACAGTGCCAGAGAGAAAGGGATGTCTGCGTGTGGGTGTGGTATTTGGTAGCCATCAGTTAGATGTGCTTTGGACTTGACCATAGGGATTTTCTGGCAAAGCCTCAAAAGCACTGGTTTCTTCATTGCCAGATAATGGTACCCAGCAGGCATCTCTGCACCTCATCCCAGACCCTGACCTCATCCATGAGTTCCCCACCTTTCCAACCTCACCATGCTAAGGAGTTTTGGTGCACTGTCTCACTTGATACTTAAAACTATGTGTAAGGGGCAGCCTAGAGGAATAAACACAGCATAGTGGTTAAGGGTATAGACTCTGAGCCAGATCACTCTGCCATCTTGTTCTTGTGTAATCCATAAAATGGGGATGCAGTGGGCTGAATGGTCACTTCCAAAGATGTCAGGTCCTCACCCTTGGGACTTTAATTATGGCCTCATATGGTAGAGCTTTTGCAGAAGTAATTAAATCAAGAATCTTGAGATGAGGAAATACCCTGGATTATCTGGGTGGGCCCTAAAGGCCATCACAGGTATCCTAATATATAAGAGAGAGGCGGAGATATTTGACACAAAGAAGAGAAAGCAATGTGACCACAGAAGCAGAAACTGGAGTGACAGTGCCACAAGCCACGGGATGTCAGCAGCCAGCAAGATTGGAAGGAAAAAGGAAGCAATTCCCACCTGCCTCTGGCAGGAGCACAGCCCTACTGACACCTTGATTTTAGACTCTGGTCTCCAGAACCACAAGAGAAAACGTTTCTGTTGTTTTAAGCCACCAAGTGTGTGGTGATTTGTCAAAGCAGCCTCAGAAATTAATACATGGGGATTATGCTTTCTATCTCTTAGGATATTGTAAGAATTAAATGATTTAATATGTCTACAGTATTTGCAATAGTGCCTGGCATGTGGTAAATGTTAAAAAAAGCATTTACCAAGTAGGTATCAGAACTGTAATTATATTTTAAGTTTTCTATTTGAAAAATTCATACCCTCTTCACCCATTTCTCCCATCTCCATCCCTCTGCCTCTGCCAAACACCAATCTTCTCTGTATCTATGTTCGCCACAGCTTTATTTGCAATAGCCAAAATATGGAAACAACCTAACTGTCCATTGATGGATGAATGGATAAAGAAGGTATATACACATATATAATGGAATATTATTTAGCCATAAAGAAGAATGAAATCTTGCCATCTGCCATAATGTGGATGAAACTTGAGGGCATTATGCTAAGTGAAATAAGTCAGAAAAAGACCGATACTATATAATATCTGTTATATGTGTAATCTTTTAAAAAAAATCAGCACCAGCATTTGTAAATGGAAGGAGAAGCTGAGTCTTAGGGAGGCCAATGGGACACAAATGCCTGGGTGCTAAACCACAACACCACCACACTGTTTCTCTTGACTGAGCTCAAGTGGTAGGGCCTTAAACCCCACTAGGAGCCTGGGAAGGAGATTCCAAAAGCCAAGAGTCAAACTAAAATCATATGGTGAGACGCAACTCAAAGCCAGGTTGGAAGTTTGGGGCATGTAGCACAGCTCCAACCTCCCGCTCCTGTGTCATTGGTCCACCCATGTGAGCCAGACCAATGGCAAGGACTCTTCTCTCCTTTAGATTGCCCACATTCTGCCATTCGCTCTGGTTACATCTGAGGCATGCCCCACTGAGCCTCATCATAATAATACGAGTAACAATTACCATCATCTATTTTTATTTACAATGTACCAGGCTTTGAACTAGGTGCCTTAGACATTTTACTATACTTAAACCTTAATTATTATACCCATCTCACAGGTAAGAAATAGGAGGTTCAGATGAATGCCCAAGGTTAAATGGAATTCAAATCCAGGTCCATCTGTCCCATATCCTTAGTTCTAGCAATCTTCCTAACCATGATAACAGCTTAATACGTGGCAGGCACTTTGCCAGGGCTTCCCTACACACTTTCCCTCAGTCCTGTTAGGATTCCTGTTTCACAGATGGAAAAGCCGATGTGCTAGCAGGACAAGCTGCCCAAGGTCACCCAGAGAGCAAGCAGCTGAGCCAGGACCTGAACTCTAATCTCTTGACTCTAGAGCCCAGCTCAGCCTCTGGCTGCCTCCTTGGTCTTCCGTATGGCTCAGACTCACATGCAACTAGGAATTACAGAGGACATTAAATTCCCTCTCTGCCTACCTTGTTCCATTAAACTAGAGAGGAGGCCAGCTATTGGGAAGCCATACACCTGGGTGTGCACAGAGTATTTCTAACTTATGTTGACATTAACTAAGTACTCAAAATGCACAGGGTTACGCTATCTGCTGGTAAACCAGGGGAGGCTTGACAGCAACCAGCAATGATGGGTTCTCCCAGTGCTGGGTAGTGCAGTCTGACAAGGCTTTCCTTTTGTTGCAATCACAGAGGCAGTTAGTGGTGACTGTCTCCATAGGAAACAGTCACCACAGCCCTTCCAACACCCCTAAGGCCAAATGCTGTGGGGAGTCCCCCAGCCCCGTGGGAGATCCCCTCCCTAGCCTTGAGACATGTGGTTTCTCTTCCCTGCAGCCCTGAACTTCTGCTTCTGATGGAAGCTTCTCTTAATCTCTCCCACACTTCTGTCTTCCAAAACTAAGACTCCAACACTTTAAAGGCATGTATTAGGTCTCTACTCTCTTTTTTTTACAGCAGGAAGAGGCTTATAGAAGTAGCCAGGAGAGGAGAGCTGATAAGAGTTTGGGGAGTTACCTGCAGGGTTGCTGAGCACTCACTATGTACTAAATACATAGCTGTATAGCTTAAAGCATTCAGCATACATTTTCTCCTTTCCTCACAAAACCCCTGTGAAGTAGGTCTTATTCCTATTTTACAGCTTCCGGTCCTTTCAATGATGCTGAAGAAGATGATGATGGTAGTAATAATGCCATTTGGCTCTGGTCCCTGACTCTAAGGCAGAACTCCTCATGCTTTAACTCATACATCCTCCCAACAATTTCATAAGTTATTATAATTATGATGATTACTATGAGGTATTATTATTCCCATTATACAGATGAAGAAACTGAGGCATATGGGATTAAATAGTGTCACACAGCTTGTAACTGGAAAACTCTAGAGTCAAACCCAGGGGATTTACTGCAGAAACTAATTAGTGCATGTTGGCTGGCTGCCTGTTTTTTGTAAATAATGTTTATTGGAACATGGGCCCATTTGTTTACTTCTTGTCCACTGCTACTTTCCTCTTACAACTGCAGAGTTGAATAGCTGGAACAGAGACCATATGGCCTGCAAAACTTAAAATATTTACTATCTGGAGTTTTACAGAAAAAGTCTGCCAAGCCCTGGTCTAGCACCTGAAGGAGGTGGCATGTGGCACGCTCTGAGAAAGCCAAATGCCACTTCCTTCAGCATGTCTTCCTAAGCCCTAAGGTGGAGTGGTGGAAAACACCGAGGCTTCAACATCAGATACTGAAATCCCACACTGATATATCATCTCTCTGAAGCACCTTGAGTTTCTAATCTGTGAATTTAAGGATAATTTAAATTCATTCCTGGGAGGCTGTGTGTGGAGAGCATTGTAAAAGATGCCATATGTAAAGTGCCAAGCAAATAGTAGATATGCAACAGGTGCTCAGAAGTCTGCAATGGCACATGTGAAGTGGGAGACTCCCTTCACCTCCCCTGCATCCCAACAGAAGAGAAGTATCAGCTCCCTCCTCCACCATCCATGGAGAAATAACACCTGTTATCCCAATGAAGTGCAAAACACTTCCCATCTATTTCACATTTACAGGCCATCAATATGCTGCTTCGGTTTGGCAGATGCAAAGAGAATCGCCTATCTCTAGCACAGCCAGCTGCCTCCCTGGTGGGCAAGGAGGAGAGGAAAGAGGGACGAAGGGAGGGACAGGAGGGAGAAGGAAAAGAGGAAGAGGAGGGGGAAGTAGAGGAGGAGAAAAAGTGAGAAAACGGTAGTGGAGCCAAGGCCCAGTATCTCCCCAGACAATGGGAGGCTTCTACTACTTCTCTGGCCCTCCTCAGTGTCTAAGTGGCCCCCACCTCCAAGTTGGACAAAGAGTCTTTCAGAACCTGGAAGTGGAATTCTCAGAATCCCAGGAGCTGCTTGCTTCTACAGAATGTTTTAATAATGGAAGCTTTGTATAGGACAAAAAAACCTAGAATTTCCCTGCAGGAATCAACACCCACCCATCTCATCTCTGGAACTGCCGGAGTGAGAGACAACTAGGGGTGCTTTGTCAGACTGGCTTCCCTGAATAGCTTCCAGCCATCACCAATAGTAAGAGCCAAGAACCGCTGAGGACCTACAATTTAACACTCACAATAACCCAGTGAAGAAAATGCTAGAATCTCCATTTTACAAGTGAGCATACTGAGGCATAGAAAGGAAGATCCAAGACCATGAGAGAATAAACTTGTGTTAAGTCACCTAGTTTGTGGCAATATGTTATAGCAGTCACAGGAAACTAATACAAGAGCATTGCACGTGGTTTGGCACATGGTAGTCAAAGAGGTCATTAGATCTCACCACACTCAACTAACGCAACGCAGATCAATCAGTAATGCCTGGTCTCCTTGAGAAAGATGAGAGTAATTGATTAGTGATGCCTGCCATAGATAAAGAAGCCAGTGTGAATGTGAATACTAGGTATTTGTATTTCCTATAACAACGTTCAATAACAAGCTTTGAAAGTAATCAACAAATGAGTCTTCCACAAAGGGGGTTCTCCTGAGATAGAGTATCTGAGATTCCCTAAATGGCCAGAAGTCTCTAAACCAGCTCGGTCTCCAAGCATTCCAAGATCCTGGGAAGCTCCCACAGAGATTAGTAGCTCAGTGTCCTCCCTCTCCATAGCTTCTTGTGGGGAAGGGGAAAGAGACCAGCATATTTCTCAAATCCATGTCTTTCTTTCCTCACTGTCCCTATAGTCACCATCTTAGCCCCTTTCCTCATCACCTCAAACTCACATTATGGCATCAGCTCTGCCCAGGTCTCCTTCTCCCCGCTGTCCCTGCCACCTCCTCCCCTGCAAGGCTGAAGCTCATCTCTGAAATACCACTTCCCTGCTCTTACTCTGCTCAAGCCTGCTGCTTGCCTTCAGTACAAAATCTAAACTTTTCTGCTTGACAATAAATACCGTCTTTTTTCCCTTTTCCCCAGTTCATCTCCACTTCAGACAAGTTGAACTGACAAAATAAATGTCTCGGGTAGAAGAATCCAGATCTTTAGCCAAGGAAAGCCCAAGGGTGTCCAGTAGTTTTTCTTGGTGTGTTTGGGAAAATGCCAATTATGATGTTCTCAGCTGCAAGTAGCTGAATTCAGGACTCCAACTGGCTTCAATGGTTGGGAAATGTCTCATCTCGCTTACAGGTTAACATGAAGACAGCAGGCTTTGGGAGTAATTGATTCAGCCGCTCAGCAGTTAGCAAGGACCCAGATACTTTTCAGGTCTCCCCTCAGTTATTGTAGGGGCTAGGGTCCTCAGGTTGTTGCTACTTTATTTTCAAATGATAAACATCTGAAACAAGAAGAGAGGCCACTTCCTTCCATTTCAATCCTTTAGGAGCCCTAAGCTTTTTGGAGAAGTCCTTAGCAAATTTACTGTCATTTCCTATTGGCTGCTTTGGGGTCATATGTTCACTCTGAACCACTTTCTGATTGGGGATTGGAATTACCCTTGGGCCAATCAGATTCACTCCTTGTGTGGGGGCTGGGTTCAGCTTCCCCTGAAGCTCATTCCTGGGTCAAGAAGGGGAAGCTAANTCCTTTAGGAGCCCTAAGCTTTTTGGAGAAGTCCTTAGCAAATTTACTGTCATTTCCTATTGGCTGCTTTGGGGTCATATGTTCACTCTGAACCACTTTCTGATTGGGGATTGGAATTACCCTTGGGCCAATCAGATTCACTCCTTGTGTGGGGGCTGGGTTCAGCTTCCCCTGAAGCTCATTCCTGGGTCAAGAAGGGGAAGCTAATCAAAAGCAGGGGACTGTTTCAAAGAGGTAAATGAATGCTGGTGTGGGGGGGAGGGGGGGGGAGGTGGCAGCCAATGGCACCATTACAAGAGTTAAAGACATGGCCTTGAATTTGACATCTTTGAGAAATTCTCAGAGTCTTACAGGGTAAGGTGCCCCATCTCAGCCACCACCACCCTAATTCAAGGCACCATCATTTCTTGACTACAATAGCTTCATCTATTTCCCCTACATCCTCTCTTGACCCTTCCCCACCCCAGTCCATTCTCTACTGACATCTGGAGTCACTTTTTAAAAATGTACATCTGATCTTGCCTTTTAAAAGCCCTCTATGGCTTCCCCTTGCTCTTAAGGGAAAACAAACATAAACAAAAAAATCTCTTAACTTTGACTTAAATTGCCCTGTAGGATCTGACTGCTGCCATCACCTTGGGTCACTTTCTTCCCTCCATAGTTGCCATAACCTTAAGCTTTGAATTTTGCTCTCTCAACTTTTATGAACCTGAAAGGAGCTCCTTCCCTTCCTGGGGACTTTACATAGGCTATTTCTTTTCCCAGTTTTCTGTCTTTGCTTGACAGACTCTCACTGAATGTCATGTTTTCTGTCCAGAGTTTTTCAGCTACTAGCATATCCCTTCCTACATTGTACTGAGCATAGTTATAATTATAAAGCTTTTTGTGTAATCAATTAATTGATACCCATATCTCCTTGCTAAAATTTATCCATCATAAAGGCAGGGACAAGATTTATTTTCTCTTTTAGTGTATCCCTCAGAACCTGGTATGCAGTAGATGCTCAATGGGACTTTTTTTATAGGACTTTTAGGGTGGCAAGCAACAGAAACCCACTGTATTATTTAGAATATAATTTCGGCTGTTGTCCCAGAGACTGAGTACTAAAGACTCAATAAATTAAGGATATCTTTTTCTGACAAGTATTAACCTTGGTATAAGTATTCCTGGGCTGACATAGCAGCTCCATGATGTTAGAGATCCAGGCTCTTTTTTTTATCTTCATGCTCTACCATTCCTTGGGTGCTGCCCTCATCATTATGATGCATGGGAGCTTATGGCCACATCGACATTCCTGTCAGCAGGAAGGGGAAAAATAAAACGGGCAGGAGAAAATCCACCCTTTTTGTTCAAGGATACAACCCAGAAATCAGAGGTCTTAAACAAGAAAGGAAGAATGGATATTAGGAGAAAGTTATCACCACCTTGAAGAAGGTTAGGCCATTTATTGTTTCACATAATCCCTAAAACGTGGTTAACAGTCAAACCTCATGAAGGGCAGGGACAGTCTGGGACTGCCTGAGAACAAGGAGAACTAGGACAGACTCTCCCTCCATCTTCATCTCCGCTCTCTTTGCCTGTCATCTCTTTCGCATTGTGACAGGTCCTGAATTATACATCTTACAATGCCCAAAGTTGGAGAGTGACTGGCTCTCTTTATCAGTTCCTGGGGAAATCCAATGCTTACTTTGAATTAAGCAACTGTGGTGAGGGAAACAGAGTCCTATAAGAACATTCTACTAAAACTAAGTGGGTAAACACAGACACCTCCTACATGATATAAAGACAGAGTGAATGAGTAAGTGAATTTGCACATCCTTACCTGTCATCTTGTGGTTTTGGATAATATTTATGTGCCAACACCTCGAAGGCCAAAACCTCCATGGGACCCAAGTTCTTATCCCCAGAAGCTGGGATCACTCACTGAACGTCTGTTGAGACAGTCAAAGAATCAATATTTGACATTAATGTCAGACAGTGCCATAAAGATGATCAGTGGACTAAATATACAGTGAGCCTGAGAGTGGGAAAACGTAGCAACTTTGCAATGAAGAGGTAACAGTGGACTTGGAAAAGCCCCAAAGCTGTGGTTTGCTGAGTCTGCTTTTTGTGTTCAGCTGATGGGAGGTCCTCGGGGTACAATGAGGGCAGCACGTGCTAATTGAGGCCAAAAATCGTCTTCATTATCAGAGTGTTTCTGTTATCCTTTCCATCTAAATGAGACCCAGTGGGGTAAGTTTGGAACATGATTATCAGAGATTTTGCAAGGTGGCTCATTAACATAATTCCCCTCATTAGAAACCAAAGAAGCTCATGTTGAAAATTTTCCACTAAATATTATAGGGCCATAATTCCTGCATCATTAGGTGCCTAGCCCTGAATTCTAATTACAAACCTTCCCCTCCCTCTGAACAGTGATAAGGCTCAGCTCTTAAAGGGCTTTCTTTCATTCAGTAAATAGTTATTGAGCTCCTATGTGTTGAGTACTGGATGATGTGTTGAAGATAAAGATAAGAGATAGTCCCTGACCTCAAGAAGCTCACAGTCTAATAGGTGGGACAGGGAAATAGACACATAATTGCAATGCTAAGGACATAAGTGTGTATGAGCATGATAAAGAGTGTGGGGGTGGGGAAAATATGAGCAAGGTATTTGGAAAACTCTAGCAGCTTCTCAGCTTGGTGGAGAGAGTTCAGGTGAGGAAGAAGAGTCAGGGAAAACTTTCCAAACTGGTCAATCCATTAGGTATTTTGAGGATCACTGTATGAAAATTTGAAGAAAAGGTATTTCTGGCTGGGTAACAGTATGTACAAAGGCCTAGAGGCATGAGGGATAGCATCAGATCCAGGGACCTGCAAAGAACCACTTCTCTGCAAATTGAGAAGTCGAGACAACTGTGAAATGGTGGGTGGGAGTCAGATCACAACACATCTTGGAAATCATGATACAGAAGCATTTCAAGGCTAAGAGAAGAGGGAGAGTGAGAGGCGAGGGAGGACACTGATAAAAACAAAACAAAACAAAACAAAACAACAAAAACCACTTTACAAGTGATGCCTGGAGGATCATCCTCCTAGCAAAAGACCTTTTTTGCTACCCTAGACACTTTTACACCTTCCCTCCAATCTCCACCATCTTAACATGGCAGTAGTCTGAGGCACCAAGTTACAATTTGACCTGACAGTTGATTGGTTTAGAGGGAGATCACCTCATTCATGTTCAACCAATCAGGCTTCAAGAATGTTCTGAAGTTGGGTATAAAATGTTAAATGCATTTTAGGGGAATGAGCAAACCCTTACTTACCTTTTCTCAGCTTATCAGAAGATTATTCCAACCTCTCATTTACTAAGGCCCAAAAAAGGTGGGGAGATGGTGACTTTCCTAGGACCACACAACAAGACACCCAGGCACACCTTTCTCCCACTTGCTTGAGGAAAAAAGAGAATGGTTTTTCAAAGCATAAGCCACTCTCATGCCTCCTTCTTCAAAATTTTCTGCTAGCCTTTCCATTACTTCAGACCCACGCCTACCCTACTTATTTTTGTCTGACATGATACAGTATCTATCTTGTGAGAAATGGTGAACTGGAGTATAATAAATATATTGCTTAAGTGAAGAAAGTTGACAGGAATATAAATATGGGGCATGATATATAAAACCCCACACATCCCAACGGCCTCATTTATTAAAATCTTGCCTTGCTAAATTTACAAAGAGTACTCATTTCTCTATGGGTTCTCATAAAATACCACTTACACTATTGCTCATATATAAAATCCTCCCCAAATTCACTATTAGCTGACCTTTCTCTATGTAAACCTCAAGGACTGGCTAATGTCCACCAGGGACTCAGCATTTGGGTGGGTTCAGGGTAGGTTTTAGATTTAGATTAAAGTGAAGATATGAACCTCTGGTTAAGGTTAAAATGAGAATTAAAATGGAATTTCTCAAGGAATCCTGCTCTCTGGATCATTCCCATTACTAACCACCCATCTGATCTTGAGCCAGACTCCAAATTAACAAATTAATATTATTGGACACCTACTATGTTCTAATTATTGGCAAGACAGAAATTGATTATCCACAGCTTTTGCTTTTAAAGTATTCACAGGGGTGCCTGGGTGGCACAGTCAGGTAAGCATTTCACTCTTGATTTTGGCTCAGGTTGTGATCTCAGGGTCGTGAGACCAAGCTCCCAGCATGGAGCCTGCTTAAGAATTCTCTCTCTGTCCCTTCCTCCCCAACCACCACATGTCTCTCTCTCTCCCTCTCTCTTAAAAAAATAAAATAAAAATAAAGTATTCAGAACAGAATGAGGGAAATAAATATACAAACATATTATATGGACACAATCTGGCCCCTGTGGCTGCTCCACATTGGGATCCTTCATGATAGGTCCACATGCCTTTGCACCTTGGCAACCCTGCCCTTTCCCCCGGCTAATAGTCTCTGTGACTTTATCCTAAATTTGGGATAGACAGATGTAACTGGCCCAGCATGAGTCCAGTTATCTGCCCCTGGTGTAAATAGCACTTGCCATAGTGAAAAGGAGTTGGGACAGATGAAAGGGAAAGGAAAATGGGCTGGAGGCTAAGAAGACAGTGGGAGGAAAAGATTAGTATATCTTGTACAGACTGTCCCTCAGTGTGGGGATTATGGATGATTACTTTCTTTATAATTGCTAGCATGATCCAATTTTCCTAAAATGACATGAGTTAGGGATAAAGTGACTGACTAATGCTTACAGATATAAGCTCTGAAGTCAAACAAAACTGGGGTCACATTCTTGCTCTTCCACTTTTTGTCTGTACGGCTGCAACAAGCTTCTTTGCCTCTCTGAGCCTCTCCTCATCTGAAGTGCAGGGCGTTAACTTTCCCATAAGCTCTTGTAAGCATCAAGTGAAAACCAGAAACAAAGCATTGAGCGCAGTGTCTTATTCATAGTGATCATTCAAGAAATGCTATTATACATTATTATTAGTATATATAACTGCTATAATTAAAAAATATTAACCAAAGCACATAAAAAACCTTTGCAAACCCATGTCATCATTGAACACTGTGGGCTACTGTTTTTTTTTTTCCTACCCCATTCCTCTTGGAATACAGAATTTATCTGTGCTGGAAATGGCTGTTGGAAATTATCACTGTGTACCAAGTGCTCCCCCCGACCACATAATCAATAAACTAAGACAGCTCCCTCTTTCTAGTAGCCCTCATCACTCATCCTAATTGATCATTACGAGGCATGCTCAGAGGGTCCCTAGACTCATATGTTAATTGACTACACACCCACTTAATGGGGAACTCCCCAAATCCCCAAGCATGAGCAGACTCTGCTCCCTCCTGCACCCACAGTGCATTCTGGGAGCCTTTGGAGGAGAGAAGGTTGGCAGGTGGTGCATCTGATAATTAATTAGGAACATGCTGAGAGGTTTGACTCCAAGCCCAGCTAATAGCATCATTAAATCTCCACCCATCCTCCATCCCAGTCCGCAAACCAAAAGGCTCTCCCCAGCCTGCCATTCCTGTTCGTTGACAGGCAGCTGGAGGAAGATGTGAGCCCTGTTCAGGTCTGTCCAAGACAGAGAAAGTCCCTCCTCCTCCTCCTCATTTCTGAGACTGAAAAAATTGACCAGGAAAATGTTCTTAGAGAGCACCTGGGAATGAAAGTGAACTAACTTCCTCAAAAGGTTGTGTACAGATGAAAGGAAATAATAGAGAATGAAAGGAAGCTTTTCGGGGTGGGGGGGGACTCAACCTGTATTAGATAAGCAAAGCCTGTTGATCTTTTCCTCTGAGGATGTTGTGCCAGACACAGTTCTCCCTCTCTTGCCCACATCCAATCTCCTCTTCTTTACCACAGAAACCCTGCTTTTTGTTCATGGCATACACACATGCAACTAAAATAAAATGTTTTTCCCAAGCTACTTTGACAGAGGAGTGGCCCCATGACAGAAAGCAGTAGCTTTCTGGGGAGAAGCAGCAGTAGACCTCAGAGAGGGTAATGCTGCACAAATAATACATGGGGGCACTTCTGCCTCCAGCCCTTCACCTTCTTCCTCCTCTCTTTAAGACAGCAGCAATCATTTTACCATGAAGAAGAGAAAAGCCAATCTCTAAGGATGACTGAACTGAAAAATGGAAGGAGTGTGGGACTCTTACAGCACTGTGGACAGCCATGACAGCCTGGGCGGCCTCTGTGGATTTGGTGCTACGTGGGAAAATAAAGCCTTATTTGGTGAAACCATTGTGGGCAGCTATTCCCCACCCCTATCTGAACACACTCCTGATACCTAACCTGACATCAGCCTGACACACAGATGTGTCAATGTGTCAAGTAATAGTAACAATAACATATTATGATCACATGATATAGAATAGGATTATTGGGATGTCTGCATGAGACAAAGTAGTTAAAACTCTTAGTACAGTGACAGGACATGGCAAATATCCATGAATCTGGCCTTTATTAGAACTCAAGGTTAAGAAAATTTATAAGACTTATCAAGAAGTTGAAAGGGAAACCCACACCAAGATTTGGGGAGCCACCAAAAAAAAAAAAAAGGAGTGTTACCACTCATCCTGGGCTCAGGAAACTTCTCCCTTAGCAAAGATCCTGGACCTGCTTCTTATATGCTATGGGACCTCAGTTTCCTCTGCAGCAAAATGAGGTAATTATGAGGATAAACAACCAACGTAAGGGCTTAACACGTGTGGTTAGCCCTTGTGGTTAATTCCACCTAGAAATGGGCAGGAGTCTTAAAGGAGAGAATCTCTTATGGCATCAAGACAGGTTGCCAGCCAGTATCTCAGTGTTTTCGCAAAGGTGTTTTTCATCAGGCCCCATGAAAAGCAAGAGGAGGCACTCAGCATATTTCTCACTTTGATAAAAATCTCTCAGAGAGGCAGTAAATTACTGAATCCTTGTTTCAGCTAAATCAAACATACTGCAGATTCCATTGGCATCTAATACTGATATTATAGCCCCCAGGAATAACAAGTGAAAGTAATTAAGTTTAATGATTCCAACGAACCCAATATGCTTGATTGCAGTGTGTATGCCTAATTATCTTCCTTTTTTGTTGTTGTTGTTGTGTGTGTGGTATAAATAAGGCCTATTTGTTTAAAAAAAAAAAGGCACTAATTTTAAGACGCATTAGGGAAAGTTGCATCCACAGCACCTTTCTGAAGGGCTCGCTCGAAACCCTGAGTGGGGAGAAAGTCGCTTGGCTTGTCAAAATGGCAAAGAAAAGATGATGTAATGCTTAGGTCTCTAAACTGTGGGACAAAACCAGTCTTCCCAACAGCAGAGGAGGAAAGTAAGGAGGCCCAAGCCTCTAGGCTCTCCCACCCTCTCTCCTCACCAAGGTAAAGGAAATACAGAGATAGAGCAAAGACTAGAAGCATTCCCTGGGGAGGAAATGGTGCGTTCTGACTATTGCCTTCAGGCATAAGTCTGCTCTGGTCACCTGGAGAGATGTCCCCGGAGTAGACTGAATCATTGGTCCCAATGCTCTCACACCTTCCTCTGCCACATGACTTCACTTCCCTCCACTAAAAAGACAGAATGTATTTCCCACCTCTTGGCTTTGGGTCCAAACATGTGACTTACTTTGGCCAACAGGATGAGGTAGAAATGATAGCGTGTTAGTTGAAACCTAGGGCTTAAGAGACCTTGAATATTTCCACTTACCATCTAGTGTTTCTGTCATTGCTGTGTTATCATGGCTAGGCTAGTCTGCTGGTACCAAGTGGAGGAGGAGAGAAAAACATGGAGCAGAGCCTTTGAGTCAAGCCCAGCCTAGGTCAGCTGGACTCCAGCCAAGCCGCAAATATGGCAACTAAATATATGCTTGTTGTTAATTTATTGATTAAATGCACTGGGATTTTTTTTATGCAGCATAACGGCTCTGGGATAACAATGAAAACCTTGAAATACTTAGAGAATTTTGTGACAATAAGCAGTTTTTTGGGAAACGCTTTCTCAGCTTTCAAAGGATTCTGAAAACTGTACCTGACCCAAGGAAAATGAGAAATGCCCCGTAAGAGTTGACCACACCTACCTGTACTCAGCCACAAGCTGACACCTGAGGCATTTTTGGCTCTTCTCCCTAATCCCCACTGTCTCTTTCCAACTCCACATTCAGTGGCATCACATTAATAACTTCAAATCAGCCATGATGGTAGTATTTATACCATATAAACCAACAAACACCACACACCAGTGTGTTTTTCCTCCCAGAGAGCTACCAGTATCCTAGTGCCTCCTACTATCAGTTGGTCAGATCATCCTGCTGTTTTGACATCACCAGTGTCTCTTGAAAGCAGAGATGCTTTCTCACCCTTGCCTCATCCTCATCCTCATCTCCACTGTCCTTGCACAGAAGTAGCCTACACCTACAGAGCATATGTCAGAGTCAAATGGTCTGTGTTTGATCCCAGCTCTGCTACTTAGCAGTTATATGATCCTAGTGAGTTCCTTAAACTTTCTCAGCCTCATTCTCCATATCCTTAAAATGTAAAAACAAAATAGTTTCTAACTCTTACAGTTACTAGAAGGATTCAATGAAATAAAGAAAGCACAGAGCACTGTTTCTGACACCCCCTAAGCCCACAGTAAGTGACAGCTATCATCACTTGGTTTGTATTCACATCATCTTCTGCCTTGGTTATTGGCAACACCTTTCAACTGACCTTTCTCTTGCTGGTCTTACCTTCTTTCACTCCATCCTCCCCACAGCAGACAAACCAAACTTGCAAAAACACAAATATAATTGTGTCACTGCCTTTTGCCTTCAGGAGACAAGTCCTAATTTACAAATGGGAAATCTGAAGCTTGAAGAGGCTAAGGAATTTGGTCAAGGTCATGCGAGTAATAAATAACAGGATTGGAACCCAGGCTCCCCATCTCCACATTCTGCCCCTTTGACTACATTCTATACCTGAAGATGAAAAGATAGGGAGGTAGACAGGATAGATGAATGAACAATGGAACAACAAAAAGAAAGGTGGAAGGATGGATGGAAGTCCAGAAAGGATGGCAAACTCTAGAATGGAAGGAAGGAAGGATGGGTGGATGGATGGATGGATGGATGGAAGGAAGGAAAGATAAAAGGATAGAAGCATAGGAAGAGAGAAGGATAATGGATTGAATGATGGATAGATACAGGGATTCTCTCCTTCCCTCTGGCCTGGCCTTTCCTAGAAAGGGCGTCTCTCATGGACACCTACCTAGAACATCTGCTGAGACTGCAGCAAGCCCTAAGGACCCTTCCACTTCCTAGCTTCTAATTCCCTTTTCCTCCTGTCAGCCCAATCCCAAATTGTCACTAAACAAGTTCCCTTTGGTGATCAGTTTCAGTGAACTATGTTCTTCCAGAAGCTCAGATTTTCCAATGAGCAGGGATAAAATGTTATATCTTGATAGCTAATATACACTAGGCATTTACTGTATGCGAATTATATAACTGTCTCATTTAATCTTCATGACACCCTTATATAGTAGGTACCGTTATTTCCTCCATTCTGAAAATGAAGAAACGGAATCACAGAGAACCTAAGTAATTTGCCCAGAGTTGTGCAACTACAACATAGTGGATCCAGGATTAAACTCAACCAATCAGACCCCAGGACTTGCATTCATAATGACTGTACTATACTTCTGTGTCTCTCAGCTAGCTCAGCTGCTAGCTACATTCTCTGTATTTGGATGGATGAGCTATTTCCAGTCCATGAGGCATCACATTGTCTCTTCTGACCTCATCTAAGGCATTTCTCACACCTCTGCCAATTTATACTAATTAATAGGAGCAGCTACTAAATACAGGCTACAGAAGATATCACCATTACCAAACCAGAGTAGTGTTATGCCTAAGACACCTCCCAGATGGGACTAAAGAACCTCTGACATCTTGCCTAAGAAAAACACTCCTAGAGAGAGCACAGCCTCTTTGGGGGGAAAACAAAAAAGACCCATGGTGGTTTCAGAATCTGGCAAGCTTGGATTCAGTTAAACTGTACGACGTTTGGCAAATTACTTAACATCTCTGAACTTTTATTTTCCTATCTGCAAAATGGGGGAAAATAGCAGCTGGTATGAATAGTTCTGAGAATTAAATGAGATAATATGTACAGAGGGCCTGATAAAATCAGAAATATACAAATGACAGCTATTGTGCTGTGCTGTTATAACATGACTGTAGCAGCTTCCCTCTGGGTGGATTATCTGCCTGGAAATTTTCTGAACAACACTGGATTGTAGGAAAATACCTCTCTACCATATATACATTATATAGTATAAAACCACTTGGGAAGAAAGGCGACATTTCCTCAATGTGTGTGAGTGATTTCTGTGTGTTTTTCCTTTTTTTAACAAAGTGAAAAACTCAGTCAACTTTAACCAAAGGCCCAAGGCCCAAGGCCCTTACCCCCACTGCTCCTTTTCTCCTTCCCAAAGGCCCCTGCCTCCTGTGAGAGAATCAGTTGGGCGAGCTCCTTCTCCGGTTTGGTTAGCTTCCACTGGTTAACTGACAGGGTTCAATGCAATTTAATTTCATTAGGAGGAAGTGGTTCAGAAATCAAGGTCATTTAATTTCTGAAAGGCAAGTGAAGGGTTGCCTTTCCCAAATGATCTCTCTGCCATCTATTCCCCCTAAAATGAAAAGTACCGTGATTAATACAATGGCTTCAAGGTCATGTTATATCACCTTTCCAAATAAGAGAAGAATTTCTTCCATGGGATTTTAATTAGGTCAAGTACAACTAATTCTTCCTTTGCTACTTACTCCATTTCCTTTCCTTTCTGTAATTACTGCCAGTGTAATGCTCCTCACACACACAAATGGAGCTGAAGAAAGCCATGCGATTATCCTTTATTTCTCCTTCATGCAAGGTGGGAGTTATCCACTGCATTCAGTCTTTACAAATCTGAGGACTATAGCCTTATACACAATAGCCTTATACACATTGAGTGTCAGCATCATTATAAGGAATGCAGGGGTTCCTAATGTGATGGTAAAACTGTGACACACAGTTCTCCCCTCCACCTGGTCTATAGAAAATGATTAGGTATCAGGACAAAGAATATCAACTCATGTGCAGGTTGTCAATCGACAGACACATATTAAGTGCCTACCAAGGGCTTAGTAGGGTGTTCAATGCATGGAAGTGGGGGGTGGCAAAAAAGACTAAAGAGCTTAGTTGGGTTTTATGAGACAGACAATTAGCAAGTAAAATAAATCAACAATATGCAACCTGATCCTAAAATAGCAAAAGCACTGTGTGTGGTGGTGGTGGTGATGGG